>WBMW01005590.1:65303-248863 GCA_013396635.1 Penelope pileata
GCGGCCGCGGGAGCCTCCCGGGGCGGCGGGACCCAGCCATGGACTGGCTCATGGGGTGAGTAAGGCCCCCTCGCCCCGCTCTGTCCTCTCGGGGAGCGGCTGCCGGCCCGGCCGCCTTNCAGGAGGTGAGTGCCGCCGGGCGCAGCCCGCGAGGGGAGGTGCGGGGGAGCCCCGCCGCTCCCTGCAGAAGCAGCCGCGCGGCCCCGGCTGGGCTGCGGGAGGGGCGGGCGCTGCGGGTCGCCCTGCTGCCTGGCTGCCGGCTGAACCAGCGGCTGCGCGGCCGCGGCCGAACGGCGCTTTCAGCCGAAAAGCTTGCCAAGGTTTAAGTGGCTTTCTGCGGGGAGGGAGAGGAGTCCTCAGCAGAGATTAAAGCCAAATCAGAGCCACGCCAGGGGGCTCGGATAGCCTGGATTAATGGCGCTAATTGCACCGAGACAGAAGGCAGCACTTTGCAGCTGGTTTTAGGTTTGAAAACCTCAGTGCGAGAGAGGGTGGTGCAGTTGATGGGAGTGACCTGATACGCTACTGGGATCCAGAGGAGCATAAACTCGGGTACTGCTTGCATCAGTTCTGCTGCTGACCTGTGCTCAGGTCAACTGTGAGTAATTCTGCTTCAAAGTCACATGAGCAGTAAGTTTATGCTTCGCAAAACTAGGCTTTCAGTGATTCTTGCTGCCCTTGGTTCCTTTTTTACAGCGGTTTAATCCTATGCCTGAAAACCATCTTTACCACCTCGGCTCTGCGCTGTGCCTGGAATGCAGAGTGAAAACCTATTTTGTTGCAGTCACCAGGTCCAGAGCATTGGGAAGGTTCTGTGTGTGTGTGTTGCCTCTGGCCTGCAGCTGAGCGCTTGGAAGGAACTTTCAAAAGTACAGCACTTGTTAATTATCTTCCAACTAGATGTGAAAACTCCCGAGGCAGTTGTCAGTACCAGCTGTGCTTTACCATAAGTTTGGCTCCTCTGTCTGATGCAGAAGTGAATGCTCTGTATTGGTGGGGTCGGTCTTGATGGCACGAGTGCAGTACTGGGGTGTGTGAAGGGGTCTGTGGGCCGTGTCCTGCCATGCTCATCTTGCAGCCCTCTACCTGCGCTGGTTTGACATGCTCCTAGTAACAATATCTGTAAATGGCAAGCTCCTTTCCTTTTTACAACTACCACACAGCACAGGTGGTCTGTTCTATTTACTTTATAGAAGTAAAAGCTCAAGTGTCCAAGTTCCTCAACAATTAGAAAGAAGTCAAACCCAATGCTTTGCAAGATATACATGTGACTCAAAATGACCGTTACACCCTTGTACTTACTTTGTGCAAATTACATTGGAAAGCAGAAAAGAATCCAAGCTGAGTTTAGCCAGACTGTTACTATGTTAAAACGTCAGCTTCCTTGTGAAAAGTATTTTAGGATTTTTGAGGCTGCTGTGAGAAAGTTGGTATCCATGCTGTACTCTTTCTTTACCCTGAGCATGTGAATCCATGGACATGTTGAAAAAGGCTTGCTTGTTTTCCCAGTGAAGTGGAAATGGATCCCGAGTCACTTGTGCCTTACATACTCATTCTCAGCTATTTCCTGACATGTTTCTTGCCTGTCCAAATCTAGTATAGTCTCACCAATGCTTTTCTTTAAAACTTACTGAGTTCTATTTGTGGATTTTTTCAGGAGATGTGGGGCATGGCGCAGCAGGAAGGGAGAGAAATGGAGCTTTGAAGGGGAAGGGAGAGTGAGGTCTGATAGACCTTGTCTTAAGCTGCATACATTATTGCTAGTGTTAGCAAAACTGTGTAAATAAAAACATTTCATTTGTTTTCATGTTGCTTCTTGCTATTTGTTGAGAGAGAAACTGGGGGTGTTCTTCTGTCTTGGCAGAAGTTGGAGTCATGTTGCTCACACAGCCTTTCTCCAGTGAAAACCTGAGCAGTTCCGGTCCCTTCTGCAGGCAGGGAAGGGCTGCAGAAACAGCAGGAAAACAGGCTGCTCCCAGTAACTTCTCAGTTCTTGTATCCATTTTTCCACTCTTTGCTAAATCGGTATTGTCACTAATAAAAATGCCTTGATCTCTTGTATTGCTTAGTGTTAGAGTAATGGGCTGGTTTGCAGTTCCAGTTCTATGTGTGCTTGTTCATGAGAACCCTTCATGTTATCAGCTGTGCTTTCTTCATGTTCTGTATCAGAAACACGCTCTGTATTTTAACTTCACGTTACGAAGACATTAACCTCCAAGTGCAGGAGTTACATTAGGCAGCAGTAACAAGTTGTTTCTGATCTAGATTTCTACCCTTCAAGCTC
The DNA here is from genome assembly GCA_013396635.1 of Penelope pileata. NCBI lineage: Eukaryota > Metazoa > Chordata > Aves > Galliformes > Cracidae > Penelope > Penelope pileata. The sequence goes on from WBMW01005590.1 coordinate 67,588, forward strand.
GTGTCACGTTTATCCTATAGAAGATTTACAGTGAGATCTGCTTTATTCTTTACTGGTCCTCCCCTTCACTCATGTTCTCCTGGAGCGTGGGGGAAGGGTGAGTTCTAATCATACCACAAAGGGCAGCAGCCCAAGTGTCTCTGATCGCCTCACAGTGCTTAATATACAAAAAGGGAAGCTGAAGCTTATAAACAATAGCGAATTTATTGCGGATTAACAAGCAGCTATAGGCTTACGTGGTCACACAGCAAAACTTCTCTGGGCGCTGCTTTCTGTTCAGTCAAGTGTTTCAAAATCCAGTTGAGCTGCAGGGAAGAAAGCTGAACAAAATGGGCTGTTGGCACATTACAGTAAGGCCTCAGTTAAACATCAAGATAAACATGAAGTCTTTTCTCTGGTTAGTATCTTTTACCCTTCTACTGAACATGGCCTTAGTACTGGTGTTGGTGAAAGGCTATGGTCTTTTCAGTGTTCTCACTTAAAAATCTTTTTTTAAAGCATTTTCTTTGTTGTACATGAAAAATATTTTGAATGCAATTTGCGCTAGAGATCAGTATTGCTTAAATGTTTTGCTCACCATTCTCTTTGCCTTAGAGGACTGTGTTAATCTAGGACCTGAGTAAGCATCTTTTTTTCACTTGTGAGCTGCAGTGTCCAGTCCCTTTGCAGGTAGTTCTGGTACCAGTAAGTGTTAGCAACCTCATCCACGTGGCTTGCTTTCACTGTGGTGCTAAAAGGACTCTTTCTGAGGGAAGACTGCAGCACCTAGCAGCTTGCTAAAAATAAAATTTTAGATGCAGAACTTATATAGTAGAACTCTATTTTAACAACAAAGCTTTTTTCTTTTGGACAGCAGGGTGTCTAGCTCTTGGGCGGGATTTATGACAATAAGGAAAAAGATTGTGGGACCATACTAGCTTTACTCCAGTGCATTACCTCTGCCTTTCTGTGCCTTATGGTGACTTGACAAAGACTCACAGCTCCCTCTCGCATACTTAGTGGGGAGTGGCATAGAAGGGAAGGGGTTCTGTGCAATAGGAATTCATCCTGTGTCTAAGTTGTAGCCCTTAGTACTCATACTGCCATAGCTACCCACATTGTCATACCATTCACTGCTCAATTATCTGTTCTTTCATATGTTGCCCTGGTGACTTAAAATGAAGGGCTTAAAAATGATTGAAGGCTATCTTTTTCTCATATCCTGACCAAACTGCTCCTGTATCTTCAGCTTTGCAGGCAGTAAGAAAAGCAATGGCCTAGAAAGATCAGAAAAACACAGATGGAAGAAGAAAGATCTTCCTGATGGGAATATTTGCACCTGAAGACTGCGCAGACATCTTCAGTCTGCTCAGGTGCTCTGTGGTCTGCTGCCATAGAGCAAGTGGATACAGCTGTAAACTGAAAAATGTCTAACCCAGCGTAATAGCTTTTGTATTTGCAAATTTGTTGCAGTTTGGTTGTGTCAGTTAAGCTACTGGAAACAGCATATAAATATTATGTTTTCTGTAGTCTTCATTTGATCAGGGGAGGCAATTGGGAAGTGTAACTTGTGTTGAGATAGTACTGTAGCTATTCAAATTCAGTCCTTTAGAGTATATACTGTGCTAATGATTTTCAACAAACAGTGCAAGAGAACTTCTTGAGGTCTGCATACTGGTAGATTTGTTTAGTGCAGAAGACCTTAAGTGTGTCAAGGCCCTAAAATAAAACTGTCAGATCTTCTGCATCCCAGCAATTATTTTGAAGGATAGAAGAAAAGCAATGCAAATACTTCTGTTTTGCTATCTTCCATACTGCATTTATGGCAGTGTCCTTTCATCAATTTCTTTGTAAGGCCTTAAGGTACTGTCCTGTTCAAGACATACTCTGGTGAAATCTGAGTGATATTGTTATGCCTAGAAATCCTAGCACTGAGCTATAACAGCTGAAGTCTAGAGGTGAAAAATACACTAGTGTTCTAGTTGTGAGTCAGTAAAAAAATCCAATATGCTAATTTACAGCTGTTAGGCTAAGTCTTTGTTGCTTTTGAATGGGATGCATTAATTGTAAGGAATGCATCTTGTAGTGGGAACAGCAAGAAATGACACTGTTTACTTAGCTGTCAGCTTGGCTGCTGCATAATGCAGTTGAACCAAGAAGAGTACTGCTGTCTATGCCTGACAGACCTTTGTATATAAAGGTAGCTAATAATTTTCATTCTAGGTACTGCTTGAAACTTCCTAATTCAAGCAAGTCTTTCTATAAAAAGGAAGAACGCTGGAAGTTCTTCAGCTGCTGTAACCGTAAGGAATGCTTTCCTCCTTCTGTCCTCTTCAATGAAGAAAGCCTCCTGCCTTTATAAGGCAGTCTTGCCCCCTAGAAACCCTGCTGCAACCTCCCACCTATCACAGCTGCACTGTGTATATCCATTCTGCTTTTTAACTGACCTCATGACAGGTGCTTCCCCTGCTTTGCATTCCCTGCAAATTCTTGGCTTTGTGGGCTGTTTTCCCTGCTTTGAAAGAGCTGAAAATAACTTGAAACCAGTAAAACAGACACATCCAGTCCCATTGTGCAGGAAATGTTTGCACGTTTGGTTATTTATTCCTATATTTATAGGCGTAACATCATTACCTGTGGGATCCCAGGTTGTGCTCCACAAATAAGTCTAGGTCTGTCTATGAGCTATTTGCACTCAGTTCACTGTTTACCATTGAGTCTTCAATATTATTTTATGTATTTTAATCAAACATGAGCCATATCTCTGCTAAACCAGAAGTTACCTGTCAAAACAACTTGTAACATCATCCACAGGTAAAAGAATATCTCAAATATTAACTTGCAGTATTTATATAGCATGTGTATAGTGGTGGAAATGTGCTATTTGTTTGATGTCCCTGGAAACTCATATTTTGTAGTTATAGGCAAGGTATCAGTCCTGGATGAGAGCGATTTAAACTTTGCAATTGTACCCTTATGTGTCCCTGGTTCTGAAGGGGTTTGAGTGCATTACCAAGTGTGTACTATGGTGGAAAAGTAACGGTGGCAAAACAAATACCAAAAGGTAACTGCAAAGCCCTGTTCTTGGGAGTGTCCTGGCATAATTAATTGTCAATTTTTTGCATTTCCTGGCAAAAATAATCCAAGAAATCCTACATTTTGAAACTCATGTTACTTTAGTAATCCACAGAACTTGTGTCAGTTAGGCAGCTACTTGCCTTTGGTCACTACAATACATAAGAATTCTGGTTAGGTTTTATGAGAACATGCTTTTTTCAGCAAGGGTTTTATTTAGGCAGTAGGAGAATATATAAATCTCAAGGTTCCGAAAGTAAAATGAACAATCTTTTTCATAGAAAAAGAGCTGAATGTTCAAAAAGGGCATCAATACTTCTTCCCAACATATACCTGCATGTTAGGTTCTCTGCTGTTATACTGGCATCATTATTCATGAAGGCTGGTAGGTAAAGATGCTCATCTGGCTGAAAACTAATCTGTTTTTTTTTTTCCCTTCCTATTTTTTTTCTCAAGATTAGTTTTCAGCTAAATGAGTTCCTTTTGGCATATTTGTGTAGCCATATGAGTGATACAGATAGCTTTAGGGAGCTAGTGGGAACACAAAGCTTTGGGAAAAAGATGGACACTTTTCAGGGGCAGCAAGGATTTAAATAATTGAATGTAATCATGAAATAGCATGATTATTAGTGGTAATTACTCTGTAAATAATGGGTGATTTTTCTGGTGATGTGTGTTCACATATTCTGTGGTTTCTCCACACAGTTCCAGAAGAATACGAGTTGCTCTGACTAGGCTGGGATCTTGGAGCAGACAGTGGGCTCAAAGCTCCGTCAGTTCCTGTCCTACTTTGTTACATGCAGTTTATGACTAAATTTTACATACATTGAACTGGATACTTATGTGTAACTCAGAATTTGTAACTTTAAATCAGTTCTCATCTACCTGAGAAAAGCACTGTCTTTCCCATGATGTGAATGTAAAGGCAGTGGAATTTTGTGTGCGTGGCTGAATCCAGCAGTCTGATTCCAGGCAGTGTTCAGGAAGCCTGGTTCACGCATGATGGCCTGTATAGCTTTGCCATATTTCACTGGCAGCTTCCATCTGTTACATCTACTGGATGTGGGCCCAGAGCAAGCGTACTTGAAAGAGTAAAATTAATAAGAGACTGCAGTTTTTACGTGGCTGTGTATACAAGTTTGAGCTGCGTATTGTCAGATCTGTGTATTCTGCAATCATTGCTGATCTATTAAAGAATGTTAGTGTGGGCCTCTGCTAGTGGAATACTACTGAAGTCATCTTGTGCATCTCTTCTATTACACATTCTGCCTTCTAGAAATGGTGATAAGGTTGTGAGATTTACTTACTGGGTTCAGTTTCTAAATGTTCTCCGTAGTAGTTTTTCCATCAATGTTATTCTGCAGCAACAAAAGAGATTTAGCCTGTCTCCTTCAATGCAGTAAACTTCGTACTGAATTATTTTATTCATTTTGCAGTCGTGGTGTTTGTGGTATTACTGAATGTTGTTACATCGGTGAGACTGCCCAAAGAAGAACTGCTGTTTCATGACTGACTGCTTCAGTGCTTCAGTAACTTGCACTCTAGGAACCTCCCTGTTTCTGAGTCTGTGTGCAATAATCTTAAAGAAGTTCTGAATTAGAATAACTGTAAATGGCTGAACAGCAGTAATATTGTTTTAGCATTTGGAGGCATTTGGAAAAACTAGTTTCATCTGAAGTTGATTTTTGTTCTGCCAACGGAGAGAAAATGGTTGGGGTGCAAGTTCTTCACCCAATGCATGAAGGTCTGTTTATGGCTGTGGAAAAAGGGGGATGACACGAACACTGAAACACATGTTCTTTAAAAATAAATAAATAAATCTAGATATACTTTGTCAAGGCCCTGAAGAATGTCAGAAATTAAACTGGAATCAAGACGGGAATGACTGTCATAGATCAAATTCCTTCTTACTCTGAACATTCAGAGTAAATCCATTAAACTAAACTGTAAGCAAGCATGCAGAAAATTGTTTTTAGCAACCATTTTACTGGCTTTGGTAGTTAAGACAGTGTCAAAATGATCCAGGCACTGTAACCCAAGCTCTTCAGAATGCAACTGCGTGCATTTTTTCCAGTGTGCAGGTTAGAAAGGTGTGCATTGAATGTTTTTATTATTAGTGTTCAGTGCATGTATCATTGCTGTTCCTTCTCTACAATGAAATCTATGAACAGTTGGCATTTTCCATTTGGCACTGGGAAGTCTCCTGGTATTTGAACATAACCTGTTTCACACAAATTCTGTACTTCATGCAGAGGCAACTTTGATTCTGAGTGTTGGTTTGTTTTTTTTTAACTGCTTAATTTCACAATCTTAATGCTCCTTCAGTGTAAAAATTCTTAATTTATAGACCATCTTTCTTTTGTATGGTGCTTCTTAAAACAGCAGGGAGTTGTTCAGGGAAGACTTGGTTTTATAGAAGATAACAGGTTATGCAAAACTGGATAGAGTTTGTTTTTTACAGCAAGGTGTTTTGTGTCTGCCTTGCAGATGAGTCTGCTCGAGCTCAGGTTACAGAATTAACTGTGGTTTCAAGTTTGTGTCAAGTGTGATAAATTACAAGTAGCTTTGTTTTCAGTCAGTTTTCTCTCTGAGGATACACAGGTGTTGCTGGAACTCCAGTCTGTAACCTTCATGATTGTCATGTCTTACAGTGTGTGACTGCTTTCCAGTGGTTATAAGACAGACCACATCTGTAGTAAGGTGAATAACTTGGTAGGGTTAGAGATATATTTGGAGAAGGAAGACAAAACTTCAGGGCAGACCTGTATCTCTTGTTTATGTTAATGGACTCTCTTGAACAAAACTACATTAATACTAAAACTCCATGTTGGCTGGATAAATCTCACCTGCTGATTTAACAAGGGGATGGTATCTTTCCTTTTTTAAGGAGTTGACCAGCCTACATTCAAAAAGCCGCACGTGGACACTGATCTTGCCATTACTAAGGTTGTCTGAGTCCCTTCTAGGAGAGGAGAAAGAGACAAGAAACAAGAGAATGTAAGTTCTGATTTAGAGTATGCAGATCCTCAGATATCCCTTATTCCTTCCAATATCTTCTTGTCTGTTGTTCTGCAAGCCACCCTTTCTTGGTTTGTTTCTAACTTCTCTTTGGGGTGTGCCTGCTAAGGTGCAGCTCTGGCATAAGTACTAATTTGTCTCCTTTTTGTTGTAGCAAAATAAAGCTTTTTTTTTTAAATATCAAACTAGTTTTTGAAGTTTTAAGGAAATCTGACTGGTGAAAGATGAACAGAAGAAATAGGAAAAGTGATACTAAAGCCTAATGGCTATTGTTTGGTTTTGTTCAATTGTAGTTTTAATCTGCTGGGTGCCCCTGTGCTGCTGGATTTTCAGATGTTAAGGAGTACTGGTACTGCACAGTACTCCTCTTCTGGTTGGGCATCTAGCAGTAGTTGTCCTTATTCTGTTTCATTGTCTTTTGATTGCTGTGGTGCTATTGGTTATGAACAATGTTTGAAAGCTGCCCTGGCATTTCATGTGTTTATTAATGTTTCTTTTTAGACATGTGATAGGCTTTTACCATACCGTCTGGCATAGCACAGGTTTTCCTTTAGTTTATGAATGCTATTCAAAATGCTGAATTTGGTGGTTTGCACTTTAATAGCCCCAGTGTGTCTGTGATGAGGGTTTCTCCCTCACTCCACCCTGCAGAATATGGCTGTACTTGCCTGAGTCACCTGAACCTGTTGAGGCTTGAGCTGGTGGTGTAAACTGCGATGGGAACTGCTCCTTGAAAGGGGACATTCTGTGTTAATGCTTGTCAAATGCAGCTAGGTATTTAGCTTCAAGATTACAGGCAGTGTGCTTGGTTTACTTCCCAGAAGGATTGCCTTCTGGTTTTTACACTGCAATATAAGGTTGTTTTCGTTAATATTGTTTTTAAAGTGTCTGTAAGTGTCTTTCAGGCAAGGTATGCCTAGTCATCCACTAAAATATAGACAGCTGTTGCTGTATAACGTTCCAGGTGGGCAGAATATTATTTATATGTTCACAGACTTTTTCTCATCATTGTTAATGAAATCAAGGCTCTTGTTTAAATCAAGTTCAACTTGGTTTCAGCTGGAATGAGAGCTTATTAGGTTGGCTGATTAGGCACACATGACACTAGTCATTGTGTTGATGGAGCAATATTTTCTGCAGTTCGTGAAACGCTGGCAGTATAACTGTTACCTTTCAGGACAAAATTGATTGACTTAGTTTTTCAGCAGGAATGTAAGCAGTCTTCTTTTTTCTTTCAAAGTAAATACAACAAGAAACAATCTTGTTTAGTGGATCTGCTAAATTCTCATGTTCATGCCTTCTATTCTGAAAAATGGGTGCTTCTGTTTTCCAGTTGATGAAAACTTATTGAGAAACAAGTAGATTTATTATAAAGTCAGTTTCATTTCAACACATTGGTCCTACTTGTTTAGGTTGTGTTGGCTATCTCAAGTATTTGAGTTAAGCCAAAACTGTGAAATAAAAGGATGTTAAGTATTTCTTTGGGTATAGCTAATTAAGCTAACATGAAGACTGCTTAACCTCTGAATGACAACTTCTGTGGAAGTTTTAATGTGTTTTAATACATACCATTCAAACTATTTTTTTAACTTTATTGCATAGAAAAGCATTCATGCAGAGTAAAAAAAATAATTCTTTTTGAAGCAAATCTGGGAGTGCATGAGACAGATCACCAGAGTAATGGTCTACAGTGTTTGTTTTTAGAGTAAACACACATCTTCATTTCTCAGTTGGATATGATGAAGGAACAATCTTAGTTTTCTTATTACTAAGACCTCGATAGTTTTATAACAATAATGCAAACAGTCATATCTTATGTAGAAACGTTACTTGTAACTGAGCACAAAGGACTTGGATCCTGACAATTCCAGTGCATGCCTGCATCACTGACCTAAAGCAGCAATTTATCATTCATCCAAGTAGATGTCTGTATCGTGATGTGTCACAGGTGCCTGTTTTGCGAATAGATGCTTGTGACATGCTGCCTGTATATCACAGTATGCTGTCTGTGTTGGTGTCTGTTGCGACTTGGTAGTTGCCTGTGGCTATGAACTTCACCCTCTCCCCTTTAATCCCTGCGCCAACAGTTCTTGTCCCATGGCTTGTCTGTAATATATTTAGCTAATCGTAGACTTAGCACACTTTCATTTTAAGGTGTGGATCTGGTGTCAGTCTGTCACTTCACACACACACGAAGGCCCTAGTTCTGCCAAAAATCAATGTATGCAATTCAGTGCTTTCACAAATTAGGCCAAAATATGCTAGTGATCAGTCTAAAGCTGAGAAAGATGGAGAAACACAGATGTCTTTTAAATGATGTGGGACTTGAGCTTGAGGGCACCTAGCTACCAAATCAGCACAGCCTTTGAGGACAATACAGTGCCTCACTGAGAAAAGAATCTTTGTATTTTGGAGGGGTTGGTTTGATAGGGCAATGGAATAGGAAATGTGACTAGGCTGAAATGTGCAACTTTATGCTACGTGTGTCTTCCACCACTTCCTTTGGAATTAATATTTAGTAACTTATTATGTTGATCAAATACTCCAGAAGTCAAACTACGTATCTGTTAAATGAGCTATGGAAAAATGCATGGGGCTTGGAGCAGGTCAAAGGCTGTTGTAACGGAGGAACCAGACTGCATGTGCAAACTAGAACTTCTTGTTTCTAGGAAAGTGAAATGTGGGGATTCACCTTTTTCCTATTCCTCTTAATTCTACTATCCCCTGTCTTAAATATTATAGTTTTTCCTAAACGGTGCACAGTTTTACTAGCTCTAGTTGGAGGGAGAGTTTATTTCACCTGCTTGGTATTGCTTACGAAAGATGAAATAGAGTCTGTATTAGCTAAAATAAGAGGAATCCTTGCTTTGGTGTTAGATGCAAAATATTGCATCATTATGAAAGGATGGTGCCAAGATGAAGTTGCTCGATGTATCTGAGACTGACTATCCCCATGTTCTTTTGCTAGTATATGCCCAACTATGCGTACTTTTTATATGGGGAAAAAAAAAGGCATGGCCAAGCAGCTGTGAGAACATGATGTGGCTGCTTACAGGAACCATCCCCATGGTTTGTGTCTCCAACATCCTTTGAGACTAGCAAAGTGGGTGGAGTGCACAGGACGTAAAGCAAAAATATTGTGAGAAACCTGTCCAAAAAGTCTAATCTCCAAGGAAAGACAATAGTTATCATAGTCACAGGCTGCTTGTTAACAGGAGGTTGCTAAAACAAATATTCTTCTAAAGTGACAGCTAGCCATGAACATGTAGCTATTACTTTTTTTTTTGAAATCTTGACTTAGATTTGCTTTTCTGCACCTTGACTTTGGAGTCTGGGAGTAAAATGGTGATGTGACTATCACACAGGCGCGGTCTCAGACCTCCAAAGAAATAACTAATTCTACTGTATGCTCTTGTTACAAAATCAAATCTGGAAGAACTTCAATTTAACGAAGTTTCAAATAAGTACTCGTTCTGCTTCATCATGTGGAAAAACAACAGTAAGCTCAAAAACGAGGGGAGAATCAAGGCAGAAGTGGTTTTACAAGGCAAGTGACTTGCCAGCATACTTGGACAATAAAGAACAATTTTGATATCTTGTATAACAATAGAAGGTTGGCATACTAATAGGAAGAGTTTTTTTTTTTTACATAACAGTTACATCATGGGTTTTAAGGTGTGTAATTCACTAAAGTTAAACAGTATAGTTCTGTAAAGATTAACCATATTAGCAAGAGTATCAGCAGTTGTATTATGTAGGATAATACTGGTTTTTAGTCCACGCATCAAAGCCAAGCAGTCAGACCTGAGAAGAGATGTCTCTTGGGATACAGTGCTGGGCAATTAGCTGTGTTGTAAGAGATTTATGGAGTCTTCTGAATCACTCCAGTGTTGGCCATTGTCAGAAATGGACTATCGGGCTTGCTGGGCTATTGTTCTGCATTATGCATTGTGCTGTGATGCAGGGGTAGGTAGCCAGAAGGTATTTGCACAAAAGCACAGTAAAGGTTAGTATGTTCTTTTACTTGCTAATACCTTCCTTCCAATGTACAGAAAATTGAAATACTGCATAAAAACTTGATCTTTACAGAGGGACTAAAAACAAAACTTTTTTTTTTAAAAAAAAACTTCTGTAACACATTTCTAATACCTGTTTCTTTAGCACTAAATGTGTTAGTAATAGATTTGAAGCTTGAAAAATCATAGAAGGTACCAGCAGAATGTTCCTTGCTCTTCTTTCTAAGGTCACTATTTTGTGCATTTGGACCTCCATGATATCTGTATGGAAAGATGAATAAATTGATCTCTCTTCCTTGTTGTTAAGTGAATGTTTTGGACTAAAGTCAATTTTGTCAGATTTTTTCCATGAAGTCAGTTGTCTTTTTAGTGTGCTTCATCCTTGCATTCATTTAGAGGCCCTGGATTGCAGCATCTGGTTCCTAAGGATGCTGAAGTAGCTCTCCTTATGGTGCTTACTGTTCCCTATTGATGAAATGTCACCTTTGGGACCCTGACTGTCATTAGACATGTTATTGTTGTAAGTCTCTATAACAATTAATGCAATGATAATGGCTTAAAATGGCAAAATTGTTTCTTGAGGGAAAAGATTTCAGAATTCCATGAAATGAGAAGTATCCCAGGATGTTTATATCACTGTGATGCTTTTCCCTTATTAGTTTTTTAGAGGGTGAAAATACATCGATTTTTTTGCTCCTGCCGCAGGAAGAAGCAAGAATTAAGATGGAATCTGTTTTAACATTGGCAAGAATACAACGTACATTTGAAAACAGAGCCACATGGTTATGCGTATGAGTTGCATTATTGATCTGCCATGGTCTTTCTATTCTGTAGTTGCTTGCTTTTCTGTTATAGCTCTTTTTCAAAACCAAATATCTACTTGGAACAAGAATGTGTTTGCAGAGATGCCAGATGGTACATTGACCTTCGTCTTCTCCGCTTGATTCTGTAGTGCTTCCTGAACAGTTTAAATACTTAGAACTTGCATATTCCTCTTAGATATTCTGAGCTGAAACTTTATTATAAAGTTTCATCAGAATTTGAAGGATTGATTTCAGTCTACAGTAACTTTCTGTGACTTTTTTTTTTTGAATTTCAATGTTTAAGTAGAGTTTGCTAATTATAATCCTTCAGTAGAAATTGCTTTAGCACCTGGAAACATGGACCAAAAAGGTTATGGATGCTTTTCCTAAATGCAATTGCTGCTTAAAATTGTTTAAACACTGAAGTATAGATGTTCTCTCCCTCCAAAGGAGAGGTTCCTTGATAGAAAAAGAATGATTGTTGGTTTTGGTTTTTGTTTGTTTCATCAGGTGCTCATTTTGTTTCTTTTGCATATGTCCAAGAGAAATCTAAGCCCCTGATCTAAATACACATAGTACTTTTAAAGCTTTGTGGTTAGTGATGTGCTAGTTTAGTAATCCCAGCTTTATTCATGTGGAATTAATGCAGGAAAAGTCTTGTTCAGGAGACGTAGTATCTAAGTAGACGAAGAAAATACCATTCTTCTGGGTACTGACAAAGCCACTTCAACCAGCTGAAAAACTGTAAACATAGGGCGCCTGCTTCCTCAGGTGCATTGTGACAGCAACTTGTTTGTAACCTCCATGGTAGGCTTCAGTAAGATGCATTTTGTCAAAAGAGAAATTACATTACCTGGATTTCTAGCATGGATCAGTTAAAGGAGATACAGTTTCCATCAGGAAGAACTATTGCTTCCTATTGCTCCAGTTTCCTCCTTCGGTGGGTCTTCTGAGGACAGCGTTTCGCTCACTACTCATTGCAATATCAAAATGCACAGTTGATGTATGCATGAACTTGTGAGCCTTTCTACAGATTGATTATCTAAAGAAAATCAACGTTTTTTTTAATGCTCATCTGTGTTAAAGCTGTGAGTGTTCTCAGTGCTTTGAGTGCTACAGTAATTTTTGTTCTGAAGTTGAAGTGACTGTATATAATAAGCACAGTAGCCTCTGGCAGCTTTAGTTCTCATTACTGTACCTGTGAGGGAGATATTTTTACCCAGTTTCTGACAGGTGAATACAAATTTCTTTTGTGTATGTCATTGTCATAGCTTTTTTTGTTGTAGCTTGATATCATGAGAACAAAAGAAAGCCAGGGACTCTAGTGAGAATGCTAGAGAGAGGGATTAACAGAGCCTTGTAGCTATGGAGTTAAGCTGGGCTTCTATTTTCACTGCCAGTGACATCTTGATTTATGCATACTGAGGATGTTTTTGAACACAGAAGCAATAGGAAATAAGACAGTCTGCTTCTAGCCTTTGTTTCATGTTGGGGCTTCTTGACTTTGCCTTCCGGTTAGACAGCAGCATTGGGAGCATAATCTTGTCATTCCTTTTTACTGCTGCTTATCTGTTTTGCCAATTACATAAAGCTCTGAGCTTGTACCCATTTCCCCCTTTTCCCAGATTTTCCTTGAAGATGTAAGTTGGGAATCTGTGCATACAAAAAAATCTGTGCATGTCCCATTTTCAAATTATTTTCTTCAGTCTTGTACTCCTATTGAGAACATGGCTTGAAGGATTCCTTGTTCTTGGATCTGCTGGGTAGAAGTGAGTACCTTTGTCAATAGCATAAGAGTTTAGCAGACAGCAAGAGAACTTTAGTTTAGGAATTTATAGCTTTTAGAAGTACTTGGTGTTAATGCAAATATCTAAGTTGTCTAAACTGTGATTTTTATCCCTTTCTCTTCCCTCAGGGTACATATTAAGAAAAAAGGTATTCTGATATTGGTTTGAATATTCAAGCTGTCAATGTGAAACACTGTAACCACTGATGAATTTGCACAAATACAAAAGCAAGTGGTAGCCTGGAACAGAAATATGAATTTCTCCCTTCCTCCTGTTATTGGTTATTTCAAGTGTGCACTTTTCCAATTTAAGCTGGCCTGCAAGGCTGAGAAGGGTTAGCCATGCCTACTCGGTGTAAAGAATGTGAAAAAAAGCCCTACTCGGAGAAACAGTATTGCATCATCTGCTTTTATAGACTACTGAAAAACAACCTGTTAACCTAATGTAGTTACCATGCTGATAAAAAGTAAAAATAATGATTTTTTTTTAAAATGCTTTTATCTGTGTAAAAAGCATGTGAGCATAGAAGCTTTCCTGACCCTTTGAGTGGTCTAAAAGAATAAGATTTTTTGCTATGGCTAGAGGGAATTTAGCTATAATACTGTAGTGAAGTACAGACTTAATCATTCGGCCCTTCCATGGTGTTTGTCACTCATTTCTGATGCTGTACCTAGAATTTGTACTGTGTCACTGGGAAGCTGTGGTCTCTTCTTTTAAGATGCTCCGAAATTCAGGTACTTTTTTTTCATCAATGGTGTTTGAGGTTGGATGTACTGAATTAAATTGTGAATTTATAATGTTGCATGTTTTTTTTTTAATTTCCTTAATTTTTTTCCTGTTTATCCTATTGTGATCCTTTTCATCCTTACTTAGGAGAAGTGGTGCTAGTGTTTTGTTTTGTCACATAATGAATAAGTCTGCTTTTGAAAGTTCCTCTCCCTAATTTCTGTCTTTAAAGTTTTTGTTATGGTTCTAATTAGTAGATATTAGCATATGTATCAAAACGCATAATGTTCAAGTACTTATTTGGAAAATTAAATTCTAGGTTTAGCTCATCATTCTGTATCATTTGGATTTATATTGCACAAAACATTAGCACACTGAATTGTGAAAACTGTAAGATTATGGCATAAAATCAACAGCAATAAAAACCCATCTTATACATGGCTGTTCCTCTCATAGCATCCATGCAAATAGGCAGAAGAAAAGCAGTGTAGTACATTTGTTGCCATTCCTCATGACTGAGAGTGGAGAAGGTAACTGGAATTAGCAAGGTGGAGTTGAGAATGTAAAAACATTGAAATGTTCCTAGGGTGGATTGAGAGAGGAAATTGGGCAGATGCACCTCTTGGGACAAAACAAATACACCTTTGTTTTGTCAGTTTTAATAACATGCCACCCTGCAGACATGTTGGTACAGCAAAGTCTTTAATATCTAGTGATGTCAGCCAAAAGAGGAGGCGTGAGCTCTGGCAACATTGGGAGCTGTCCCTGATCACTGCTGCTGTTGTGCTGGAGGAAGTGAGGAGAGAGGTCCTGACTACTGTGGAATGTCTTTGTGTTGCAGACTTTCCATAAAAGTCTCATGTTTGGTACCTTGTTCCACTCAATGGATGCTTTGTGTCTTAAATTTCTTGTAATGGATATGATAGTTTGCTCTTTTCCTCCGGAAAAGCGTTTTAGCAATAACTGAAGGATATGTGAAGGCACCCATGAAATCTTCAGTGGAACTGACTTAAGCATATAGGTTTACAAGTGGGAACAAGTCCTTATAAAAAGCGTGATGATATCCTGTAACAGTAATCTTGGTATTGCATAGACGAAATATTGTGCTCCAGCTCCCTGAGCAGCACTTCAGGCCAACTGAACTGCTGTGAGGCATGATCTCTTCTCACTACTCTCCTCTTGCTTGGCAGCTGAAGTGCTTGATGGATCTCATTAGGAACAGGATCCTGATAGTGATGCAGGTAAAAACAAATGGGAAGAAAACAGCATTTAGGTTTAACAGGGACCAGTTCCTGGTCCAGTTCGCTGTAGAGCTGCACAATGTCTCTGCCTGACAGAGGACAGTGTGCTGCAAAGGGAGAATCCAGTGACCAGAAGGGATTAGGATCAGCTGTGGTGGTAATAGTGACAGTCTACTGGCTTCTTTGTGAAACTGTGACATCAGATGCAATGGTCTTTCTCAAAAACTCATGTACTAGATGGGAGATGAACCTTTTTTCCTATAGAGCAGGCTAAAAATATCCATTTTCGATTAAGTAATCTCCTCTGAGAAGTGATTGTAGCAAATGAGAAGAGCAATTGTACAGACACTTGAACAACTCTGAATGCAGAAATGTCATTTTGATAGAATATGCTTACCTTTTGTTTACAGGAATAAAAGTATCTTTACATCTGATCATACAGTGTAATCAACCAGGATAGCAGTCACCCTGCTCTGGTAAATAGAAAAGTACCGGAGCAATTGCAGAAAGAAAGCTGGTTTCCAGGTATCCTTCCCAGGTATGTTTGATTGCTGCAGATCTTGTGAGAGTTTGGGGTGATGGGTTGTGTGCATGTTTGATTTTCTCAGAAGTGCTAATTGGGCTGATATAATTTAACAGATGCTGTAGCACACTTTCCCTAAATAAACTTATTTTTAGCTGAGGTTTAGCCTTTCTAACCTGATTGCCATTGTAGGAACAGTAGTTTGTATGAGAGCTTATTTTATGTGAAAATTAGGCTAGCTCTCTTTTACATTTAAGTTGCTCACTACAACTGTGAAGTGAATGCATTCTAGATGCACTGTCATTGTTTTTGTTCTGTTGCTCTCTATGGTAATAGCCAACAAAGAGCTCAACTTGAAGTTGAGCTTGCTGGTTTTTCTGTTGACATAACACTTCCTAGCTGTGATGCCGTATTTACTGGAGGCTGCAGTGGATTCCCTTTGTGGCTAATTATGTTATCTTTTGATAAAGGACTGACTGATTAAACAAAGCACATAGCCCATTGCTAAATGCAGCTTTTACACGAGTTTCTGTTTATTAAATATGTGGGTATAGAAGACCCATGTCCTGTCTCTCTGTACCACGGATGGCAAATAGGTGCTGATCAGGGGATAAAGATGTTATAAAGTAGGATGTGCATTGCTTGCACATATGTGTTTCTAGGATGCAATAGGCAGTGTACTGATATACTTGTTGCAGGACCATGAATGTTGCACTCAGCCTGAGCCCATCAGGGGTCTCTGTATGGAGAAATGCAGCCATGTAGGCTTATCAGGAGCAGCTGTTTTTGTTCTGTGAAGGGATCCATCTGGACTGGGAGTGGAGAGAGCGGGTGGCTTTTAGAGATTAGCTGGTGACAGTTTTGCCTGGGAAGCGTACCAAGTTTTAGCAGAACTACTGTAATAGAGATAGGAGGTGAAAAGGGACAGGTGAGAAAAACACAAGCCCAGCAAGTCTTTGTGTCAGAAGAAGCCTTCAGGATTTAGTTGTCTGCATGTGTGTCTAATTGCAGCCTTGATTAGAGGAGTGCCTAATGCTTCCTACTGCAGTAAAGATCTGGCTGAGCTGTTTCAGACATTTGGACATACAAGGCCTAAATGAGGAGTCAGAGCAGCTGTGTCCTTGGGCAGACAAGAGGGAGCTGTCTAGTTTATTGGATTACCTCTTGTCAGATCATGGTCATGCATGCTTTTTAAATCCCTCAGGGCAGGGAGGGAGTGCTGTAGAAGGGATGGCTTATTTTAGGTAAACTGATTTAGACCGCAGCCCATTTTTATTTTGCCTTTTCTGCTGAGAAATGTTGGAACGTTTCACAGGAGGGTAGCATGAAATGTTCATGTCGGGTGTTGTTTTTTGTGCACAGAAGCTGTGTGGCAAGTATGAGCTGGGCAGAGGGCCTACAGCAGCTTCATTAATTTCTTCACCTTTTTGTTTAACTTCAGGAAGTGGTGAGTGAGTGATCCCTTTAGATGCTATTCCTACTTTTCTACTTCTCCACTTGTCCCTTTTCCTAAGCCTATGCTGTTTAAGGGTTGACAATAAGTCATTGTTCAGCTCATTGATCCTTTTTGTATTAAAGGACAACTGTGAAACCTTCCATAGCAGAAAAACAACGAAAGGTTTCTAGGTTTAATTTTTGGCTTTTTAAACCTAACGTGTAGTAAAGCAATATAGGTCTGCTGGAATTTTCAGCACTCTTGTTTATTTCTGAATCACTATTATGCTCAGGTCTTGTGTCAGCTTAATATATTAAGGCAAATGCTTAGTTCTCCAACTGAGCAGAAAGGACTTGAGAATAATGCCTCTCAAGTGAGCGCTGTAATGTAGTTGATTATCTTTATCTTGGAAAGGACAGCTTATCTCCTGCGCTTTAGATTGCATTTCTGTATGGTCACTTGCTTTGTTTGGAGAACTTGCAAACACTGCACAGCAATGGATTCCTCTCCCTCTAAGAAGGTCTCCTGGCTTTTGCAGCTTTGACCTTGCTGATGCAGCACTGGCTGGTCTGAGAAGTGCAGGAACGATAGACATACCTTGGGACTGTAAGATGAATTGCTCAGTAGTTGTCCTACAACTGTGTTGCAAATAAGAACCTGTCCTCTGCATATACTGTGGTTGTGACAGTCAGCTTTGTGTCAAGAGTTTTGCAAGTGATACAGCTGGAGTTCTTAATCTTGTCTTTTAAGTGTGATGAGTGCTTACTTGAAAATGTTTTTAAGTAGTGCTTTTCACTCCTTCAGAACAAAGTCATGCATATAAAAAGATTGATCTAGGCTGTGGTACCACTGAGGTAGTGGAGGATAGCATTTTTCTGAATCAGCTCTGCCATTAGCAGAATACTGTTGATTGGTCAGATGATCATCTTTCAGAGACTGCAACGCACTGTACCAACCATTCTTGTGACTGCACTCAGTGTTGTGTTGTGGGCCTGGGGAAAAGTTAATGGGGACAGAGATTCAGGCATGCCTCTTAATGTTAACGATAAACAGATCATCATTTGTGGAAGATGGTAGTGAGGCAGCTCTGATAGTGGGTAGTCCCAGATGTAAGCATAAAATGGTAGAATTTTAGAAGCTGTTTGCAATGGATTTGAAGAATACTAATGAGGAGGCTGGAAGTGTTTAGATTTTGTTTTTAATTTAACAAATAAGTCATTGAAAAACTTAAACATTTTGAACAACCAATCTGTGTGGATATGAGCTCTTAGAGGTGCTGTATTCAGCTATCTCACCTATTTTCTGGAATGAAGGCTTAAAAAGTCCTGTAGCTTAATTGTAAACTTTGCAGGTTTTTTTCCTCCTCAATGTGCTGTGTACTACCCAGTGTTAATTGGGAACATTTTATAATGGTAATGAACTTGGCAAGGAGAGAGCCCTTTGCCTGCTGCCAGTGTGAAGCAAACAAACAAATCAGGAAAACAAAAGCGGATCCCTCCCAATCCCCTTCACGGGTTGCACTGAGTGGCTGGCACCCACTGGCCATGCTGGCGGAAGGGTGGAATGTCCTGCTGCACATTCCACGCAGATGGCCTGGAACCCAGCCACCCCAGCAAAGCAGAAAACACCATGCTCACAAGTGGCTGTGCCACTTGTGATTTGATTGGAAGTGGAGCTGAAAAAAAAGCACATCATGAATTAATACTGTTTTTTTTTTTATTTTTTTGTGTGTTACCAAAAGTTACACAACAATTTTGCTCTCCAGAGTGTTGGCTCTGACCTCTTGTTTACCCAGGAGAATCTGAGTTTTTTGTCAGACAAACCTTAGCAGATCTTTGTCTTAAAGGTGGTATCTTTCCTTTTTGGAGCACCTTGCTTCTCAAAATCTTAATATTCCCATATGAACTGAGCAGTGGCGTCACCTAAAGAATAGCTTTTCTGTAGTCACCTCTTCTGCTTCTCAACACAATATTGGCCTTCTGCTTTCAAGGATAGTGAAATGATGCTTCCTGCGTAGAAAATACCAGTTCAGCTCCTCAGGAGTATTAGGGCTAGTTGTACTTCTAGACTGGTTTGTATTTATAGATGTGATGATCAGTTCTAACTCCTGATAAAATACTTAGATGCCTGTTCAGAGTTCGTGACTGCAAGTTTCTGCAAGAGCGTTATAAGGTGTATTCATGTCTGTTTTCTTTAAGATTGACCGCAGAAGAAACATGCTGATTCTTGCAGGACCAGCTGCTCACCTGAGTATCTTGCATATTGCTGCCTATACCACTGACTACAGTAACAGCTTTGTGTCATTAATCAAATAGCATGAAAAAGGAAGGGCTCCTTTCCTGTAGCCTAGGCATGTCCAACCCAGGGGCCACATGCAGCCCAGCACAGCTCATACTGTGTCCCTCTCCCTGCTACTGTGCCATCATGGTAGCAGCTCTTTCCTGCTGGCCTGGCCCCAGGCCTGCACCCATCATTCAGCAACAGAAGACACAGTGCAGTGCTAACTCAAGTTATGACAAATAATGCTATGCATTGTGATATGTTGGCTAAGCACAGTTTTGTGAACAGCAAAAAATCTGCAGCCTTGCTTTTCTGTTTTAATAAAGGAATTTGGGAGTAGGCTACAAGATTCCCCAAAAAATCATTATTTTTTTGGTACATTTAGAACTCCATTTTCAGTCAGCATAAATATATTACCTGCAAATTTTCAGATGAATATCTGATTGCAACTCTGTATGTTCCAACTCAAAGGAAAAATTGATCATATCTCTTCACTAGACTTTTATAAGACCTATTTTACCAGAGAAACATTCCTCGCTTCATGCTCACACCTTATTCACATAATAGCTTTTTGGCAGTGGATACATCTGTGAACAACTATTTTCAAAGATAAAGCACAGGAAAAGTAACATCAAAAATCTGACAAACACCTTGAGAACTCATTAAGAATTGCCGACCACTTCCATCAAACCAGGCTGATGCATTTGTTTCACAAAAGCAAGATCAGATATCCCACTAGTTCTGTTTTTGTTGCTCTTTTTAATATTTCTTATTAAAACATTACAAGTGTTATTTATATACATTAACTACATTACCTATTTTTATATGCTGCCTGAGACAATTTTTCACTCAATGCCAGGCAAACCAAAAGGCTGGACACCCATGCTATAGCCTATGTATTGTTTTATCAAGTCACAATTAAGGAAGGAAAACACTACAACTTTAATTGAAGGATGCAATATTGGTGCTTTGTAGTTATTTAGCAGGCAAAATCCATAGCTATTAAGGAAGTAGAACACCCTGTCCTTAATTGAAGGATGCAGTAATGATGCTTTGTAGACATTTAATAGGCAAAATCTGTGATTAGTGTCACGTATTGTTTTAGAATCTGGAGGAGTAGATAATGTTTGTGGAATTAAATAATTCTAGGAAGAACATGGAAAATTACAGCGCCTAATTCCTACAGTGCTGTAGTTGCACTATGAAGTGTTGGCTGGTAGTTTAGCCCTTCCTTATGTTTAGTAAGAAATTGTTCCTCACAGCGGATTGAACTGTAAAGCTGGTGTGTGACATCCATTAGAAATCAATAAGGTTGGAAAAGACCTCTCAGATTATCAAGTCCAACCTTTAACCCATCACCACCAGGCCCACTAAATCACATCTGACAGTGCCACATCTACGTGTTTCTTCAACACCTCCAGGGACTACGACTTTGCCATTCCTGGGCAGCCTCCTCTGATGCTTGACTGCTCTTTTGGAGAATGCATTTTTTTTGATTATATCCAACCTGAATCTCCCAGTGTGACAGAAGGTAATAGCCTCAAGTCCTATCACTAGTTGCCTGGGAGAAGAGGCTGACTCCCACCTTGCTATACCTTCTTTTCAAGTAGTTGTAGAGAGCAATAAAGTCTATCCTGAGCCTTCTCTTCTCCAGACCAAACAATCTCAGTTCCCTCAGCTGCTCTTCATAAGGCTTGTGCTCCAGATGCTTCACAGCTTTGTTGCCCTTCTTTGGACACTCTCAGGGTCTCAAAGTCTTTCTTGTAGCATGGGGCCTAAAACTGAACACAATACTGGAGGTGTGGTCTCACCAGTGCTGAGTACAGAGGGACAATTGCTTCCCTAGTCCTACTGACTACACAAGCCAGGATGCTATTGGCCTTCTTGGCTACCTGGGAACACTGCTGGCTCATGTTTAGCTGGCTATCAACTAACACTCCCTGACCATTTTCCACTGTGCAGCTTTCCAGCCGCTCTGCTCCAGACCTGTAGCGTTGCATGGGATTGTTGTGACCAAAGTGCAGGACCCAGCTCTTGGTCTTGTTGAACCTCATACAACTGGCTCCAGCCCATGTATCCAGCCTATCCACATCTGTAGAGCCTCCCTACCCTCAATCAGATGAAGACTTTCTCCCAACTTCCTGTCATCTGCAAACTTACTGAGGGTGCGCTCAATCCTCTTGTCCAGATCATCAATTAAGCTATTAAACAGGACTGGCCCCGTATTAATGTCTGGGCAGCACCAGTAGTGACCAGTTGCTAGCCGGGTTTAACTTCATTCACCACCACTCCCTGGGCCTGGCCGTCCAGACAGTTTATTTTTTTACCCAAGAAAGAGTATACCTGTCCATGTCATAAATTGCCAGTTTTTCTAGGAGAATACCATTGGAGATGGTGTCAAAGATTTTACTGAACTCTAGATACGCTACATCCACCACCTTTCCCTCATCCACTAGCCAAGTCATCTGGTCATAGAAGGAGATAAAGTTGGTCAAGCAGGACCTGCTTCCGTGAGCCCATGCTGAGTAGGCCTGATCCCCTGGTTGTCCCACACGTACCATGTGATCATGCTCAACATGATCTACTCAATAACCTTCCCTGATACTGAGGTCAGGCTGGCAGGCCTGCAGTTCCCCCGAGCCTCCTTCCAACCCTTCTTGTAAGCTGACCCTTGTAGATGGGCATCCCAGTGGCAAGTCTCCAGTCATCTGGGACCTTCCCAGTTGACTGACACTGCTGATAAATGGTGGAAGATGGATTGGCAAGTACTTCAGCCAGCTCCCTCAGTACCCCTGTGTGGATCCCATCCAGCCCTGTAGATTTGTGATAGTCTAGGAGGAGTAGCAGGCTGTTAACTGTTTCCTCCTGGATTATGGGGGTTTATTCTGCTCCCCATCACTGCCATCCAGCTCAGGGGGCTGAGTACCCTGAGGATAACTGCTTTGACTATTAAAGACAGAAGCAGAAAAAGCATTAAATATCTCAGCCTTTTCCTCATCTTTGGTAGTAATGTTCCCTGCTGCATGCAATAAAGGATGGAGATTCTCCTGTGCTCTCCTTTTGCTGTCAGTGTGTTTGTAAAAATATTTTTTGTTGTCTTTTACAATGGTGGCCAAATTAAGTTCTAGCTGGGCTTCCACCTTTCTCATTTTCTCTTTGCGTATCCTAGCAACATTCCTGTATTCGTACTGAGCTGCCTGCCCCTTCTTCTAAAGGTGATAAACTCTTTTTTTCCTGCAAGATTCAGCAAAAGCTCACTGTTCAACCAGGCTGGTCTTCTCCACCAGCTTATCTTACAGCACGCTGAGACAACCTGTTCCTGTTCCTTTAAGATTTCCTTCTTGAGGAATGTCCAGCTTTCCTGGACCCATGATGTGTTTAATGACTGCAAAGACGATGCTGCTTAGAGAATGTAGTTCTAGTAGCCTACTTCCTTTAAAATATTTCAAGAATGCTATGCAAACCTGTATGTTAGACTAACAAAGCACAAGCAAGTTTGTCTTGCCAGAGGCCAATGGCAGTTTAAGGCCAATAATACCTAGATAGCCATAGAAGACCTTGTGAAGCAGGGATGGCCTCGCTCATGCTGCTGTGTGCATGTCCTGGGTGCAGGAATGCAGAGGGAAAGGTTCAACTCTCCAATGTAATTTGGCTTGCAGGGTTGCACAGTGGCCTAATGAGTGGCTTATGGGGACTGTGCAGCTGTGAAAGAATGTACTCATAAGCTGGAAGTTTTCCCTTCTGGTAAAACACCAGCCAGCAACTGTTGGATGCGCTTTCTCTTGCCTTACCTGAGCTTGATCCAAGTTTGAGTATCACAGCATGGACCTATTGAAAATCTTGGCATTGTACTGGAACATTTTCATGGGCAAATGTGTGCGTGGCAATTACTACTGCATTATTTTCACACTGAAAATGAAAATGCAAAGAAAAGTCTCCAAAACCAGTAGTATGTAAGATTTTGATGGGGTGCCTATTTTTCAAAAAAGTATTTTCAAGGGTATTTTTGGTACCACCTGCAGCTCTTAAACTCATTTTGATGATATTTTACAAACCTTCACAAGACTGTTGTACAGATCTGTTCACTTTGCTTTTACATAAACAGGTTTTAATTGCACAAGTTTCATGGCTATGACTATGCTAGGCCTCTAATTTATTATGAAATATCCTTTACTCAGTTGAACATTGTTTTGAGATACGAACAAGAGGACAATTTACTTTCATTGTCAGATAAATGTGTACTTGGCTGTCTGATGTAGAACTCTTCCACTTTTTTCTTCTGTGTATTTCATTATGTCTGTTTTTCTAAAATATCCAAAAGGCAATTACCAAAAACAAATCAATGCTGTATAATTACAAGAGAAATGTATTGCCTGGAACCTGTTATTCTTCCTGCTAACTACAGTTAGAAGGAAAAAAAATTGCATTAGTCACTTGAAAAGGGTAGCAGTCCTTATGTTAGCAAGTCGTGTCGCTTTTCCCACTGTTCTCAGTTTCCCAGAGGGTAACCTGAAAGTACACAGTGCATTGTGTCACAAATTGCTGTGTCTTCATTAGCCAGCATTATTCCCCCAGAATCTGTAATTATGCTGCGCTTAATCTATCAAATGATGAATTTTAATACCTTTAGCTTAGCTATCTTTCTGACAATGAATCAGTTTATTTCTGCCTGGGTTGCTTGGAGGAACATCTGTGCACGTGCACTACCAAGGCCCTCTGGGACAAGCCATCCAAGTTCCCTTCTCTGGGAAGGACCTGGTGGTGTGGCATGAGAGCTGACTCTTCCAGCTGTGCTGGCACCCACTGAGCCAGAGGAGCTGCTCCCACTGCGAGCTCTGTCCACCAGCTTCAGTCCACCGGCAGTGGAGTGTCTGATCTCTCCAAGGGTATCCTCAAGGAGGAGAGAGATCTTTCAGCTTTTTCCAAGTGTTAGCTGCTATTTTTCAGTGCAGACAGATCTCTGAACTTTGCTTTTGAAGAGTACAAGAAAAAGTACTGTGCACAAAAACATACGTAACCATGCATACATTTGTTTACTACTCCACTTTACAGCTCTGTTTACAACACTTTTGACTCTTAAGCTCTCCTGCCTTCTGTCTCTGTTATGTTGTTCACATCTATTTGATAGTGCATAAAGCTGAAGCTTACACAATAGTACTGCAGCATCAGTCTGCTATGCTGCAGCAGTTGCTAGCAAAGAAGAGCACGTGTTGAGAACCTATGATATTTCATTTAGTTAAGAGCTGGGATGCTTTTGTGCAGACCTGTGCGTGAGTATTTGAGAGAGCAGACTTTGCTCTGAAATGTGCCTTAGTTTCCAATAGTCTTCTATAATAACGTTTACCAGTTCATTTGCTTGACAAGCTAAGGGTCTGAGTTCTTAAAATAGCTCCTCTGTGAATGAGAAAGAGGAAAAATGCCAGAACAGTATTTTCATCAAGGTTTTGTTATAAAAATATGTACAATAAGAAGTAACGTCAAATATGAGAGGTTGGGGATTGGCTTTTTCTTAGTTCTGAAGTGCAGGTTCCTTCTTTCAACTCTACTCTTAAATAACTGAAAACTGTGTGTGTGGGGGGAGGGAATTTGTGCAGAGCAATGTCTCATATTGAAAGCACACGATCTCCAAATTTATTTCCAAAGCTATTGGATCCTCAGATAAGAAAATGCACAAGTGAGACACGGAGTAATATTAAAAGCGAACAATGACTTTTTTAACTTATTTACACAGACTGTGTGCTCCTCCTGTCCTGATCCACAGCTGTTATTGTGTTGCCTTTAGGTACTATAATTATTCAGATCCACAGAGCACTCTGAAAGAGAAACTGGGGAAGTGCTGGCGTGCTCCCTGACTGTTAAGTACAGGTAACCTGTAGAGGAGGAAATTACAGGAATTACAGAGAGGACTCTGCAATTGGTGGATGTCTGCTGGGGAAAATACTGAATATGTAAAGAAGTGTTTTGCAGACTATTGGATAGTATTTAAATACCTTGTTTAGCATAATTAAGGCAACAAAAACAAAGTTTGTTTCTGAAAGCTGCTGAATTTTCATAGTTTTAGAGCCTGAATCTGATGCAAAGCAGGTGCTGCTTAGGTATCAAAAGACACAGTCTGTGTTTGATTCTGTTGAACATAACCATTAGACCTATCACAGAGAAATGAATGTGAAAACCTAGCTAAATTTCCACTCTCACTGAGTCCCTGAAAAACATTTCTAAAGAGGATGATAAAATACTTTTAAACTTGCTCCTTTCAGGTAAATCTCCTTATACTTCTGGAGGGAGAATGTCCATACTATTTTAAATATTTGCCAGGAGAATTTACTAAATGTTTGTGAATGCGGAATAAGCTACTCTTTTTAGAAACTGAATTGTTCTTGGTGTGGCATACTGGTTTGTTATTTTTGGTGTGCTAGGTGACTTGAGGTGCAGCTCTCAATTTCCTTTTGTCTTTTATTCCTACCTCTAAAATGGATAACTCCCATGTAGGTCTTGGAGATCTTCAGTAAAATCACTTAAGTGAGACTTGGATATAGTTGTGTCATTGAGATACTTGGTCTGCATCTTATCAAGCTGGTAGCAGGGCTGGAACACTGGTGGCTATGATAAATTTCAGTAAGGAGAGGGATTAATTGATTCCTTTACTGTTAGGGAATTCATGGCACGTGTAAGTTCAATCTGTGGTAGAATGAATAGGCTGAACAGGCTGAAAGTCAGTGATTTGCAGACTCAGAAAGAGTATCACCAAGCAGCAATCTTATTGCAAGCGGTCATGTTTCTTGTGTTAGAAAAGACATTTTCTCCAACTATAGTTCTGTCCTCTCCAAGATAAGTATTGCTGAACTTTGTATTGTCTTCACTCCCCAGTTTAAGAGTGGGCCATGTTGATTGCAGCTTGTATTCGAAGTTTCAGTGTGGATATAGTTATCTGTATGAACTTTACTCTTACCTGTTGATTTTGGAGAAACTTGGGGGTTGTTGGTTTCTTCAAATCTTGGTTGCTATATTGCTAAAAGACAGCTTTCCCTCGGTCTCTCTGCTTTCATGCTAACATGGTTATGACCTTCATTGTACCAATACTGAGGTGCAGGCAGTGTACTCTGATCTGATGTATATGTCCAGATCTGCAAATCAGAAGACTGTGAAACTAATTTGACTTTTTCCAAAGTTATAGCTGGACTTGGACTGGTTTAGGAACCGCTAGCTTTTGGTTTTTGACAGAAATCATCTTGCATTTACCCTTGTCTCCTCCTACTTAGTATGTTATATTCTTTTTAATGATGATGATGAACCAAATTTAGAGTTGCTTTGTGGTTGAGGTTGACATCTTTCTGCTAGCTTGTCAAGTATGCTTTTAATAAGCTACTGGAAAGATTTACCTGCAAATTGTTCCTTAGGGCTTCATTTTTAGTATTTGTTCAGTAGGCTGGACTTGTTTATGTCTGCAAGATATGCTTAAAAGACATAAAAATATGCTTATATATACATAATGCTTATAATATAAATATATGCTTAAGACATAAAAATCATTTCCTATTGCCTCTTTGTTTATATCAACATTTGAGTTGCCTTTTGTTTGTTCTGAATTAACTTGATATCCACACATTCTGTGTTTTTTCAATCCATTCCACTGATCAGTTAATGGTAGATCTAAGAGAAAATACACGCAAAATGGTCCTGGAGAGATAATTGAATCTTACCTTAACTTAGTGTGCTCAGACTGGCCCTGTGCTTCTGCAGCATGTGTGTTCTGTGACTGTTTGCTCAGTACCTGTTTATTGAGGCTGGTCAGACTTACCAGAGTGTATATTTGTTCTCTCTCTAGAACCTGCACTTTTGAGAAGTGCTTTGATGAGCCCATTTCTGACAGATTGAGTTCCATAAAAAATATTTTTAATCAGTACAATCTGTCAAGATAATTTCAATCTGTATTTAAACAGGGGGGGGCAAGTAAGGCCTGAAGTTTATTTAATGTAAACACTGCCTGTAGAGGGAGAAGAACATTCTTTTACTCTTCTGGTTTAGCTAGGGTGATGAACACAATGCAAAATCTACGGTGACTGCTGACATAACACCTAAGGGGTGGCTAATAACTTATATTCACCTTTGCAGCAGTACTGGTGTAGATCCAAAGAAGGAGCAGTAGTCAACAGAAACTTCTCAGCTGCTAGCAAGAATCTTGCAAGTCAAATTAAAAGCATATTTTAAAAGTGATTATTCTATGTACATTTTGTACTTCAAATTTTTGCTGAGGTATTAGTGTAATTTGCAGACGTAACATCCACAGTGATGAAGAATCTAAGCATTTTGGATTTCAGCTAGGTAGAATTAACAGCAAACCATTTGGAGAAATGAGCTGAAATTTCTTTGCTGTATAGATGTATGTGTGGGATTTCTGAAAAGCTAGAATTGTACAAATGGACTGAAATTGACCTTTTTTTAAGCCATACTGTCAAAGATGTTTGTTTTGATTAACTGGGTAATAAGAAATAACTGTTCTGTTGCATACCTTGCAATAACTGGTAATGAGGATGGTAGTTCGAAACATAAAGATTTCAATTCTGCTTGATTTGCTTACACACTAAAAAAAAAAGTAAGCAAGAGTTGGCAATAGAGGTACTGTTGTATTTTGTTTCTAAGTTATTTATGAAAATGTTACCAGGAATTTAAGACATATCTGGCCTTACAATAAGCGGAATGAGTTCTGGCAACATTACAGTTGAAAGCTCTAAACAGTGTCTTGAGTACTTCACTTTTCAGGGTGGATAAATCTCCTCTTTGCAGCACATTTTCAAGGGAGCCTCTGAAAATGCAATGGTACTGCAGGTTTGTCAGAAAAACATACTTTACCATCTTGGCTGCTGTTTTTTTTTTTTTTTTTTGGCCAAGAATGTCTCCAAGCCTGCAGCAGAGGGAAGGAAATGTGACACTCCCAGGTCCTGTGGCTTCAGCTTAGATTTCCATCTAAGTTGTTATTCAGGCTTTGAGCTTCTTATCACTGCTTTACAGGTAATGTGATAACAATGAACACATTTTTCACTAATAATTTTTCCATAGTGGTCTGGGACGTGCCTCTCTAGCAAGAGGAGTATAGCCGCAAACTTTCATTTTTAATACCCTGATTTTCATGTTAAAAAGAAAGAACCTGCATCTTTGCTATCAACTTCTATATCTGCGGTGCATTAGCTTGTTAGATAACACATGGTTTAAAATGACTAAGCATTTTTAAGGGTGATTTCCCTCTGCTGTGGACTGCTGCCTCTTCACAAACATTTTTTTTGCAGTTCCTGAGAAGGTATTTCTTTGAAAGATTATAGTATGTAAAGAAACAGGTTTTTTCAGAAAGGAAATTATTTTGGGCTAGGAACCTTCTGAGAGGAGACAACTGCTGATAGTAAGGATCTGAAATAGAAATTCATTTCTTCCTGACTTTTAAATGACTTCAGTTTTTACTTTCAGTTTTGTACTTTGGTTTTTAAATTTAAAACCACATTTCTGCATGTCACGTAGGAACACCACCTGACATATGAGGTACATCTCATTAGAACGTGAGATTTCTGTGAGATCTGAGACCTCTGTGGAGTGGAAACTTCTCTCTTGCCTTTTGCTTTGCTGCTGCCCTGTCTTTAAGTTGCTGCCCCAAATTAAAAGCTGTGCAGAGCCACGTAGCTACTTCAGCTTACCACATTATAAATGGTACTGCTTATAACAACCTTGTGAGGTGAATATTGTGTGTTTCCCAGACATGCAGATGGAAAGTGGTGTGCTTTAGGCCTCTTTGTGGAGAGGTGTCAGCTTTGGTTTTAAAAATTGGAAGTGTAAACCTTAGTGCGTATTTTCAATTAGTGCATATTTTCAAAGGAATACTGTGTGGCCTCAAGCAAATGAAGAATCCAAGCACTTTGCATTTCAGCTAAGTAGAAAAATTAACAGCAAACCATTTGAAGAAACAAGCTGAAATTTCTGTGCTGCACAGATGTCTGTGGGTTTTCTGGAAAACTAGATTGGAACAAAGGGACTGAAATTGACTTTTTATTTTAAGGTACGCTGTCAAAAGTGCTTACGTTCAAGCAAATGACGATGACGCATGTTTACATGCAGGATGGTGCCGCTTGTATCGCCAGTATCGTTCTGGAAATGTGATGAGAATGAGAGGAAGTGGAGGACTTCCTGCATTAGTTCTTGTGGCTGTGTGAAGGGGCTCTGTAAACTGCAGCTGTGTTACACAACTGATAAAAGTTATGTTAGGCTGGAATAAGTCTCTTGAGATGTGAACTAATATACCTCTGTGCTGCTTGCATCATGATTAAATTTTTATTAACCTGGAAGCCAGAAGAGCAGTAACAATGACTATGTGATTTGTCTCCATTTTTTTGCATGAAATGTACCCTACTTTCCCACAAAATGTATTCATGCTAGAATATGTCCTTAAAATATGATTCTCTGTTTTGGGAAAAGCTGCCTAGGTAAACTAAGTGGGAAAGAATTCACTTTATTTGGGAAAAGCTATGTGGTGTGGTAGAGAGAAGCTGTATTGTTTACCATCTTTGAAACGCTCAAACTACTTGCATGCATCTGATTTCTAGATTTGCACATTGCATTTAATGCTGGGCTAGGTCAGACTTCCTGAATAATGCTTGTGTTTGACTCTGGTTTATAAACTGAGTGCTGAAATGTTAGTAAACAAAGTGTTAACCATGTTTGCCTGTTCAGTATTTGTTTTCTTACAATATCATTACAGTGGCTTTAGTGAATGTTTTTCAATTTACTCAGTTAGTGTTGCTAGCTTCTTTGTGAACTTGTAACTTTGCATGACTTAATAAATAAGGTCTGGGACCTTGATGAACTTCATTGTAGGGCTGAAGAGTAATTTTGATGCTGGTATGCTAGAGATACTGAAGGTATAACTAAAAATGGAGAAATTAAAGCCATTTATCTTCTGCTTTTGACCTCAGTGCTTTTGTAGGGGTGTGCTCTTATATCGTGTACAGAGTAGAGGAAGTGCTTGCAGGTTTTGGAAAGTGTTTTTTTATATATGTGGTTGAGAAGTATTACTGTGCTAGTCAGTGAGAGCTTTTTAGAAACAGTAAAGCATGCCACGCTGTCAAACATGGATTTTTTTCATTTGTTTGTCTGCAGTGGTCATAATGATCGCTTAAGTAACTTAGTATCAAATAATCCCTAGTTATGTTAGACAAAAACAAAATAGCAACAACAACAAAAAACAAAAAAAAAAAATGCGTGAAAATGGCTTGCTGCTTTGAGTATTTTTTTTTTTTCCCCAGAGAAAATAGTACGTACTGTAAATTGACTTGATTTTCCTGTCATCGTGTTCTACTGCAGATGTGGATATCCTGGATTGAACTGGGCAAAGTAGAACAGTATGGGATGCTGGCTTCCCAGCAACCCAAGGGGAGCGTGGTTGCCTTTTATACCAGCACTGTTTAACATTGCATATACCAAGATAACTGGGAAGGGGTCCTCTCCTTTCAGCGCAGAATGTGCTGGATTGGGTCATTCTCCTTTACAGATATAGTGCTGACATTGCCAATTAACCAGACATGAAAGATTTTATGATGAGGTAATGATTTTGTGTTTAGGTTATTGTAATAAAAAAAAAAAACATTAAATCAGACTCAAGGCAAGGCTGGCAGTTACACTATAAATGCTCATTCATTATGATGAAACATACGATGAAAACAAGCAGAACCTAAATTTGCAGAGTCCAGCTGCTTCCTGTGTGTAATCCTGTAGATCATGGGTGTCCAACCTTTTGGCTTTCCTGGCATTTAATGAAGAGGAATTGTCTTGGGCAGTATATAAAATATGTAATACAGTTAATGTATATAAATAACAAAAGTTCTAAAATATTTTTTTATTAAAGCATTAAAAAAGAGCAACAAAAACGTAAAAATAGTGGGATATTGGACCTTGTTTTCGTGAAACAAATGCATCAGCCTCTTTCAATGGAAGTGGTTACAATTCTGAGTGAGTTCTCGAGGTGTTCGTCAGAGATTTTTGATGAAATGTTACTTTTCCTGTGCTTCGTCCTTGAAAACAGTTGTTCACAAATGTCATCACTTTTTGGCAGTTCGTACATGAATAAGTGAGGGATATGTTTCTTTGGTAAGATAGGTCTTATAAAAGTCTAGTAAAGAGACATGGTCAAAATTTTCTTTGAGTTGAATATCTGATTGCAACTCTATACATTCCATCTGAAAATTTGCAGGTATTGTATTTATGCCTACTGAAAATGGAGATGCAAATGTACCACAAGATTCATGATTTTTTTCAGCAATCTTGAAACCTATTCTCAGATTGTTTTATCAAAGCGGAAGGCAAGGCTGCATATTTTTCTCTGTTTGCAGGACAGTGTTAAGCCAATGTACCAAAATGCATAACAATACTTGTCATAACTTGGGTTAGCACTGCACTGTGCTCTCCCCATGTCCTGGGTTCAGCTCAGACAGTGCTAGCTGCTGAGCGATGGGTGCGTGCCCATGGCTGGGATGGGCTGCCTGGTGGGGAAGAGCCACCACCATGATGGCATGGCAGCAGGGGGTGGGGGGTGTTAGGAGCTGTGCCAAGCTGCCTGCAGTCTGCGGGCCTCGGGTTGGACACGGCTGCATGCAGACAATGCAAGAAATAATTAATGTAAATGTATATTCAAAAGAATGCTTAGATTTCCAGGTGCCTAAGAAAGCTGGACATCAAGTTCCCCATATTTATTGCAAGCTGTATGTTTGCCTTTTTTTCCCTTTTCTGCTGATGTATTTCTCAACTGTTCTATGCAGAGAACCAAAACACATTTTTCTCTTATTTCAGAAGCTTGTTCAGGAGTTGACCTTTCTTCACAGTTTATATCAGGTGGTACGACTAAGCTGGCTATCTGTTCTTTGGCTGGCTTTTTGGTTTTAGGTGTTTTAGTTGTGAAAACTTGGAAGTTCAAAACCAGTCTGCCAATTCAGCTGCATGTATTACAGTTCTTCTCTAACACTGTATGAAGACAGCGTTCTAGAATGTTGTTCTTCACAGGCTTCAGAAAACAAGATCTCTGAATTCTGATGGAGTGAATGTGCAAACTAAGAAGGTGAATGTTTTCGTATGTTCATATATCTGTAGAAAATCTTAAAATTTCCATCACTTTTGTTGTCATTTCTCTTTATTGCATCAATCCTACTTTCCAAGAAAGGGGCTGAAACTACCAGTTAGTATTTTCTCTAGAGAGGTTTCTTTAGGAAACTCATGCTGATATTTGAAACCGTAGTGGTCAGATGTTGTCACAGTATTATGAACAAGTGTCTGTTGTCTCTAACTGCTTGATCTCTTCTGCTGAAGAGGTGTTTGGTTCACATCTTCATCCTTTTTTATACTTGAGAGCTGTAGGCACATATGTAAGCGTAACTGCACTTTGCATGGAATCTCAAGCAAGGACCATCAGTCAGAATACTGGCAACAGAATTGTTCGATGTCTTTGGTTATTAAATATATGAAAAGTATGTCAGGAAACATATAGGAAGACTAGTCTGTGAGTCGTGTAATCTGTCATTGCAGTTCACACAGAAGTGTGAACCTTGACTTCCTTATATACATACATGGATTAAAGGTCATGGTATGTATTGCTGACAGAGTGCATCATATGACAAACTGATTTATTTTGTTCTGAGCCCTCAGTCCCTATGGGCTGTAATTTGTATGAAAGCTGGAGATGAATATATTTATTTCTTTTTGTTATTGTAGGGTGAAACAGGCATGGATTTTCTGTGGTTCCTAGCTTTCTGACCACTTCTTGTACTCTGAGTGAATTATTCACCTGGAACGCACTTCTTGTAATAATACTGTTTGCATGTGGTGCTCTCTGGAGCCTAACCTTTTTATGAAGTTTTGCTCCTTTAATTGTTTGTGGTGGAAAGGGTATGCTGAAAAGTAAATTTAGAATACTGCTTCTGTTGACAAACAGCTCTCTCCAGTGGTTCCTTGGAGGGATCTTGGGAATCTAATGAATTTTTATTCCTTATAGATTTAAAAATTGTACATCATTTACTGCTGGCCTTTTCAGATGATTAACATTTTGCTTATGCATGTGGACTAAGTGGTTCAGCAGACATAACATCTCCCATGTGAAACTAAGAATATGGCAGCTGAAGTAAGAGTGATAAAGCATGATGAGGCTGCCAAGCAGAAAGGTAGTGGCATAGCAACAAAGCTGGGGGGACAGCACTTGGGACTTTCAGATGGATAATCTAGCTGGGACACTTCTGATTTCTAAGGAGGAAATTATTAGGAACATTCCTTATTCACTTCTATCTCAGCAATAGTGACTTGGACTAGCTAGTTGTGTTGTTGCATTGACTGCTTCAGGAGCATCTGCTGCATCTGTTTTTAAAAGTACTATATATTTCTATTCTTCCTTCGTTTAAAAAAAAATATATATATTTTTTCCAGCTTCAGCATGTTCCTTTGATTTTGTTGTACTGAGGCATACCTCTCCATGTAGGACATAGTCTGTCTATTCTTGAATGCAGCGATTCATGCTGCAAGTAGACTAACGCAGACAACCAAACTTGGTGGGTGTGTGCGTATGAGCATAGCCGAAGTGAGGTAGGGGGCAACAGGAGTTGATTCAGTAAAAAACAGTAGCTTGAATAGCATTTCTGATGGGTTCATATGGGGGTCAGAAAGAGAACAGTGGATTTGAAACTTCTGTGTATTAGATGGCATTTTTAGACTGAAGCTTTGATTTCATGATGGGAAATTATCAAAGCTTATTTTAAACAAGGGTTTTTTCACATGGCAGCGACTACTGCTTTTACTTGCATGCTATTTTTTGAAGTCTTTACTGCGTTGGTTAATACACCAATGGGCATTTGACCTCCATGCAACGCACAGTTTTTGTTGTCAGTGATTTTGGTCCTGCTCTGTGAAATAAAAAAGCTTGTCTTAGCTTGTCTTAGTTTTTACAAGACTGTTTGAGGGAGGGTGTTTTTTTCTGTGCGCTTGGTTTTTAGATAGAGACTTTCACCTTGAAGACTACAGTCTGGGAACATAAGGCAAACTGCTTCACTTTGTGCTGCTGATTTATATTTGATCTCTTCAGTTGCTTTGTAAAAATCTATTCAAAAAAGTAATGTTCTGTTCTACTATGTCTGGGCTCTGTTTTTGGGCAACAGCCAGCAATAATGAAAAGTATGGGAGGCTGTAGAGAGGCTGCCGAACATCTTCCTTGCAGGTAGGAGTTGGCTGCTTTTATATTAAAAGGGGCCATGAGGACCTGCCTTGACCAACCTGGGATGTGTTATTTTCTTTAGAACAGAAAGTCTATCCTTCTCACAGAAGCGTTTTGTAAAGTGAAAGGTTATTTAATATTGGAGCTAGTGTGTCTGAGAGAACAGGAAGAATAAAATATTCTGTGTTATTTAAAACAAGCACTTATTTTAATGTGCAGAGGTTGTTTAATATCTGCTCTAAGAAATAGACGTGGAGAGTACCATGCAGCAAGGGGTCAGGCCTTTTCTCCTGCCCAGGTGAATAATGAACTCTTCAGTGCCTTCTGGATGAGCTGGTTGCTGTGCTGCACTCTGTGCACATCAGGGCACTGTGGTGAGACCAGCAGCACGGGATGATGGCAAGGAAAGCAGGCAGCCTGCAGCTGTGGGAACTTGCATGCCGTGTCCTCACGCTGACTTTGAAAATCTCTTGGTGGCTGCTAGTGGCTGGGGATTTTGAGCTGAGATGCAGGCATTCTGGACTTCGGGGCTCCAGAAAACATGCAGGCTTCTCAAGTCACATACTTTCCTCTGTCAAGTCGTGTTTACATCTTTTCTATAAATCCTGAGTTCAACCAGTCCGTGTTCCAAACCAATGCGGTGTTCAGCCAAATTAATTTTATGTTGCGTAAAGTTCTCTACAATCAGATTTTGTTCTGTATTTCAGTCCTGAAGTTATGCAGGTTTTCAGGATGTTATGTCTAAATCTCAAAATGGGACAATTGAGTTGAAAGTAGAAATGTTTACATAGCAAAGTTTATTATGTTAGAGAAAGTAATGTAGCTGCTGTTAATAATCAATTACTAATTATGACATAATTCAAAATACTGAATCAATATGGATATATATTATTTAAGTATCTTGGTTTTACTGCACAAAAAATTTTGTGACACTGTCATGACTAGCGTATTGCAGATGACAAAGGAAAATTTAATATTTTCTAGGGTTTTTCAACAACTCAACTACTGGGTTTTGGTTTGTTTATTTGTTTTTGTGCTGTCTGCTAAAAACGTGAGCTGCGTGTGCAGTGCTTTAGTGCTCCTTGATCTCTGGAGTCTGTATGTGCTGACATGGTATTACAGTATGTAAACTTGTAAATCTGTTTGTCGCCTTCATGCCCTCTTGGGTAAGAAACAAGAAAAAAAATGATAAAGCAGAACCTGAGTGATGTAAAGGCTTACAAAGAAGAAAGGAAAAAAAAAGTATGTATGTATACGAAGCAGAAAACTGGAATGGTATAGAAGTTGCTTCAGTTCTCATGTGCACAGCTCGCTTCCAGTAGAGGGCAGTGCTGGTTCCCTTTCTTTTGAAGGGCACGGTCACTAGCAACGTACCGTTGTGCTGTGCTGTTCTAAATACTGACTTCTAGGAATGGCTGAAAGTGGGCATAAAATTTTAAGTTTATTGCTAATAGGTGGCTGGAGAAGAATTGGGAATAGCTTTCAGAATACCTGTGTCAGACTAGGGTCAATGTAGTGCAAGATTAAGTTGTTAGTTGTTGGGCTGTTCTAAATGGCAGGGTTGCTATGTTCTTTGGTTATCAGCCCATCAGCGGGGCAACTGGAGCAGATCTGTCTGTGACTCTGTTTTCTAAAGAATTGTAAGTCCATAGCCAGGTAGCATGGTGGAAGCAAGACCTGCTCTGGACTGCTGCATGTGCTGTTTGCTGGTTCATTCTAGTTCATGCGGGTTCATGCTAGCGTAGCCTGACTGTTATAATGACACAAAGTAAAAACAGCTTTTCATTTTATTAGTAATTCCTCACTGCTTGTTTTTCTGCTGAGGTAGAATGCATTTAAAAGGCTGTCTTACTATGTGACTGATGACCAAGTAAATGACAAACGTTATTAATTGTAAGTCCTTCTTTCTTCTGGAGCCTCTGTGAATGTTGTGTTGTCCGCAAGGTGGAGCTTTAAGGCTCTGCAGCTGGGAGTTTTCCCTTTTAACTAATAGGCAGCAGGATGAATGGAGTTCTGAAGTCTCTTAAGCAAGTGTAAAGTGACCGCTTCATTGCTTTTCAAGAAAGTGGGTGGACTTTAGAAAAATGCAACAAGATCAACAGATATTTTGGACTTCTTAATACGAGTCTCTGAAATTAATGTTGGAAAAGAGGATAGGATAGACTCGGAAAAAATAGCTCAGTATTTATTTATTCTTTTGGAATTACACTTTCCTTCCAAAGCGATTTGAAAAGTAGGCAGAACTAGATAGGGGAAAAAAAGCATTAGCAAAAGGCTTGCTAGATGTTCACTTACTGGGAGGAGTGGTTTTTTTTCTTCGTTTTGTTTTTTAAAAACAGTCCTACCCTAAAAGAAGAGGAGGAAACATTAGATAACGGCTATTCTGATAGATAAAGGAAGGGCAGAAAATATTTTCCTTCCTTTTGGGCAGTTGTCAACTATGTATACCTCTTCTCTAGAAGAAAACCTTTTTTGTTTTTTCAGTGTACTTGCTAGAATTTGCATCTTGCTGAATTCTGGAAGAGTGCTACCAATGTTTTAGGCTGTACTTCAGTAACCAGCTATCTTGAACTTCCCATGCTTTTTTGAGTATCCTAATTCTGCTTTACTCTGTTGCCATCTTGTTGGAAATCCCCTGCTGTTAATTTTGCTGGAATGGAATTCATCATCTGCTCATTGTGCTGCTGTTGGTAAGGTGATTTTGTATATTAACTGGATAGCACAGACGTGTGTGGACGTGAGCTGTGCAGACAAAAACTGGAAAAGAGCTTAGCTGGTGCGGGAGGAGCAGCACTGGAGAAACCAAAAACTTGAGTGTGTCTCCTGTCCAGCTTTCCTGCCTCAAGCTAGCCTTTTCCAATGATAAGAAATGTTAGTAATGTACCTTTACAACATATATCTGTGACACAACTTGAAACAGCAGTTTATTGAGTACTTTCTGTAAATACTCTGTCGACTTTCTTCAGTAAACTCCTGTGTTACTCTCAAAATGTTTGAGCCAAGAGAATTGGTTAGGGTTTTTTGCAGGGTCTCGGCTGTCACTTTGTTCTTGACTTGAGGAGTCATGGTTGAAGACTGCAAAACATTTTCTGATAGTAAGTTATTTGTATTGTTTCTTTGCACTTGCCAGGTGGGGTGCTGGTAAGCAAGATAGTTTTTTAAAAAAGAAGAATTTTGTTATTTTTTGTTTTGTTGAAGAATCTCCCTAGGTTAACAAGTAGGACCCTGAAGAACTTGGAATAGAAACTGCACATCAGAAATCCAATTTTAGGCTCAGAAAATGGTATATGGCAAATGCAAAGAGAACCAGTTCTTTTATGCCTAATTACAATGTGTTAAGAGGCTCTATGGAGACAGACTACTACTGATTCTAGGCTTTGTGGGGGCCAGTGGCTGAACCAGTTTGTAGTGCTTCTGGATCATAATGGATCTACTGCAGATCCAAGTTAACAACTCTTCTTTAGACTTCAGTTTCTTTCCAGTGCCATCACTGTCTTGACATGTTTAGATCTATAGTTTTTCTTCTTTTTGTTCCACTTAGTATTTTTTTCAGGTATTCTTGTCATGCAGATTTGTTTAAATGCCAGTCCACTGCTAACTGAGTAGACATATATCTGTTGGTATGGAAGATGTGGTAGGCAATTTGAACAGTTTTATGAAGAACCCTGCCCTGTAATGAAATGTTAGGTTAGATTTCTGAGCCACAACCTCTGAATAGAAATTTAATTTGTCTAAAAAAATAATAATAATAATAATATGAGCAGGGTGGTGGATTGAGTTTGAAATCATGGTGTGGTCTCTTCCATCCCTCCCTCATCTTATGGGACTTGTGGTAGTGTATGGGCAAGAATTTTTGCCCTTCCCTCTGTGTCTGCCAACGTGGATTTCCAGTTTTCTCTGAATACTCCACCCGTTTTGATTTCTAGCACTAGCAGCAAATACCTTTCTGTTCTGAAAGTAATAGCTTTAGCAATTACTTAAAAATATTCTAGATGCAACCTTTTGCATAATACCTAAGTTTTGTAACAGTGAGTGGTTCTATGGCAGTCCATTCCAAGCTACGACTGTCTGTAGATTTGGAAGGATCTACTCGTTTCTCACACAGACTTAACAGAAACTGGGTGTTTTTTGGCAGGGAGTTTCGTGGTGACTGATGATAATGAAGCTAAGGATACTGAGGGCACATTTGCTAAGGCTTAATATTTATTTTTAATATTTCTCAGGCGAATACACAGTTGATGAAAATGCCCTGAGCAGACAGTTCAGAGGCATTCCTCTGTTCGTAATAGAATACAGTTGTCTTGGAGCAAAGATTTTCTTAGCACTTATGGGCCATGCTTTATTTAAACAAACTTTGGTATGAAGATATCAAAATAGCAACCTAAAACACTCTTCCACAGAATATGCATGGAAAGGGGCTAAGCGTAGCCTAAACAGCCTTTGAGTTTGAATAGGCAGTCAGTGACTATTTGTTGTCCCTTTTTTCTACAAGCCCTATATTCAGAATAAAATGTCAAAGAAAATGAAGCTAAATAAGTGACTGTGCTTCAAGTCAGTGTGAAAATCCCTCTGAAGCTTACAAAGAGAAGGGTGATACAATGAGTTTTGAGAATAATAGTGGAAGATGTCACGACTGGGAAGATAGATGCTGGCCATAATAAAAGCTGCCTGTGGCTTCAGCATGTGCTTTTTTCAAATTTTCCAGTCTATAGCATTACTTCCCATCTTCTGGCTGATTTTGTTTTGTTGTTTTTCATGTTGCTGGTAGACTTAGATTTTCATAAAGCTGAAAGACCATCAATATAAACTTTAAACTTTTGTCCTTGCTCTTCTGTACTCTTGTCCCAGCCAGTGACACAGCTGCTCTTAGAGCTGTGTGTGCTGAATGCAAAGACAACTCTTTAATGTGTGAGGGCCATTTTCCTTGCATCACTGCAAGTGGGAGCACTCACTGTTAGACTGATCTTAGTTGTAAAACCTGAAGCAAATACAGATGTGTGGAAGTAATGCTCAAGTTCCAGCACAGCAAACTCATGTCTCTGCAACTGTGCCAGAAACAGTCACTGTAAAATTGTCTATTTGCTCTCTCCTAATTCTATTACAGCCTAGCTATAATTGCTTGACCTAGGACAAGCACTTTCTCCCTACTTTAAAAGCAACACCGTGTACAATTTAACAGATAAGGCAATCATAATTTCTATTAATCATAATATGTTTATATTTGTATTTATTATTTCTCTCTGTTAATATATCTTGATATATCATTAAGTGTCCTTTTTAGGTATCACTGCAGTCGTTGTCTTTTTGCCTCCCTTTGCACTTTCTCTGTCATTTTATATATGTACAGTCTGTATTCTTTCTAGCTTTTCTTCAAAGCCTAACTAATTACAAGAGTTTTTAAAAGATTTTCATCTCTTGCCCTTAATTTCTCTCATAATCTTAGTGAATTTTTCAGACAGCTGCTGGCCAGAGAGCCAAGCAGTGAAAGGTCAGCATGAAAACTCAGCACCAGGAGCATTATCAGGTGGCATAGCTTCAGAGCAGAGGCCAAGCTTCTGCGCCATACTTGCTAGATTTCTGTTGGTTTACTCTCTCTGAACCACACTCATAAGTCTCCAGCATCTTCCCTGTGGTAAGGGAGTGGGTGTCTCAAATCATAATGGGGTGATTTACTCTGCTTATGTTGTGTAACTCTGTAGCTGATGGACTTAATTTTCTGTCATTTTAGTACCTGGCTCACCCCACCTGTTTTATTAGCTAGCTCTTATTAACTAAGGTTTATAGGTGGTCTGTAACTGATTTCAGTTTTTAACACCATAGTTTTTAAACACCATAACTCTGTCAAATTTTCAGTTCATGAAATTAGGTGATGTTCTACTAGTAGCCACCCGTTGGTTGTGGATATATACAACTAAATTGAAACAGAAAACATGGGGAGGAAAGAAAGCAGGAACTTAAAACCAGTTCATCAGCTACAGCTGACGGCTCTAAATCATGCAGTAGACATTTCACAAGAGCAGATAAATCCTGATTAGACAAATGTTTTTGGGAGGAGCTGTGGATACTATCATGTAGTTAGCATATTACCCTAATTAGCAAATAGTTCACACCCCTTAAATGAAAGGAGTTATCTGAGAAGTGTTTTAAGTTTGAACTGTCTGAAATTAGTTAAATCTTTAACACATCTCTCTGATATCGCTGTGTCAGAGATAATTGAATGATAGATTGCTTTCTAACAATGTACACATTTTAAGGAAAATAGAAATTATGTATGTGATAAAAATCTATCCAGAGTTTCTAATATAAATTATTAATAGCAACTGGTTTTTAACCTATCCCATGAAAGAGTGGTAAATTTTCTTCAGGATATTCTTTGGATGATTTTTGGTTGAAATGAGACAGAAGATATCCTTTCACTGTGTTACGATAAACGTAAATGATAAAAAAAAAGATAGGAGGAGGTAGTGGTTTTTTTTTTTAGTGAAATTTTTGTTCTTTAGGCTTACCATGGCTTTTAAAATGTAGTCAGTACCTGAAGAAAAAACCAGATGCGATAGTGGCACTGCAGTGCATAGTATTGCCTCTAGATTGCATTGACTGCTCTGCAGAGAAAGGTACATCTTTTTTAAAGGAATCTTCAAAGAACAAGGCTGTGTTTTGCCTAATTTTCCCATCACTTTCCTGTTCTTGTCAATTCCTTTGACATGCTGGATTTTTAAGGTTCTATCTGAAACTGGTAAATTTTCTGTGCTTTTCCACTTTCTCATTTTTCCCCTCCTACCTTAGTTGGGTCTTGCTGAAGTTTTACCGCTTGTTCTTTTTCTTGCAGTTTGTTTCCTATATTAATCTTTCTAGCCAAGTGCTATAGCAGAGTCTTCTGATAGCTCTAGTCTTTAAACGGGGAACTGGCTTCGCTTACTGCATTTGATTTTAGAATAGTTAATATCTAAATATATTCTAATCTGTAACATCCAGCTTTGTTTATTACCAGTTAAAAGCCTCTTGTATCTTGGAAGCATTGTTTCATTTATATCTATAATAAATTGGGTAACATCGTGGCCTTTGATTTGACTAGAGTTAAAATAATCCTGAATAAATCTACCAGAAGCTTAGAAACTGTTGTTCAGTGAAGTTCTAACTGCACCTATTATTGTTATTTTTATTTTTATTTTTAACAAAACTTGACATTTTCAAGTAAGATCTATATAGCAGTCATTCCCTGAAGCTTGTATGTGAATGTATAGCATTGGTCATAACTGGAGGCATCTCTGTTGCTACACAACCGGTTCTGTTGTCCAGGCACTGAGATAATAAGGACTGGTTATCCAGGACAGTCGTGGTTTGAAAATAGTTTGTTGTAGGATGGTGGTCCTTGCTGAATATGACTGTGTAAACTACTGTTTGTCACGTTTT
Source organism: Penelope pileata (assembly GCA_013396635.1). Lineage (NCBI taxonomy): Eukaryota > Metazoa > Chordata > Aves > Galliformes > Cracidae > Penelope > Penelope pileata. Next base: position 109,110 of record WBMW01005590.1, read on the forward strand.
AGAGCATCTCCTGAAGATGACAGGGCAGTAATCAAGAGGACAGAAACCTAGCAGCTACCTTTTTCTTCTACATCTCCTTGTTGGAATAGCATCTGCTTTGTATGTAGTTAAAACTGAGGCTCTAGTTGTCCATTATAGTGTTGTTTAAGCCCCCCTTCCATTGCTCTTTTATTGGCTTTCTGCAGCTTTGTAGGGAGTAGATTGTATAAAGCATGCCCTGGAAAGCAGAGACTGCTAAAAGGTTTAAGACAAACTTGTTTGAAGACAAAGAGGGCATTGAAGGGAATGCTAGAGAGGGATTGAAGGGCTTTTGCAGCGCAACAGAGCCTTGTCTGTGCAAGACTCAGCCTGCCTCTAAGTTCCAGCAGGCTGCTGAGAAGCAGGCCAAGAAAAGACTCTCCAAGACCCTGTTCCCTTCATCTGAAGTCTGCCATCTGGACAGAGGATGGCTAGAGGGTTCCTGGAACGTATAGAAAGGAATCTTGAGGGCTGAAAATAATTGCCAGTGGAGACAGGAAGCGTCTGAGACATACAAAGGTTGGAGGAGGGGAGCTGCTGCATTGCTGCTCCATGGGTCATAATGGTAAGGATGAGAGGCAGATGAGGAAAGCCTCTGTGCTGTACTCAGAGGTGCGCAGAGGCCAAAATCTACCCTCTGTTTACTGCTTTGTGTGTGAGAGCTTTTCAGTTTACTACAAAAGTTGATCTGAGTGACTTGGACTTCTGTTCGCTTGTAGGAAAGGGGTGCTACAAATTTATAGTTTTTGGCATACTGGGAGTTTTAAGATTAAAAGTGGTTTGTAGAACGTCATACCAACTTATCTAAAGTTTTATCTTGTTGCAGCTGTGCTCGAGTTGACATAACGCCGTGTTACTGCAGCATGGTGTTCAGTGGGATTTGTTGCAGCCAAGTTGGGTGACGTTAAGAGCAGACTGTGCTGCCCTCAGTGATTTTTCTCATGTAGTACAGCCAACAATTAGGGTTATGTTACTCCTTTTGTGTGCTTTAATAAGCATGATAGCACTGGAGAACAATAGTCTTCCTTTCTGGGTTATGAAGATGACACAGTCTTTGTACTACTCTTGGAATAGAAATGTCAGATAATTGCATCACCTATCTTTTCTTCCCCTAAGAGCCTCTTACACCTCCAGTGAAATCTTGCAGTGTATTTTTTTGCATCACCTGTTGAAAATTTCCAAAGCGGTTATTTGATCAGTACGTGCAGTGGCATACTTCTCAGTGAAATCGCTGTGGATTGTTTATGGTTTAATGGGAACTGAATGTGGTACTGAGGGCATGGTGTATAAGAATATCAGGCACAAATTTGGAACAAGGATAGTCTCAGTAAAATGACAGTAATTTGCAGATTCCTCACTGTAATTGTTCACTAAATTAGTCCATTAACCTAATGTTTTAATACAATCCCCTGGTAGCTAAAAGACCAGTTATCTAACGGACAGAAATCTCAGTCTAGAAATTCTAATTTACATGCTGATTGATAACTCTAATTTTGAGAATCTTATGAATATTATAAATGTCTGGTAATAGAAAAACTAGATCCTTCCACAGCAACATCTTTACTGCTGGAAGGTTTGTTTTGTATTCATTTCCCTCTAAATGACTTGGTACATTGTCACAGCATATCAGTTAGGACTGTAATTATTTCAAAGGCATTGAGTAGAGTTACCATTTGAATTTGTAACTGGGGGAAGGGAAGTGCAGGTTATCTTTTCTCAGATTAAATTGTTCTGAATGAAGCTGCACAGTGTTGTGAAGTACAACATGAATTTACAGATTTTTCTCAAGAACAAGGAGCATTTAAATAAATGGTAGATAACATGATCTCTACCAGCTCGTTATCTTGCACAGTGGTTCAGGGCTGAATATCAGTAAGCTGGATTTATAGGTAAAAAGCACGTGGCACTCCATTTGAGTTCTCTTCCAAACTTTTTCCTGAATTTCGTTGGTCCTTTATTAGAGCAGTAGCTTGCCAGAAAAGAAATGCCAGTAATTTGTTGGTGTTTAAATGAGAGTCATCACTGATTCCTTGCTGAAAGTCTTTTTCCCATTGTTAATCTTTTTTCTTTCCCTGCTGTTGTTGTAAATGCCAGGATTTGTAGGCTGTAATGCAGCAGTAACTTGAGAAATTTTGTAACCTTTTTTGACTTGTGGTGTGTATAATTGGAGCGAAGTACAGTATGAGAACATGGACAGGGCAAATGTTTCTTTGGATTTGAGGAAAGAGTACAGAACTGATTTAATATAATTTTGAGCTAGGCTTGTAAAATGTCCTGTCTTCTATAGGAACTTGTTGAGTTCATGGCAGTGTTTTTCACTTTTTTCTGTCATGAAAAAACATGGAAAATAGCTTTTAAATCAAATCCTTTTGCACTGTCTATAGAGAGTGACAAAGCATAGTTTAAAGAGATTGTGATACTTAATTGTTTCTAATATGCTTAGCCAGAACTTAGGGCTGTCACTTTTCCTCTTCGAGCATTTACTGTTGTGCTTTCATGGAGTTTATGAAATTTGTGAGGTGTTGTGGAGCAAAATTGTGGGATTGTTTAAGATAGCACCAGGTGAGGGATGGAATTGTGAATTAAAAGACTCCTGTAGAAGTGCATGCATGTGCTTACCTCGTTGCACACTATTGCTTTGGGCTGACCCATAGCACAAACTGTCTCTTTGTCACAGATTCCCTGTGATAAGGAAGGTTGTTCCTCAGTGACTGCAGATAAGGGAAGCAATTCTTTTTTGTGGGATTATGTCAGATGTGTGCACTGGGATTCAAAGAGAAGGAAAAGATGACCTTTTAAGTAGGCTGATTTTTAATGCGTGTGTGGGGAAAATCTTGTTATGTGTAAACTTGGAATAATCTTAGTCAACAGTGTAGTAAAAATGGTGACCTGTATTAACGAATGTCGAGGTGTTGCAGTGACATTCCCTAAGCATGGCTGTGAATATAAAATAGTGCCTTTTAGGAGAGGGGTGGGACAAGGATTCTGGCCCTGGATTTCTGTTGTTCCATAGGTTCTTGCATAACCATTCATTTGGCATGTGCAACTTACTTGGTTATCCAAATTCTTTGGCTTGTGTTGCTGTGTAAGTGAGGTGTATGAGGAGAATAAAATAGTGTCACCCTGTAACAAAGTGTTGTAAGAACTGTAGGTTGAGAACTGATTAGTGCTCTGGTAATGATGGACAGATAACTAGAGTCTCAATTTTTCACCACTTAAAGAAGGAAGTGTGGAAGGTTATATTTTTAAGATTAAGAGCAAATGTACTGTAATGTCTCTTTCTAGCTTTCACTGCTCAGAACTAAGTTTTATTTTACATTCATAGAATCACAGAATGGCATGAGTTGGAAGGGATCTTAAAGCCCATCCAGTTCCAAGCCCTGCCATGGGCGGCATAGCTACCCACCAGATCAGGCTGCCCAGCGCCCATCCAAACTGGCCTTGAGCACCTCCAGGGATGGGGCATCCACAGCTTCTCTGAGCAGCCTGTTTTGGGCTGCACGTGCACACTGCTGGCTTGTATCAAGTTTTTTTTCCACCATCTCTGCAGGGCTGCACTTGATGAGTTCTTCTCCCAGTCGTTATGTGCACTTCGGATTGCCCTGACCCAAGTGCAACACCTTGCACTTGGCTTTGTTGAATCATCCTCACATGGGCCCACTTTTCAAGCCTGTCCAGCTCCCTTTGGATGGCATCTCTTTCTTCTCTTTATTTATTTATTTAAACAAAACAATCTCCCCCCCCAAAGCAAAAACAGACAATAAAGCCCAACATCAAAAAACCTCACCAATGCCTTATTGCTCTGAAAAAACAACCCCCAATCCCTCCCAAAAACAATCCCCTGCCCTCTGCCACCCTAAAAAACAAAAAACACCAAAGCCCCAAAACGAAAATCCCCATAACCACAACCTCTGAAAAAACCCAAACCCCCCAAAACCCACTCCCCCAAAAACAAACTAAAAGCCCACAACCTGCCACAAAAAACTCCCTAACACCCCCAAAAAAACCCAAAAAGATAACCCCCCAAACCCAACTGCCCCAAAAGCTCCCCACTCCCCCCAAAAAATCCCAAATGCAAAGAAACAAGGAAATAGTAACTCCCCCAAAAGGCAACCCCCCAAACAAACAAAAGAGGACAAAAAAAAGCCACCCTACAAGAAAACAAACCCTCCAAAATATCTTCTCCAACTCCCCCGAAGAATTCCCTCCCCCAAAATAAACAAAAACACCCTCTAAAAAATAACTGCCCTCCAAAAAAAAACCCAAAACAACAACAAAACCAAAATAACGAAACAAGCGAAAAAACCCACAACAAAAAAAAGTGTACCCAGCCAACAAACCCAAAAGGCTTACGTGCCTGGCATGGGTAGCACAAGGGTGGGTGTTTTTGATTTTTGTTTTAGTGTTGTTGTTATTTTGGGGTGCTTTCTGTGATTTTCTTTTTTTATTTTTTTTTATTTTTCTTTGAGGGATGAGGTTTTTGAGGTTGAAGCCTTTTGGGGAGGAGTTTCTGGGGTTTTGGTGTTTTTTGATGTTTCATTTTGGGGGGAAGGTTTTCTTTTTTTTTTAAGGGCATTTTTGTTTTTTTGAGGAGGCTTTTTCAGGGAGGTTTTTTGTTTTGTTTTCAGAGTTTTTCTTTTGTTGGGATTTTGTTTTTTCTAGTTCTGTGGGTTTTTTGCGGGGGAGAGGGTGTTTATTATTTTGAGGGAGGTTTTGTCTCTTTAAACATCTGGCAGAAGACTGTCAGCTGGACAAAGGCACAGTGTGGAAATGACCTGTTAGGAACTGCTCAAGCTTCTGCCCAGTCAAACTCTTATTCAACAACGCACTGTGCTATGTGGCCTCAAGCAATTTGATCAGTTTTATCCCTTTTCACTGTCTAAAATTGGAGAATATTCTACATTGCAGAGATGTAAATGGCATAGTTAATAATGAAATAATTGACCTTTCGAAAATCATTTGCTAATTAGTGTAGTTTTTGCTTGCGTCCTGGTTACAGCAGTATAGGCAGGACTGCTTATTACAGTAGCTTAATAACTTTAATTAAGAAAAGTTACATGAATTGAATTAAAAGTCCAAGCCAAACAAATAATGACACTAGTAGAAAGCACCCGTTTAGTGTCAGATATTGGAGAATGGCATGTAAGGATCATTTTTCTCCTCTTACCTCTGCTCAGCTCGCTAAGCAGGCTTTCTGTTGCCCTTTTTGATCATGTCAGGAAATTCAGTTTGGAGTAGGCTTACTGATTTAGCTTTTGAATTCATTCTTTTTCTTCTACATTATGAATGCAAACTACTGTGTTCTTGTGATCCCAAACAGTGTGCTTTATAAATTGAAATTTTATAAAAGACCCTGCGTATGGCAGGAACTGATCGTGCAGGTACTGGTTCTCATCTTGAAGGTAAGATTCCAGCCTCAGTTTTGTCAGTTCTGTTTCACTCACAGCAATTAATGAAGCGGTGCTCAGTGGAAATTTGGGTGAATACTTCTAGACAGGTTACAACACATGACTGTAGCTTTAGTAATCCTTTTCAATCCTGACAGAAGAGGGAAGCTGTGAAGAAGGGAAGTGTAACACAAGTGCAATCTGAAGTACACTGGTAAGAGACATGTTGTGGGGGAAGAGGGGGCTAGATGAGATATACACCCTCAGATATGTTTGTGGAAAAAGTATTTGCCCATCAGATGCACATGTGAGGGTGTATGTGGGGCTAAGCTGCTGGTGGTTAAAGTCTTCCAGGAACACTTCAGAGCCTTTCAAATGAAAGGGTAATACCACCTGGAAAAATACAATTGTTTGGAGGCAACTCTATTTTGTCGTGTGAAGATTCGCAATTTTGTGAGTTTGGCAGTCAGATTCCTCAAATTTAAACTGAGTTACTTCTTGGTTTTTCAGAGTTTCAGCCCAAAACTGTTTCTCTCATCTACTCTGGGCTTTTCAGAAGATCAGTCACTCCTCTTAAGTTGCTGATGGTTGTTGACCTTCTGGTCAGTGACACATTGGAAGCATGAAAATTCTGGTGGTAGTTTAGAAATTGTTTTTAACATTGGATTTTTTTCTTTTCTTCCCCAAACAGTATTATTTTGCATTGTTCACCTGTTGACTACTAATGCAGCGTCTTGTAGTAGTGTATCTTTAAAGGCATATGAGATGTGCTTTCTAGTCAGAACACCTTAAGGACATAAGATGCAGGTAGGGCTGGTGGGATGTGTTATGTGTAAGTGAGGAGTGAGGGATTGCCTTGGGTTATAGATTTCCCCATTCCCTAAGCTATTGATGAGCTACTTTTCAGTGGCAGTCTCTAAAACCAGAGATGTGACCAGACAGTAGTTATACAAATCTTGGATGAAATTTAGTGATGACAGTATGATTTTATTTTCTGACTTTTGAATGGTAAGATACAAAGTGGTGGGAATAGGATTTTGCCTTGAGAGCTGAGCTCCTTGCTGAATAAAATCTTTAAAGAAAGTACGTGCGTGTACACTGATGTGAGAGAGAAGGGCAGTTATTCAGAGCTGAAATGTAGCTTCAGTCATGTAAGAGAGGTATTTTGAAAGGCACAAGGCCTAAGCAGTGAGGTTTCACTTGGGAGCTGAGGACTTCTGAGTTACGTTATTCTTTCATTAGGTACTTGGCTTTGCATGAATCACTTCAGCTAATAAAACCCAGGACTTTGTGTTTTTTCAGTTTCTGGCTGTCAGAGTGGTTCCCAAAGTGTAGCTATTGGTGGTTTACACTTCAGGGTAACTGCAGTACCAACACTGAAGACCCACTTTCACTAAAATTTTGAGTGACATGCCCTACCTCTGGGATTTCACCTTGCTTTGAAGATGAGACAGCTCATGGTTAGACACAATCTAATTGGGTAGATGCAACAGATTATTCATTGTGGGTCTTAATCCGCATATTGGGAAGTGCAGCATTTGGAGCTCCACGTGATCGAAGTTGCAGCTCCATTGTTCTGATCTTAGTGGAGTTTTACTTCACGTTCTCTGCTGTGCCTTAACTAATATGATGAAAATGCACGGTACAGATGGTACCCTGCGTGTCTTGTCCTTGGTAATGGAGAAAGACAGAAACAGCAATGAGACTTCGATTCCGCTTCCAGACTGTTTCCTTTTATTTGCTCTACTTTAAAGCCATTTCCTCCTGGATTTTTAAGTCTGATGGCTATAACAATCACTGATGGGACTCAAGTAGCAGGGATTGAACACCTATTTTTTTCTTTTTTTTTTCCCCCACTGAAGCACTATATGAATTTCTAAAGTGCTGTGTAGTTATTAGTTAGTGTTCTGATATCCTCAACTCCTAAGGTACAGGTTCTGACTTGGCTGAAGTGTTCTTTCCTTCCTTTGATGGGAAGTGGGCTAGGGTTGTGCATATGTCTGCAAGGACTTCTTTGGAACACTTAGGGTCTTGTGAAAGTATGAACAACAGCAACTGAAGTCCGGTTTGGTCAGGCCCTCGTTAGAATTGCCTCAAAAGAGAGTGTTCAAAGAGTTTAAGTTGCTGCCTTCACCATTAACACACCAGCTACTTTTCACCATGTATTTAATTTCAGAGAAGCTGTTTCATCAGTGTGTATGTTAATTTAGAAATGCAGAATAATTTGCAGAAATAAAGTTGCTTTTGTTTTGAGATATTCAGTTAATTCTCTTCACTCTGCAGGTATGTCAGAGAAAGTATGTCTGATAAGGTTTGTCTAATAATGCAGGATAATATTTTTATGATCAGAATTTATTCCAAAAGGTTTGGTTTTCCGCTTCTCTCCTCTTTTCATACCAGTCAGCAACTGATACATTAGCTTAAAGCCTCTGGTTATAATTGTCTCCTGTGATATGTATTTGGCTTTACAGTTTTTGTTGTTGATCTTTGGTGGCACATGCCCTCGCCCCCTCTACTCACAAACCCCATTCCCTCTGTGGGGAGAGCACATAATCCCCTTTGGTCAGGGCCAAATATGTTCCATGGTTTCAGAAGTGTTCCTTTGTTTAGATTTGTGCTTGAGATTTTTTTCCCCTTGAGAAAGACATAAATCCTGTGAGTTGCATAGCAACACTTTTGGTGCTTTCAGGTTTGTATGAGTTTACTGGAAGAATCAACTAGAGAGCTAGACTGTTAGATTCACTTGAAGAATAGCTGAGATTGAAATTTCAATGGTGACAATGTGATCGATACCCAGCTGGTGCAGATGGTAGTACCTTCCTTACAGGGTGTTTCTTATTACAGATAAAACGTGTAGCAAGTATGGCTGTTGCCTTTGGTACTTGGTGCAGCTCAGATATGAAAAACTTCGTACACATAACTGAACATCATGTACCATTTAATTGTAACTTAGCCAGGTGTGTGCTGGATGCTTAACGGCAGAGAGTGGACCCATGTTTCCCAAGTAAGCACTTCTGCACAGATCTTACTGTCACATCTGAATTAGAAACTGCAAAAAGGCAACTTGGTTCCTGGTAGTTTTCTCAGGTCTAAATGTTAAACTTATTATGTAAATATTTTTTTTTCAAGAATCTCTCCGCTTGGTAAAATTTGGCAACAAGAACCTGTGTCTGCAGTCTGGACTTGGGGATTCCAGGAATGTCCTTTACTGTAGTGTGAAAGGACCGCTCAAGAGTGCCATTAGTCCACAAAGTGGCAAGGACAGTTCTAGAAGAGAGGAACGAATCTTTGAGGACACTGGGGAGGATGTGAAAGAACAAGCTCATAATCAAATTTAAAATGAAATTTTGATAGTAAGGGCCTGACATTTAATATTAAATATTTCAGTGCCTGAGCATTTAGTTGTGTATATGCCTGTTGTACTCACTGACTTGCTGTCTCTCTAACCTCTGTCCCTATTATTTGATCACATTTCCTGATAACTTATTTGGACAAAATTACAGCCCTTTTTTAATATTTAAAGAATTTTCCATCCTTTGTTAAAGGATCTATATACTAAAAAGTGTTCCTTGTGAAACGGCAATTTTCTGTATTGGGATGTGTTTCATTATTCACAAAAGCAATCTAGTTTTAAACTTCTTTTAGAAGAAAAGCTGCTTGCAAATTTTAGCACCTTAGGCCACTTAGCTTAAATGGAAGAAAACAAAAAAAGGAGGTAAGATATGCAGTAAAAAAACTTACTACCTTCTCTTTCTGCTTGTTTTATAAGCTTCAGGGATTCACACGTCTGATCTGGTGCAGTTAATTTTAGCTAAAGTCTCTTTCTCAGAAATTTCTCTCCCGTTCTCCCTCTGTGGTCCGTGCAGACCTCTCCTGGATTGTGTCATTAGCTAAATTTTGCAGCAGAGGCTTTTATACCAGCTGGGACTTGTTGGGTGGGGCATTTTGGTAAGTTGTTTCCTGTTCTTGGACTGAAGGGGCAGTGCCTGCTCTAAATTACCTGCTTGCTGCTTTTGCCAAGAACATCAATCTTCCCTTACTATTTATTTTGCTTCATGAGCCTTCCTATGAGATGGACAACATTCTGGGACCTGGTCTGAATGGGGGTCTTCATGCTCTGCGGCCCTTTGCCACAGTCATAAATAGCTGTTGTCTTCAGGACTGGTCTCGGTGCCCGTCTGCACAAAGCAGGGCAACTTTCACCTCTCGCTCAAAAATCTGCTTTGCCACAGTATTTTCTGTTGATACCTCTCTCTAATGCAGAAACTTACTAAATTCTATTTATCTGCTTCCATTTTTAAAAACTACATATCATTTAGAAGAAGTTAGAAACAATGTGATTAAGCACTGTGCAACCTGATACCATACTTGCATTACATGAACTCTTTTGGACAGCCTTTCCAAAGGGAGGTCTGTCCCTGTTCGTTTGCTCCAAACCTGCCTGCGGGAAACTGCCCGAAGTGGGGGATCGGAGCAGGCAGCATGCCAGAGGCTTGGGTTTCAGACGGTTTGGCACATGCTGAAAGCTTGTTCTTTGCTGTGTTAAGCCATGGGCAGATGTCCATTAAGAATGATTAGGCAAAATTTATATAAAAGCCATGTAAAATGCCTTTTTTTATCCTCTTACTTGAGAAATTTTGTGTGGGTGTGTATTTTTTTCTAAATTTATAAACCCTGGCTTTTGCCCTCGTCCGGCAGAGACTGCTCACCCACCCTTTTCCGTTTCCAGGCGGATTGCTTTTCTGTTATTTCGGTTCTGTAACTTTCTCCAACACTGTCCTGTTTGGCTTATTATGAAGGGCTTGCAATAACCCTTTCAGTGCTGCTGTCATCTTTCCCTTAAATCAGGACTGGCTGTTGTATTCTTAAGAATAAAAAAAAGTGTTCCTCTTAGAAGTAAATTGAAAACTTCTCATGCTATGGCTTTCTGTTTGTGTACAGGGAGTGTAATGTAGCTTTCATTTATATATTGACCATTGTAGTGTCCTCACACTGGGTTTCTTATTCAGTACTAAATCAAACCCCCACTGAAATGGGGTTTCTTAACAGCTTTGGCAAAGAAATCCCTTCAGTTCTGAAGCTGAGAATAGGTGTGTGCAGAATAAGGTAGCAGAACTTGAATAAAATGTGTATTTTCAGCTATGTCTCCGTCAGCTTTCCTCTTATCCTTCTTCTCTTAGCAGAGGTTGCTTCCTTCATTGTCTATTCCACAGCAGTTGATGCTTGTTTGTTTCTCTGATATTAGTGTTTAAAGTAACCCTGAATTAGCTAAGCAGGTAAGTGAAAGGAGGCTTTGACCCACCGTTTGTTGCCTCTATGGTATATGAACCAATACAAAGTGTTCCAAGTATATAATCGGACCTGAAATGTAGACTCAAACCTGTTTCTTCTAACAATTCCATGCTTCACTGATGATGTCAGAAGTTAACTTGGCCAGCCCTACTTGCAAGTTATGATGCAAGACATTAGAAGACATTAGGTTGGCGAGTCTTTCCCAGAAGAGATGGAGTAAGTTATTCTCTTCAATAGTGGACTGTATGCCAAATTCAAAATACAGTTTCTCAAAAACATTGGATGGAATGGGTCAATGGTACGTAACAGTCCATGCTACAGAAGTAACTTTAACACATGAAAAAGTCATGGCTCTGGGAAATAGGGTACATATGGGCATACTGTCTCCTCTCTTTCCTGACCAGATGTGGAGAACTGAGGTTGCTAGTGAGTGTTTCTTTTTAGATGTAGAAAGATGTTTCATTCACATGCAAAACATCCCCTGGATGAATAATAAAGCTCTTAGTGCACTGTAGTCCTTTCCAAGTAGTACAGGGCTAGCTATTCTATTCTGTACCCAGCTTTTTATTTGACATGTACATTTTCTTATTAAATGGTGATTTTTTTTTTTTTTAATAGTAGTTGAAACAGAGATCTTTTAATGCTGTTTTCAAAGTGGCAAGTGACTGGGAGACAGCTGAAAACGGTAAATCATCCATACTAATTTCTCCTACCTAAAGAGCTGTATTTGAATTGACTTACAGAACAGCTGGGCCAAATGGTCCTGTCGGAATTCCCCTCAGAAGGAGAGCAGTAATGGGAGGACTGTTTAACCTGTGAACAAATAACCCATGATAAAGTTTATAGATGCTGCTTGGAGAAAGGAGTAAAAGAGAAGTGAGCTGTAAGAATGCTTTATTTGTCAAAAGGGGTTTTAAGGAGATGTAAAGATGTTTTCCCTCCTCTCATGTTTTCACCGCTGTAATGATGATTGAGCTTCTGCATGGTCTCTGGAATATGTACATGTAAAGAGAGGAGAAAAGTATTTCTTTACTTGCAGTTAATTGAAAATACTGTAGGAAATCATGTGTGTAACCTATTGCTTCATCATAGAGTTGCTGACTTCAGCAAGTTTATTGTCCTTATTTCTATGTTGACTAAAAATAAGAGTATTTTCCATCTTTGCTGACCGAATGTATTTCTCCAGAAGACCTCTCTGAAGCAGGATTTCATTGTTTCTGAAGCAGTGTGTTGGCAAGTAGACTTTTGCTCTGTTTCTGTGGTAAGTGCTTTTGTTCATGATAGCGTTTTGGGATCCCAGCATCAATGTGGCTGGCTCAGGCTCTGATTGGACAGTTTATATTTAGTTGCTGGTTTCCTATAATAGTTTTCAGATGGAGATGTTAAAGAACACATACCCTTGTGCTGCTGTAATCCCTGAAAAAGCATGAGGGAGCGAAAAAGTAAAAAAAAACGTTGATATGTTTGAGCAGAAGTAGAGTTAGGAAAAAGCAGCAGCTGCCTGCGGCAACAGAATGCTGATATTTATTTTTAAGAAATGAGGTAGCCAGGAAAAACAAAATGCTTATAAAATCAGTGGCTACATCATTTACATTTTGCATCCAGAGAGGAGCTTTTAAAAAAAAAAAAAAAAAAAAAAAAAAAAGCTATGGAGAGGTTCTTTTTTAATTACAGAAGTTGCAATCCTGTAGTTTACAATAGTACTCAGCTGAGATTAAGTAATAGTCATCAGATACCACCTCCTGGTAACTCTTGCATTCTGTAGTGTCTGTAGTGCTAGTGCACTAGCAGTATGTATCCAAAAAACAGTGTCATATATGCTTCAATTATAATGTCAGATTCATCTTTTGAGGGGGGAATGATTTCTTTTTTCAATTAAAATTGAAGAAATACCAGATTTGATTGAAATCTTTGCTTATAAGAAGAAAACTGAGTTCAGGTTTTGGGTTGACTTTTAAGGTTTCTTGGAATTTAGAAAAGATTTTTAGATAAACTTTTTGATTTATCAATTGTAATGTTTTTTTCTTCTTGAAAGTATTAATGAAATCCTCCTAGTTTTCTTAGCTAAGTTTCCCAGAGCGTCTGAGAAGGCAGTTAGTTACCTGCAGGCACTGAACTTTGAGCTCTTGGGCTACGCTGAACCTTCCCTGGCTGCTGAGGGACAGCAGGGCCTGGCCATGCAACAGAAAGGATGAGGTCCTGATGCCACCTGGCATGTGGGCAAGGTCTCCTCAAAGCTAGTGACTGACAGTAGGAAGTGTAATTCTTTCCCATAACATATGGTAAATGCAAAGTACTGCTACCACTGTGGTTATGCGTTGTACTTCTTTGCAGTCCTGGTCAGCATAGCTTTTTGGGGGAAAAAAATCTAAGCCTGCTTGACTTGTGCTAGTATGCCTCATGTGGCTGCACAGCACAGTTTCCATTCTTTCTTCCAGCTAGTAATGGGAGCAAATCTTAGCCAGGGTTGGGCAAGACCCATAGAGGTCACTAGTAAATCCCCAGCTCTGGAGCAAGATGGTCTCAAGGGCCTGCAGTAATCAAAACTCTGTATCTATTCCTGAACTGAGAGAGCAAACAAAATGTGTAATGCTAACCTGTTTTGTGTCTTGCTTAATTCAGTTCGCTGTGTGATGGACAGAGCAGGAAGAACATTTTGTTTCTTTTCTCTTTACTGCAGTTTTACTTTCTTGGGAGGTGTTACATTGTTTTTCTCCTTCAGAATTCTAATCTTGAGGTAGATAAATCTTCATGTTGGTGCCCACTGGACTCCAGCTAGTTCTACATCTGCCTTCACCTAGAGTGCAGAGTCGGACATGGTAGTCCAGATGAGACCTGATAGATGCTCAGAACTGATTTCTGTCTGGCAGAATTAACATACTTGTACAGCTCAGTCTTATTCCCTTTTTAGCAACAGTATGACACTGTTGATTTCTTCAGCCTGTAATCCCTTGTAACCTTGTTTTCTATCAGCATTTGTGATCTCATCAGTCCCTGAATTGATATAGTTCAGTGTCTGTGATATCTGGCACCTAGAAGGAAATTAAACAATTTGCCTCCTTCTTGGACTGCCTTTTTTAACTATTAAATTTTCAAAAGACAAATCTGGAAGGACAACACAAAGACAGGATCAGGATGAAAATTCAGTTTGATAAACATAGTATCTTTAGTCATTTGGGCCATTAAAATAGTAACATTGTACTCTGGCTGGAGTTCTGTGGGACCCTACCCCTGGATTCCCTCGGCTTAGGTAGTAAATACTGAATCTTTACACTTGGCTAGCGTGTAGTTTCCCTCCTATCCTAGAGTAGTTGTATCTAGGCCACAAGTGAGTTATTTCAAGATTAATTTTTAAAAGTGCTTTTCATGTGATTTATTACTGGGCTCAATGTTGATTTGCTCACAGTGAATGATCAGTGATGATCTGCAGTACTGTTTGCTCTGTGTGGTAGATCCATCACTGGTCCAGGTGTTCAGCCTCACAGCTGTTTTGTTCACAGCTCTCAGGGAATGGTGAGCTGAACAGGAAAGGAACAAAACAGCCTGATGGCAGACAGCACGATCGTATGATCTGTGCGGGGCAGCCTGCCCGGGACTGGACTACTGCGGGGGTGCTTTTCTGTGCAGTTTTGAGTGACTTTGGAGCTTCCTGGCTCTAACTTTCTGCAAGGAAAACAAGCCTTTAACTCCAGATGATCTGTCCCTTTCCACATGCGTAGCTTCCAATTTAATTTTTGAGTGGAGAAAAAAGTGGAAATCAGAATATTTGTTATTTAGGGCTTGTTTAGTTGCATTGTGCTGTGAGGGTTGTGATGAATACTTGAGTGACAGCCACAGCAGGGCTTACGAGAAGGAGGGAATTTATTTGAAGCAGCTCTCAGACTGATTAGAAGGAAAAGCAGCTCACCAATAAAATGGTTTTCTAGTAGGTCTATTCCTGCAAAAGCAGGGTGTGGTTATGGTGTTTTATATTTAAACAAACAAACAAAAAGCCTTTCTCCATGATTTTATGCTGCTTTTTGTTGGTGGGTTCAAAGATGCTGTGGGAGGTGTGCTGGGGCTGCCTTACACCTCCAGCCGCTTGCTGGGCTGCGGGCAGTTTCCTCTGGGCTTCCTGCTAATTGGCTCCAGTGCCGGTTTCTCATTGTTCCTTGCTGATGACTCAGAGAAACAGGAAAGAGATCCCCTGATTAGCAAAAAGCACAGCCACCAAACAGGTGCCTGCATTCTGCTCTAGCAAAGGGCAAACCTCCTCAGTCTGGATTTTTTCCTGAGATTCTTATCTGCGAGTATGAGGCTCAAGAGGAATGGTTCATACACACTGAACGGGTAAGAAAGAGTCTGCATCCTCTTTTGAATCTTAATCATTAAAATGGCACAAATGCGGAAGCCTTTATTTTCCTTCTAGTGATGAGCTTTGTGAAATAACAGCCAAGCGTTCTGTTACAAAAATAACGGAGGATCACAGTATATGAAACGTGCAGCTTGCTTAGCTTGTGTTCTTCAGCATTGTGTTAATTTGTTATTAGTGTCTGTGTTTGGTGGGGGAGGGCTAGAGCTGCCTGTATGTTCAGAAGTGCATCTCATCTAACAGGAAGGAGCTCCTGCTCAGCAGAACCACCAAAGCATTAGGAACTGTGTGATTCCTGAAGAGGTGCCAGTGGTAATTATTTGCAGTGTTTGACAGCAAGCAGCCCATGCTTTTGATAAAACAGTGGCTACATTCATTTATTGTGATGCCCACTTGATAGGGAGTTTAAATGACTTCAAATCTAGTCAGCCTAAAAATCAATGCATTTAGGTTTGAGTACTTAAAATCACTCTGAGATAACCTTACGAGTTTTGTGTTTTAAAAATTCTGATTTTTCTCTCTGATTGCTGTCAAATCACTTCAGTAACGGGGAATGTACCAATTTTGTGAAGAACATATCTAACTAGGTATTTCTTGTGTAACTAATCTTAACTTCTTTGTAATAATTAAAATCAGAGACTTTAAGGTAAAAGCATTTTTTTTTCCATAATTGCACCTGATTTTGCTAGTACAGATACATTGCATGTCTTCAGATGGTGTAGATTTTATTCCTTAACACAGCATACCTGAGCTGAAGAGGAGTTGTACTTCCACGTTGCAGTGTTACATGTTTATTAATGCCTGGCGGTGACTTGACAAATGAAGAAAGTTGTTAGTCCTGGAGTGTCATTTTCCTCTGCTGCTTTTAACCATCTGTAATGAGTAAGCAGCGTGATAAATGTTTTGTGGTGCAATTGGCTTAGTGCTTTAGCCCTGAGAAGCTGAGGTATATTCCAGAGTACAGCGTGGAGGTCAGCACACGCCAACCTGGTGGCCTGAACCTCGCTGCGGGTTGCACAGTTGTTTGGTAGGGTCTGCACAAGAGAGGGTACAGGCACGCAAGCAGATCAGATCAGAACAGAAATGTTTGCTAGTGGTGTTCAACTAGCTTGCGCTGATTTTGCCTGCACTAGCTTGCAGAAGGCCACTTAAATTAGCAAAGCAACAGTCCTTTATATGCTTAAAATTTAGTTTTTACGGAAATGGAAGCATGCGTTCAGTGTTTTAGTAGCAAACTAGATACTATTTTCTTGCCTAGTTCTTAACATTTTTTATAATTGTAGCAAAAAAAAAAATCCATTATCTGACTGAATGCAAAATCAGACATAATTAAAAGTTACTATCTGGCACGATTTGGTTTTAAGTTGTAAGATGAGCCTGTCTCTCAGTGGGACTGAGTTAGTAGTAGATAAAGGTTAAGAATATATTAGTGTTGATTGTTGGTTGAGTTTTTTTATTATGTTTTGGCAGGGGCTTTTGGCCCTCTGAGAGATTATCTTAGAGAGTCAATTAAGAAATTTTGCTGAAATGCAAAATTTGAGTGGATGATATTTTTGTTAAAGGAGTTTGTTAGGTTTTAGTTGCACATGGGAAGCACAGTCTTTAACTGATCTGGAGTTTATTAACACTGAATGCATGCATGGTGTAGAACTTACTCGAATTAGGTTGTGCAAGATCACCCTGTGCATCGGTTTTGCTTTGTTCTAACTTGCAGGATGCTGCATAATCATTTTAAGGAATTTCACTTGTTGTGGCCCAGTGCATACCTGGCATTAAGTATTATGGCAATCATACAACTGGAAGTGTTGTATTACAGTGAGTAAAAACCAGTGGCACCCAAATGTTTGCATGAAAAAGAAGCTTCAACTGTGCATTTGTGGGATACTCCAGTATTACCTGATTCTATCGTGCTGATGTGCTCTGCTCTGTTAAACAGCAGATGCTGAGGAGTGAATTTATGTAATTAAAGAAATTCCTTTTATGTTTATCTCTTGCCTAGATAGTTTAATAATGCAAGGTAATGGAAAAAGAGCTTCAAATATGTTTTCCTGTTCAGCTTCAACTTTTGGCATGTCAGCAGAAAGGCTTGTTTTGATCTTCAGGGTTTTTGTTTGGGACAGCATGTTCCTCTTGCCAGGTGGAGCAGCACCCTGTCGCGCAGGTCATGCTGGGTGAGGGGAGCTCAGTGGTTTGGAATGCTGCAGGACAAATACAAGCTACTGCTGCAGCAGACAGCTGCGTGTGGCAGGGACATGGTTGCAGTGGCATTTACTGTTCACAGTATAGTGCATGAGGACTGCCAGCTGCTGTTACTGGAAGAAGAAAAAAGCAGGTAGTTTGCATAGCTGAATGTGAATGTAAGTGATGAGCATGGCCAAAGGTGAACTTTCCACGTGTACTGTGAATCAGACAAGGTGGTATTACACTAAATGTTTAATGTTTAAAGCACAAAAGCTGTGCATTTAGTTCTACTCTATCAAATGTGACCGGATTTGAGTTCTTCTTTTTCCTAGTTGCTGGGAGATATGATGCTCATATTTTGGATGAGGCAACTAAATGGCTGGAGAATCCCAGTCTCTAAGATACAGGGGTTGTGTGAAAGCCTTTGCATGTTTTGCAGGGAAGGTGTTCACTTTTGGTAGTTGTGCACTCAAAAATGTGGCAGAGAGGAAAGCATGAAATGCCATGTTCGCAGCCAGCTTCAGTGCCAGTGCTGCTGAGCAGCACTTGCTCAGCTTTCTGGGGAAATTTGTGTTCAGCTTGTGACACTGGGGTCTGAGAAGTCACAGAGCCTGTCATCTCCCTCCCCCTGCCCAGGGCTGTCCTGGCTCCTTCTGAAAATTCTCTTTGAGCCCTGCTTCCAAAAAAAGTAGGATGGGAACAGACCCATGGAGATGCTGCATTCATCTCAGGACTATGTGTACTTGAAGGTGATTTTATATAATCAACATCAGAAGTAACTGATGCCTTGAAACAAATCTAAATTGGACAGGGAGGAAATATTTAGGAATATCGTAATCATTAATGGGTGTTCAGCTGACTGACAAAATACTGTTGGCCCCAAGATCTGTTTCCTCTACTCTGAGCCACTGATTTAAACTAATGACTCTTGACTTTGAGCCAACGACTGAAAATGAAAAAGAATTCATTTTTCTTGTATGCTTCTCTCTTGAACTGATAAAAGGAGCCAGGGAGTAAAAAAATTGTCTTGCATTTCTTTTGCCCAAAAATGTAGAAATAAGGGCATAGTAAGCCTACTTCAGAAGACTTTTTTTTTTTTATTAAGCGTCATTGCAACTGCAGGAAAAACAGTACTAAAGGATGTGACAAGCAGCTCATGAAAGCCTGTTAAAATAGCTCATCTGGCAAACAGAAGTAGTATGAACACCCAAATATCTTATCTGAGGAGAAGCAGCTGTGTGAATTGTTTGACAGTCCTCCCAAATTACCACAGTTTGTAGGCTTAACAGGGAAAATCTAAGGCTAGTAATACAGTCCTTGGAAAGTGCAGCAAACATTTTGTCAGCCTAAGGCCAAAAATGTAGATTATCCACTTCAGTTTTCGTTGAATTGGGAATCCGTTTTTGGAGAGTTGTCTTTAAAATGCTTTATGGTGTGAAAAAAGGTAAGCGGAGATGTTGCGCCAGCGCTGCTGCCTTGAGGGGGTCTCACTGTGTTCTTGGTCAGGCACGGCTTGTGCTCCTCTGTCACAGCAGGGCTTGCTCTCTTCCCTGCTGAAGTCAGTTGTGATTCTCTTCGCGTTGCAATACTGACTTGATGGAGTACATCACCTTCCGGAATGGGGCTACTTTATTAAGCATTCTGGGTATTGCTTTTCTAACAGTTGTCCTCTACTTGTCTGGTTGTTTTGGTAGCATTTGTCCTAAAACATAAGATTTCTCAACTTCCATGTTTTCCTTGGGATTCTTTTTTCTTGCATGTATGAGCAGAAAAAAGTAGTCTGAACACTTTTATTTTCATTAATGTATGCAGAAAGTTTTCAACTTTAGGCCTTATATGGTAAGAGTGTTATAAACTCAATGCTTCTAAATAGGATATTTCATTAGGACTTGCACTGAGTCATTGTGTTATATTAATAGAGCTGTTCCCAAATATGGATTTGGAACTGGGCCTTCTTCACGGTGACTGCTGCAGATGACTGGGGAAAATACACATTTGAATTAAATATAAAATAGTTTTCAGGTAGCCTCTGGGTCAGTGGAGCATACAGTATAGACAGGTATTGTAATGTAGTTCTGGAATTTAAATACTTCATGCCAAATACTAAAGCAGGAAAAATCTTTGTTCTTATGTGAAAAAGTGATTAAGGAATAAAAGTCTCAGGCTGTAATGTAGGAAGATGCTCATTTGAATACTTGCTCTTAAATCTAGCCTGATGAATTAGTTTCCTCCTAGTTGAAATATTTAGATCTAACAACAACCTATAGGTGCATATTTTAATTCCCATAGATTATCTATGTGCAACTAACAGTTAACACCTCAAATACAGAAACAAAAGTTTGGTTCTGCGCTACAGAATGTGCTCCTGCAGTTCTTGTGCACATATATTATTTTTTCCAACTTGTTTTTCCCCATGGTGTATATACTAACTGGAAATGTTTCACCTTTCAATATAAAACAATGTTGTGGCACCAAATCAAGGAAGCTGTCATCCTTGCTTTTACACAGAATCTCAAGTTGTGATAAATGCTCATGTTAGGATTTGAGTGTTACAAAGGGACTGTAACATTAACAACCTCAGGCCAGTACATGCAGTACATGGAACAACAAAACACTTAATTGACACTTAACCTTTGAAAAAAAAAATTGTTGGCAGCTTTTGTGTTTTTCTGACCTCCCTTACTCAAAGGAAACAGCTTTGTGGACCATGGTCAGGGCTTATAATGAAGGCAATACATATGCAGGGCAAGAAGTGCCACTGAAAGTATCCATATAATTAATTGGTTTTACACCAGAACTATTAACACCCCCATTTATAGCTCATTAGTAATAATTAGGGCCTGTAAATTAACTCAAAACTTTTATAGCAGTTGCTGTGTATTGCAGGTCCACTAGCTTGAGCTACAACGGTTTATTTCTGCTTTTTCCCTCTGAGGTGCTCTGACTACTCGAGCTTTTAACTGGAATGTTAATGTGAGATGATAATGAACAAATGTATTAAAAATAGCCATTTAAGTAGCTTTTTCAGAGAATTCAAGTTTTCCATTACAATACAATGGGAACTTGTTTTCCTCCTTTACCCGCTGTCAAACTATACCTACAGTAATGATGATGTAAGTTGAGGTTTCTTTACTCAGAGCTGTATTAAGGAGATTCTTAAGTATGGTCAGATCTAAAGCCAAGAAAGAAATACAGAACAAATCTTGTTAATCGCTTTTTTTTTTTTTTTTTAAATCTTCCAATCCCAATGCTCTGTCTTGCCAGCTATGGTGGATGAAACATCACTTATTTCACTTTACTGCTAACTCAGCCAAAAGAAGATATGGGCTCTTTATGATGTGTGGGAGAGAGCAGCAGCAACGCCATGGGATGCTTAAGATAATGAAGCGTATGCCTTGGCAGGGGAGATCCTAATGCTGGCTGTTAGGCAGCTGACAGCACCACACTGACTTTGCATGTGTCAGTTTTTATTGGCTTGGAGCTTTGTTTCATGGCAGTCATAAAGCTGCATTACTCCAAAGAGATGAACCCATTCGTTTTGCAGACAAGTCTTTGCTTTCCCAGTCAGTTTTGATTAAGAGTATATTCTTGATACAGTAACATTGCAGTTTGCTGAGGGGAGTTGAATCTTTTTTTATTATTTTTGTAATTTGATTTTGTAAAGCTTGTAAGGGAGTTTTTGTAATGATTGCTACTTAGAGAACGCTTTAAAGAGGAAGTACACTGACCATATTTAAATGTCTTTATGGAGGTTAAATGCTGTTTTCTATAATATGCTCAGCATTCTTACTGTACTAAAGATATTTAAAAAAATCTTTCAGCTCTAAAAACTGTTTGGTCTGACCTCAATAAACAAAAAATGAAGCAGTTATTCGGCAGCTGAAAGAAGTAAGTGTTGGTGTTTTTTTTGTTTTGTTCTGTTTTGCAAGTTCATTCAATTTTTTGACTAATGTTAATTTCTCAGTGGTTGGAATATGTTTTTTTGAGAGAAATTGACTCTGGTCCATGCTAAGCGGTTTGAATGCGAGGTGCTTTATGTGAAGGTAGGTAACTTACTGAACTTAGCGTGTGATGCAGGGATAAGTGCTATCCCTTGTGATACTTGGTGGTACCAAGCACACGCTGTGCAACTTTGCTCTTACATTACCCCTGTTGCCAAAGGAGCCTTTCTCTTTTATTGGTGCTCCTTGTAGTGACTGCTCATCTTATGAGGGACCTTTCTCTCTGGACTCTAGCATATGGTTTAAAAAACACTATTTAAAAGGCTTTATTTTTCTGGGTCTGTAGCACCTCATTAATGGAAGAGTACTAGGTGCTAGTTTTGTTTGTTTCCCTCTGGTTATCCATCATAGCAGGGACTGGACAGATGTATGTATGGGCTGACTGTTTCAGAGTAGTTTTCCTGAGCTGAAAGTTATGTTTTAGTAGCTTTCTGTAACTGTGTTCAAACTTCAGGGTATGAAATACCTTCTGGGAAATACCTTGAGCTCTGAAACCCATGCCAATGCGTTTCTGAGGTGATGTGGAAGCAGATGGCAGTGCAGTGAGAGCTGATCCATGCATGACATTGTGCCATGATACTGGTGGAGGCTGCCTGTGCTGGGAGTGGTTTGTTTCTTGCAGAGCTTGCCTGTCCCAAATTCCTCACCAGTCCCCTTTCTTGTGTGGGAACCAGCTGTATGGTGTGCTGCTTCCTGCTGTCTTTGCAAGGATCAAGAGAAAAAGAAAAGGTAGGCAGCAATGGCAAAAGGGCAAGGCAGGAGAGCTGTTGGCTGCAGGCAAGCTGGAGAATTAGCTGGGTCATCTTTTTGTGCTTGAAGTCCCCTGGAACAAGTGGAGAGCTGGGGATTTTGGTGTGAGGCGAAGAGAAAGGAACAGGTGGAGGAGGGGGTGTGTGAGGGTATGTGCATGGACTGCACTGACATAAGCTGGGACTGATGGTATGTATGCTGTAATGCAGGAATATGCGATTCAGACATAGGCAAAGTTGTGTTGGAGGCACATGCTAGAGAAGAGAAAAACATGATTCAAACCATTTTGAGAGCTGCTGATTAATTGCAGTCTGTGAACGTGGGAGCTGTTCTCAATATAGGCGGCAGCATAAACTATCCAAGAGGTGGATTCTGAGTGCATTGAAGTTTTTTCTTATTTATTTTGCCAGATAACCAACCAGTTTGGGACCTAATCAGCTAAGTATTACTGTTTCCACTGCACTGTGCTGTCCCTGTGTGAAGAAAAGCTTTTAGAAAGCTCTAAACCTAGAATGGATTTAGAGTATATTACAAAAACCAATTCAATGCAAACTTCTGCATTTTAAAATTAGGGTAGGCCGTTCTATTAAAGAAAGGCAAACTAAATGTGCTCTGTTCTTGGTACCCGTAGATGATAGGCAGTCATGGGTGCATTTCAGCATCTTCTGTACCACCCACAGCCGTTCCTGCAGGTTCATCTGGAAGAATTTTTCCCCCCAAATTGCTAGAATGACTAGAAAGGCCATCTGCAGTATTCATATGAAATACAGGTCCTGGATTTCTGCAGGTGGTGGTCAGAACAACATTCAGATTCCGGCTAGTTAAAGTCAGTCTCCTAGACCAGTTATTTCAGGATTTTTGGGGATAGTTCATACACATGTAGTTTTAAACCAGCATCTCAGGATCTTTTTCAGTGGGGAGTCTTCTGTCTGATCCTGCTATTTTTTCCTCTATGGTTAGTTTTTATACGTGATAAATACAGTCGTGTATATATGATTGTATATATGCCATAAATGCTATCAGCAGGAGGGTGTGTCTGTCAGACCTTCCAGACCCCACAAGTTACAGTTTTTAAGTAAATGACATTCCTAGGAAGTCCACATCATTTTCTGTCCTAATGATTCCCCTCCTCCGAGCTAAGGGCAATGTTAATACTCATCTATAGTTTCTGAAGTGAAGGTGTAGAACTTCTCCTGCACTTTGGGGAGCAATATTCTGCACTTGAAACAGCACAGTCTCATTTGTAAAACAGGGATCAAAAGTCTAGCCACTTTATAAGAAGCTTAAGAATGATTTAACTTGTACAGTTATTTATATAGACATATTTCTTTGCATTTGTTGCCTTTATGTAAAGGTAAATAAAGTCTGTGCAAGAGTCTAACCTGAAAACTCGGGTAAAAATAAATGATTCTATTCATTTATAAGTAAGTCTGTGTGAAATATAAATACATTTGAAAGCAGTAGCACTGGAGTGGTAAACACTGCTACGTCAGACCATCCTGTTGCTTCCCTTAGAATAACTGCTGGTCTGCATTTGAAGAACAAATCTCAACGTTGCCAAACTCCACCTTTTTCCTGCCTTGTCTGTATGTGGGGAGAGCCTTTATAAGAATCTATATCCTGTTTCCCAGACGAGGGAGGGAAAAAATGTTTTTTCTCCTTGTTCTGAAAAACAAAAGACAGGCAGTGACTGCATGCCCTCATCAGCTGTTCCTGTGGCAGCCTGAAAGCGGGTGTGCAAACAGCTGAAGGCCACAGCAAGTTCAGCCTTTGGCAAAGTGACACACAATCTGTCTCATGGGGACTTATCCCATAAGTCTTCTGAGAGAGAAGCTGCACAAAAGGTGATTAAAAAAAAAAAAAGCTTGACAAATATTTTATTATGACACTGACCCCATCTCTCGAGTATAGAAAAATTGGTAAATATCTTCCTAGCTCCCTTGTTTGCTGTTTTACGGATTGGTTTTTGTAACACATTGTTAAGCTTTGAAGATTTGTGTTTTACAGGCACAGAGGAGATGGGGTGGGGAGGAGTGCACGCTTAAGCCACTTGCAGAGTAGTTGTAGCCCTTTCCAAGTGCACGGCTCATCAATTTGTAACAGCAATAAAATGTGCAGGAAGGGAGAAGAGCTAACTGATTATTCTTTTGACTTGGAGGGTTATCTGTCTCATCCTTATTGTATTCTTCTAAGAAAAAGCCTTTGCTCTCTTTGGGAGAATTTTGTAGGCATTAAAGCAACACTGAGAAACAGTAGCATCACAGTGCTCAGGCGCATTTTTGCTTTATAGAGTAGTGCGTCACTGGGTATTAGAGAAGACTACGAGTTAGTAACAACTCTCCTAAAAGTTGCTCAAGATCTAAAAGTGAGGTTTGTCTGTTCTCCTGTAAGCATATATTGGAATACAGCTGTGTAATTTCGACATAGATCCATCTGTATCAGAGGATTTTAAAAAAAAATTACAAACTAATTGTTTCTTGGAGTATACTTCCTTATCACCCTTAGGAGAGTAGTTCTCTGTTCACGCAAAATATATACTTCAAGCTTTGTACACGCCAAGGTTCAGACATAAAATCAAGCCTGAGCTTTGTTGTCACTTGGAGTGTTCTTTGATTTGCCGACGTGTAGCACAGGTGATGCTTCTCGGCAGAAAACTGCAAGGCTGAGTGGGAGGAGATCCCTGCTTGCTTGCAGTCTGCTGTGTTTCTCCAGCTGTTCTGACACGGGGGCACTGAGCAGCTCCTCTTGGATTGCCCTCTCCAGTTCTAGTCAGTCTTCTGTTTCTCCTAAGTATTTTCCTGTGTTTGGGAACAGTTCTGACTTCCTTCTACAGTGATATTTAACACAACATCCTTGCAGCACGGAACAATGGATCAAGAAGCTACATGTAATTTTTCTCTCTTTAGTCCCATCACTCTCATTTATGGGAACTGATGTAGTGGTTCATGTTGGGAATTGTTTGTTGTTTTGTTAAAAAGCACGTTGGAAGCTATTAGCATAAGCATGCAGTTTGACACTGTAGTGGCAAACCTCCCTGAAAGGGAACTTCCTGTCCCTAGGGTGTTTCTGCTGTTGCTCTTACATACCCAGTGGCTCTGAAATCACCCCTCTGTGAGCTGGTCGTTCCCTGGGCTCAACTAGCGGGAAATCAATGGTATGAAAATGCAGTTTCCAGTTGGCTTAAGCAGGAAAGAGTGAACGGGAAGCAGTTTTCCTCTATCACCAGAAGATGCCTCACTGGGCTTCAGAAGATCCTGATGAGCATTTTGTGTTGGTAGACTCCTGAAGAACACTCTGAAGCAGGGTCAACAGGATCAATTACCTTTCTGTATTGACCTCATAAGGGCTATTTAAATATTAGTTTACTGTAGTTGTGTTTTTAGAGATCAGAAATTTTCATTTAAAAGTTTCAGAAAGGGTCTGAATGTCAGTCTAGTCTGGTTTCTCAGTATCCATTCAGCCATTTTTGAACAACATTGCAGCTTTTGGATTCTCTAATATTTATATTGCACAGAGCAGATGTTAGTTGCTTTCATCACAATGCAAGGCTGTTTCTGAAAGGTTACACAAGTAGAACAAATGCCAAGCTGCTGATCTGTTTCTCATTGCCAATCTGTTTTTCTTAATCAACAGTCTGCTAATAGAAGTTGTGGTACAAGAGCAGATGCGTACCGTACGAAGGACAATCTGGTTTCCTTTGTTTCATGGTGGGAGAGCATGGGCTTTCAACTCCTTTTGGAAGTGATTATCTAGAGTGAAAATGAGGCAGTAAATGAAGCCTCAAAGTCGGGAAACAGCAGCTTTCACTTCTGTAGATATCAGGTGTTGAAGCTGAGAAAACTGCAAGCTCCTACTTGTACAACAGCAGTCTATTACGCCTTTTGTTTCTCATCCATCAGGCAGCCCAACAAACCTCGAAGTATATGGAGTGTGTTTCTGGTGAGGATGGGCGATGTTTTTCAGCGAGTTGAGGAATGGATATGTTTTTCTCAGTTCCGTAAGTTCCAAGTAGCACTGTTCCAGTGAGACAAGGACGGTATTGAGGGATGGGGACACAACATGTTTCGGTTCTTCCTTGGCTGCTGTTTGAGTGTGTTCCTTGTCAAGGATTGGAGAATGCATTTACTCCTTGAGTCTGAGGGGAGGTAGAGGAGGAGGTTGGAGACAGCAGGCAGGAAAGCTGAACTGAGCAGCTTTCCATGCTAATGGCTGTATTTGCAGATGATAAGGTACACTTGTTCCAAGTTTTAGGTCAGATCATCTTTCCCTCTCCCTTCTACAGGGTCCCTTGGGTCAGATAGTCTGACTTGAATCAATACTGCTCGTTGTTCAAGGGTATTCAAGGATTACAGTGGAAGCAAGCAGTGATAAAGAGGTAATTATGTGGAAGAGGGTGTAACATTTTTGCCATGTGCTCTGTTTGTTTCTTACAACCTAATTTTGAATGATCACATTGCAGCTTTTTTTTTCCCCTTGTGGTTGTGAATGAAAAAGTGAAGAAAATGGATTACAAGAAAAAGTCTTGTTTCTCCATGAGTTTTTTAATCAAAGGTAGCACACAACCCATGTGGAATGAGATGATCTTAATTATTATTAAGCTGATTAAATATTTATAAAACAAGGGTGATCTCACATCTATAGCTCTTCTGTCTGGAGAACGAAAGTAAATTGATGGTTATATAGATTTTTTTCTTCCCTTGCTCAAATAATGAGTACTAGCATTTTTCCCGGTGCCTTGGGATATATTCTCTGAATTTATAAATGTTAGAAACTTAAATGTATTAATCTTGCAGCATTATTAAACAAGGCAAAGTCCCTTTTAATCTGCTGGGGAATGAAGATAAAGTTCTGTGTGCTTGTTCATCCGGCTTCAGATTTAAAGAATAGCTCCAAATCTTTCGATCAGGTGTGCTTACTGTGTGTTTTCTTGAGTAGGCACTTGGAGCTCTTTGGAGTTAGAAAGGTGGAAAAGAACTGTGGTATTTAAAGACTAGAAAAAAAGATTTCTAATATGAGGCATAAGGAGAAGGTCAAGAGATGAACATGACATGTAGCTAATAAAGTTAGAAAAAAATCTAGCAGAGAGGATAACAATTGTAATTGGAAACATAAATGAATGTTTAAGCTAGGAGGTTTCAAATATTCAAAGGATGTGCATTTTAACAATGGATGTGATCAGCCATTGAAACAAATCACTGAATACTGGTTTTTCCTTCTTGTCAGATGTATAAGTTAAAAGCAGATGCCTTTCTGGAAGGTTTGCTCTAGCTAAGGAATCCTTAGGTTCACTACAGGGATAATGAGATGGAAGGCAGACAAGAACTGGAGGCTCGTTTTGGCCCTGAAGCCTACTGAGCTGGTTGTGGTGCGCTGGCATGTAGTGTACCTGAGCACCTTGGCTCTGGAGGCTCCTTCTGTGACTCACACCGAGCTGTCCCTGCTTCCCCAAGGGCCCCTGGAATGAGTTACGGACAGAAGATGTTCTGTCTGGGGCAGCTGCTCTGCCATGGCTGCTACCTTCTGTGGGCTCCCAGGCAAGAGGTAGGTGGCCACATCGTCCCCTGCACATGCAGCATGTGTCGTTTGTGCAATCCCAGTAAATTAGGCTCTTCTGGGAAGTGTCAGGTAGGCACTGTGGTGAAAAAAGCCCAGTGTACCACCAGAGGAAACGCGTGACTCATCCAGGGCGTTACCTCTGTGCCTTTTGTCTGTGTTCCAAATGCCTTCTGGCGTTTGTTGGTTGGGGTATGAAGAAGGCTTTTGAGTGTACACCTGCACTGGAAGAAAATCAAGTGTAGTTACAGGCAAAATCTTTACTTTTTGTTTTGTTTTTGTTTTTTAGCCAGTATAGCTTGTTTTAGTTGGACAGCTCAAAGGCACGGCTGAAGGGTGAATTTTAAATCCATGTGCAAAGCACAAGTTCCATAGGAAGTGCAGTGTCTACTGTAGCAGCTGCTCTTTGCTTGTGTGCTGTATTTATATAGGCAGAATATCTTGGATCAAAAAAGCACGCTTTCCTTGTGAAATAATTGGGATAAGCTACAAATACCATAGCGGGGACACAACTATTTAGTTTGTCTTCAAGGTTAAAACAGACTAAGTCAAACCCAGGAAGGGGGTGTGCAATGCTGCTGTTGTAGCTACCTGACAGATCTCACCTCTACTTACATTTTAACATGTGATAAATATTGCATATTTTCACTGCCTTTAAAACATTGGCCCCCAACAAGCCATTATTAGGGGAGACAAAGCAATAGTCATATAAAGGAAAAGACAAGAGGAGCCTGTGTGTTATCAGCATATTGCTACAGCTGAATCCATGCCAGTTTGTTGTTTCCTCAAGTGGCTGTTTAAAAGGTAACATTTTATCTGAGGAGGTTGTTTCCTGAAGGACTTAGTGAATCCTCAAATGGTGGAGCAGCCTCTAGTTGCATGTCTTCTGGTGCGGGAAGCTAACAGTCTCTGTTCAGAGGTCCCTCCCCTATGCTTTTCCTCCTGTGCTCGGCAGAGCAGAAAGGTTTTGCGATCTGCAGCACTGAGTGTGTTTGAGAGGCCTGGGGTCAGGGGCGATGGGCGTCCAGCACTGTTCAGCTGGTTCACAGCAGCTTCACTGATCCATGGCATTGTTTCTGTTTCTGTACTGTATTTTGGCTTGCACCCAAGTTGTGAATGGATGCGGATATTGGCTTCAGTTAGGTGGCTTTTTACAAGTTTCTTTATAAACTTGGCTATGGCAAAAGGCAAGCAGGAAGATATTTTGTGCAAGAGCTGCTGGTTAGTTGGCAGGTGTACAGGTAGAGCACTGCCAGCAATGTAGATGTGGTCAGCCTCCAAATATACATAAACACTTGCATATGCAAACAAAGCAAAGATTAATTTGTGGAATCAAATAACTTTATTACTTTCAAAAGCAGCAGCAGCAATGTTTTGAACATTTTCTCATTGAAAGCCACAACTGCAGTTTCTTTGATAAAAGGATTCTTTTTAAAACCTGAATTTAGTAGTTCATATGTTCATTGTATGAGTGTGAAACATGCATTGCGAAGCAAGTTAGGGTTTTTCTTCTACCCTGTAGAGCCAGAGTGCTTTGTCTTCCCACCCCTCCCCAGCCCTTTGAGGAAGCTGCGTCACGTTGATCATGATTTTCAAATAGGTTAAGATCCTCAGTTTAACACTGAACACATGGCTAAGTTCTTTGGAAGCTGCTTAGTTTTATATACATATCTAACAGTCCAGTTGGATTGGGAAGACTGGAACCGCACCCTTAGCAGCATTTCTTTGCTTTTTTAGTTTTAACACGGAACACATAAGAGAGAAATAGTGAGCAGAATCTCTATTCTGTATTTTACCATCCAATAAATGAGAAAATGGATTTTGAAGCATTATCAAAAGCTTGAATATGGAGTGCAAATCAATATACCAAGGCTAGCTTTTGGGTGCTGATTTTCTTCTTGTCTGTCCTGTGTTGTCTTCTAATGTGTTGCTGCTCAGGTGTGAGCTGGCTGCCTGACAGAGGTGTGTGCAAGGGAAATGGGATAGGACTGCATCTGTTCAGAAGAATTCTGCATGTTTCATACTTCTAGCCAACACATGGAAGAGCTTGCGAAGTTTAGATGCTATCTTCAAAAACCTGCTGTTTTGTTCCTAGTACTCTCAGTTAACCTGTGCAAACTAGAAATGCATCCTATGTCTTCTTTTGTCAGGTGTGCAGTTATTCATTTTATGAAAGAAGGAGCAATTCCTGGGCAATCCCCTTTTCGGTTCAGAGCACACACAGAAGTGAATTATTTTACTCAAATCTTCAGGATGTTTTGGAATTGATGCCAATTTTACTTTTTAGAGACAGTCTCACCTTATGGAAAGCTAAGGCAGTGGTCGTAAAGACAAGGGAAGAATAATCCTGAAGAAAACTGATGCAGAGAAGTTGATACTTGTTTAAATACACTAACAAAAATAAAGTTCCTGAAATGGAAAGATAACTGTTCCTCTCCTAAAGTAAAAACAGTGAAAAGATGGGTGGCACTGCCCATACGTGGGTGTGTATGTGTTTATGTAATGTGGGAAAAATTTTCTACAAAACTAAGAATAGTGGCTAAATATTTGTCTGCTTAGCATCATCCTAGTGATGATGCACTTCTCAGCAAGATTTACTATAATTATACAGGGAAGTTGCTATTTGCATAGTGGAACACAATGTTTTTTCCCTAACTTCATTTTTAGAGCAGAATGTCAAAAGAGGTTTACATACTGTACTGGAATGTGTTTGTCTGATGCATATAACACACCTTCAGAGTGCAGAAACAGCTCAAGCTGCAGGATGAAGACACAGTGCTTGCTTTCACCTCCCCAGTAAGGAACCTGGGCAAGTACTGAAATAGTTCAGGTAATGCGTATCACTTGGATGCAGATAAAATTTGACAAGCGTTTATCTCTGCCCTAGAGAGGGACTTGAATATTTTCCCTCACGGCTCAGAGGAATTAGTGGCTGTTTGAGAAGTCTGGAGGTCTCCTTCCCTTCTGTTATCACAAAGTATTTATTTCTTTTGTCACTTGCTTGCACATGCATCCTAGCAGTAATGCTTCAATTTCAGGGCCTTTTCCTAGTTGTAAAGTAATTTTCATCAGGCATCTAAAAATAAAAATAAAAATCAGAAAACCCACAGCAAACAAACAAACAAGCGAAACTCCCCCAGAGATGTCTTTGCTATGTTCATTGTAGTGGTCTCTATCAGGAGCTAAATAGGAATGATGGTATGTGACATTAGCACTCATTTATCCTGGTCTGCATACATACGATATGAACAAAGTCCTGAAATAATTAAGCTGAAGTGTGCAAAACAAGGCATCCAAAAGGTAGATTGTAGTATTTGGGGGGCATGAGAGGTGGAGGGGGTGGGGCTGTTGGAAATGGAGTAGAGACTTATTTAGTAAGGTTCCTGTTGAGTATTCTTGGTAGACACAGTAGATGACTCACCTTAATTTTGGTCCAGTACCTTAAATGCAACTTTTTCTGTTCTTGAGAGCAGGCATAGCTAATTTTCTTATTGCATTACTGAAACATGACAAATGAAGATCCTGTCTAACCAGAACAGCAATGCTCTGTCAGCCATTGCTTTTCTTTGTTTCCCAGAAAATAAACATCCATTCAAGAGCTGTAAGGGACTGAGGAGAAAGTTATAAATCTAACTATTAGTACAAACTGTAGGCAAAATAGTGATTTTGTGCAAGACAGCATTGCAAAAAAAGACAGATCTGTGCTTAATGGTGTTATTTTTAAACCCACACGTTTCTTTTTTCCATGCCTGACTTTATATAGATGCAAAATTTGGGGCTCATTCTTTGTGCATGCTACTATTTCTTTTCTTTCTCCTTGATCAGAGGAGATGTGGATTCAGAGAAGTTTCCTTTATTTGATGGTGTTTCTCTCTCAGGGTACAATCCATAATTATCTCTTAAAGCTTACAGCAATGCAAGCACGTGTCACCAAGTGTTTGTGTGAAGTGATAATTATTCCATAATTTGGAAGGCACTTCTATCGTAAGTAGACCGTCTCATGTCTTCTAAGTTTCCAGGAAAAGTTTTTTAATTAAAAATATTCTGATCCAAAAAAAAGGAAACTTCTGATGGTTTGAAATAATATAAAGCACTCAACTACTTGAATTATGTTTGTATGGAGAAATGACTTTTTTTCTCCATATATCTTACTTTTTTGGGATATTCTTTGATTTCCTACAAGCATGGATTCCCTCAGTGGCTGGCTTAACATGCTTTTGGAGAAATGTTATTTAGAAACAAGTATGATGCAAAAGCAACAATCCTACCAATACTTGCTTTTTAACCACCAGTTCCTTACTGAACCAGTGAGCTCCCAGCGTATGTTAGTGCAGTGCCTAAACATGGAAAAAAGCGTGCGGTAGCCTCAACCTTCAAGTGTATTATCCTGCCAGTCTTTGTCCAAGTCTGTCCTGAATTTCTAGAAGGGATTTGATCTCAAGATCTTCTGATTGCAGTCGCTTTTTTGAAGTGCTTGAGGTTTTATGCCAGCCAAGTGTGAGATTCAGATCAAACAGGTAAGTGCATGCACTTAAAAGCCATTTTCTACATCAGAAAAGTGTGAAAACTGGCTGTATTTTTGTAACAAATTGCACAAAAAATTAGACAGATTTCTTCTGTTGTGCAGTATTGCATCGCTATGCCACCGGCAGGGACTTTGCACAGAGGGCAGAGCTCTGGTGCAGGCAGAACTGGCAAAGTTCTTTTGTGTGCAACATCTTGACTATAACGAAGTGTTACGAGTTGTCCTGTAACATTTCAGGTTTTTAGCAGACAACTTACAAATCTCTTTTTACATGCTGAAGAAGAGCTGATAATTTTTTCCGGTTCCTGGAAATGCTTCATGGACAGTTTGTTAGGTTCAGTTCCTCCAAGGCAAGAGGAGGTGCCGCTCCTTTCAGGCCATGCAGTAGGCAGCCCTGTAGCCAGGAGGAGTGCCCACGCGTGCACGCTGACCCAGCAGGTCTGCCGGAGGCAGGCTGGGCTGCCTCAATGCACGCAGCTCTTCACAGCTCAGCAAGGCTGCACTGCTGCTGGGAACTTGTCTGCTTCAGCAATGGGAAGTATTTCAGGTTTTGACTTGGGTACTTTGTGGCAGCGTCTGCGTGGCAGAAGCTGTTGCTGGCCTCCTACAGCTCTGATCTGTGCTGGGTATCATGAAAACACACTAGCTAGGATTCAGTGCGTGTGTTTTGAGTTGTATATAGAATGCAAATGTGTGCAGCTCCGGGTGTGAACCAGGTTGATTTTGTGACTTCTGGATTGTGTGGCCCTGCTCTTCAGAAGTAGTAGCTAAGGAATTATTCTGTAAGTGCCAGGAATCACAATGAATAGTTTCTCCTGTTTAATCTTGCATAATGTAAGCTGTGTGCTTCATATTTTATAATGTATGCTTGGAGAAAAACCTCCTAGAATAAATTTCACGCTTATTTCCTGAATTGTTTTTTCCCCCATGCTGTCATACAAATGTGACATTACTAGATAAAATCATCTGGTGTACTGAAAAGACGCCATTCTTAGCACCAAGAAGGAAAGAAACTTGTATTTCCTTTGCAGCTGTCCATCAGTCTGGGAAAGCTTTGCAAGTTCATTCCCAGCATCTCCCCTTTTTCCTTCTGTGCCTTTCCCACCCAAGCAGAGATAGTCCTGACCAATGGCTGTGCTGACACAGATAGCCTCCTTTCCTGGGCTGATTACACCTTTTACTCCTTAGTCTGGAGTTTTGTGCCAATTTGCAATTAGGGTTTTGTTTTCTATGCCATATTTACATAAGTCTGTGAAAATAGTAGTTGTGTTGTAAAACTTACAGGGAGGCTACTGTATGTGTGTAGCAAGTAGCTCCAAATATGTTAAACAATCCCCAGGGAGAATTTCTATGCCAAGTTTTAGAAAAGTTTTGCTTCTCTATGAAGCTGGAGGTCCAGCATATTTGGGGGAGGGAAGAACAGGAGTCTTTCATTTTAGCTTTTCTGTATCAAATGCATGTTGCGCTAATGCTTCCCTGGAGTGCAGGCTATTTAAGCATCAAAATTAGTGAAAGAAAATGAAAGACACAGTAAAATCCAAGGTGAAACTTTCACTCTGTGTTATCTGTAGGAAGAAGGCACTTGTGGCTACCATGTTGTGAATTCAGCATCTCGCTCTTTGCGGCATGCTGTGAGCACCCCGTACAGCCTACCAGCAGTACTCTGCTTAATAAGGCTTCTGTTCTGACCTCACCTGTGAGACGTGTGTGTCAAAATACAGCTTTTGGGGTGCTCAGAATGATAAATAACATGGCGTCACTGGCACATCTTGTTTGTGTTTCCTTCTCTCCTCCCCCCTACTGAAAGAAAAAGATTGCATCCTCTGAGACAGATTTTGCCTGTCACTGGGCTCCAGTGTCACCTGGAGTTATTGCTGGGCTTTTGCCTACCAAACTGTATCTGTTTGGAAGGTAGTTTTGTGAGCGTGACAGATCTGAGCTGGGCATCTGCAAATATTTTCCAGTTGATTGTTCCTTTACATAGTCATGCCAAGCATATTGGTTCCCAAACTAGTAAGAGGAAAACTGTCTCTTGAGGCTGTGTCGTGATGTTGGTTTTGGAATGAACTGTGTAACAAAGGCACAGGATAGGGACTGCTTCATGCATCACTGAAATGGGGTGCTAGTGATGGGGTACCGCAGCTTAGCACAGAAAGCAAAGAACGTTCCCTGCTGAAAGCAGGGAAACTTTAAGCAGAAGGCAGTTGTCTTGGGACTTGCCCAGGGTTCAGATTATTAAATTTTTAAAACAAATTATTTTTATTACAATGGTAAGTTTTCAGTGATGTTCCAGCCCGCAGTCTGGATGTGATGTTTCTGCCCAACTCTGTGACAAGTCACCGACTCAGATTCCACTTGCTCCAAACTTGCCTGGAAGAGCTGCTCAGTAAACAATGGGTGTCTTGCAGAGTGGCCTCCGTCACTCGGGGCAGGCTAATTCAGGAGGGCCGACTGGAATGCAGACGATAAAAATCCACTCTGTCCTCTATTTCCCATCACTTCTCCACTGTGTAGTCAGAGCACGAGCATCGCGTTCTTTCTTAATAGCTCTCAGGTACTTGTTCAGTGCTGGTAAAGCTGCATATCTCTTGCTGAGCTGCTGTTAATGCTGCTTCCTTCAGCACTTTGATGTTCTTCAGCTCTCATCTTTGTATGCTTCTTGATGAACCTGGATTAACTTGACATTTGAGGGGATTTCAGAACAATAGATGTGCCTACACATATGCCAGAAATACAATGCCTGTGAGATCACGATTTCCCTGTTTGGTACATACAGCAGCATTCGCTTTCCTTGTGGTTTTTTTTTGTTTTTTTTTTAATAGTCATGTTTCTGCTGATCTGAACCTTCCGTTCTTCTCATTTTGTGCATCCTTTCCAAAATGCCATCATATAAACTTGCAGGAGTTCCTGGTAAAGCTTTACTGCTATTTGGCCTTCTTGCTGTAAGCAGTGTTTTTTCTCAGGTTACAGATTAGGTGAGAGTGTCATGTACCATTTTTCCTCTGCCTGTTGCAGGAAAAAACCCCACACCACTGATGAGCCCAAAGGTGATGTTTGCAGGATGACAGACACGGACTTGTCATGTTACCAGAGCTTTCAGTAAAGCAGCAGATGTAGGCACCTTGTCACTTACAAATGTGCTTCTCTTAAGCTCAATCTGTTATGCACAAACTTTCTGCAGTGTGTGTGGCCACTGTGATAAGGCTTTTATCACGGCACTGCGTGGTCAGGAAGAGCAGTTTCTCATGCCATTATCTCGAGTGGAGCTGAAGGCATACCCGTGAAATCTTTTGTTTTCCGCTATGTTTTCTACTATGACCACCTCCAAACTATTTTTGAAACTGAGTTAAATTTGATTTCAGTCTGTCTTCTCTCCAGAATCCATATCTTTGCTGTCTGCACAGAGCAGAGCTTCTCGTGCCGTTGTGGGAGGATTACAGAACAGAGAGCAAATGTAATCTTGGTGTAAATACTGCTTAGCTGTAAGATAATATGTTTGCATTACAAGTTTTCAGTAGTTCCAGAGTACTGGGGATGCAAAGTAAGTAGAGAAGGTGCTTGGCCACATAGTTAGTAGTAGGGCACAGTGAAGTCCGACAAAAGGACTGATGAGCTAGCGACATTGAAACCCTGTCAGGCAGGGCCACACAATACATTGCAGTTTAATGTAAAACAAAACTTTACAGTCTGGCATTACAAAGCCTCACTTCTTATACATAGATGCTGAGTTGTACTTTAATCAAAATAGTGGTTGATATTTCCCCCTCCGTTCCCCCCAAAACTGTTTGCTTGTCTGGGTTGATACAACTTGCTTTCTTTGCCAGACCTCTTGGTATACATCGCTGTGGTGGCTGCTTTACACTTAATTTTTATGGAAGCCTAAAAGGGGCAAATAAATATATAATTGTGCAACCGCTGCTTATAAAATCAGTTTAAATACAAACCATTATTCATAAAATTTCTGAATACCATTCCTTGGCTTGGTAGTCAGCTTGAGCTTTAACAAGAAGTTGGAGTGGCATTGACCACAAAGCTCCTTCTCTCTCTGGTCCTGTTGAGAGTGTTGGCATCAGTGCAGAAAACTTCCCATGGGTGTGCTATAAGCTCGTATATATATTCATGTGTAAATGTTGGGAAACGGGCTCTGCTCTGCCACCACATTGCTTTATGCCCTTACTGTGTGCCCTTGATTCACTGGGGGGGATGGTGATGTTGCTGTTGTGCAGTTGAAGCAGCTGGTTGGTACTCACAGGTGTTTCTGGTAACGTTTTCTTGCTGACTTCAGTACACTGGGTGATCTTTCAGGCCTGGGCAGCAGGCTGGGGATGTGTAGGGAGCTCTAGCTCTTTGCCCCTGCCAAAGCCCTCTTTCTATCTGAGGCTGGGCCCAGCAGTTGCTATGGGCAGGGGTGCTGGGGAAGCAAGTGAAAAAGAAACTCCTGATGGATGCAGATAGCCAGAATATCGGGTAGCTTTAAGACACACCCCTGAGGAAATGCAGACATGCTCCCTTTGGAATATGCATACACAGAGATCATACCAGTGGTTGTGTGCAAGTAAATACACCGCTTTTAGGTGGAGCACTGCTCCTTCTGGATGCAGCAGCTTTCAAGTAGTAAACCCGTTTGTGTCTGCACATATGCTCCAAATCCTTTTAAAATGTGAGAATCCGTGCTGCACATGTTTTAAATTACTGTATGTTGGTGCCTTATAAATAAAGCGTGTGTGCTTAAGTTGGGCTTCCTACAATAACCTTGCTTCATTTTATTGTTTTGGAGCATTTTAAATTAAACTGAGTTTTCCCACAACTTGCATAAAATCTGGTAATACAAGTAAAGCAGCACACAGCCGATCCCAAAAGGGGACACTGCTTGAACGGGGGAGCTGATAGGGGGGGGAAAGGCCAGGGAGGGGATATACAGGTAAGGGAAGAGAAAGGAAAGTGCCTGTTTGATGCAGAAGCTAGCAAAACGGAGAAGTGGGTCATTTATGTAGGTCAAAGTGAGCAGATATCAGCTTTAACACCTTGGCTTGGGTTGGTCTGTCAGCCCTAATGGCAGAGTGCTGTCCCTGAACTCAGGCCCCGTGTGCGGTCATTGCAGCTCCACCTCTGCAGAGCAGAGCGTGCCTGCAGCCCGCGGAGTCACGGGGAGGGCAGCTTTCCCAATACAGCGCTGCTGAGCTGTATTTATTTTGGTTTGACCCGTGGATTTTTCTTTCATTTACTTTGGAGAGACACAGACTTTCATTAAAACTTAAGCTGCTTTATGTCACAGGCTTGTTGTTTTTAGGGTGGTTTTGTAACAAACACGATTCTCTTTGTGCAAATTTCCCTGGTGACCAAAAAGATGTCCCCTTCCCCCTTGGCAGGTGTCTTCCCTCTACTCGCCAGGAGTGTTGCCTTCGAGTGCGGCTGTGACCAGTTGGTGCTACTGAGGGGGGGAGGTTGGGTATTGGAATTTTCAAAGGGTGATGATCTTTGGTGTGAAGCATTGGACTTGCGGAGTAGAAAGCTGAGCTCTGCTCTCTGTTAGCTGCAGGCTTCCTGTACACTATGGGTGAAGCCATTTTAAAACCCTGTCTGAGGTGGGTTGCTTGGAGAGTGGGAATAGAAATGCCTCCTCCTCCGTGACGATGCGGTGGCCTGGCCTGGCTGTGCCACTGGAAGGCAGCGCGTCAGTGCCGAGAGCTGCTGCCTGCGTAGGGGCTTGGGGACGGAGAGTAGCAGGGATTTCTCCAAGTTGCATCGCATGGCTGGCGTTTCCTGGGTTTGTACAGGTAGTGGCTGTGCTCCTGTCCGAGCTGAGCATGTGAAGGAGCTGATGCAAAGCTGGTGATGGCAGCAGTGGCATCATTGGTGCTGGGTCTAACTAGAGCAGTCTGATGGCCACCTGCGTACAGGTGGTGCCAGCTCAGCGAACAGATAGAGCTGTCCCTTCCCGGGGCAGTTGCTGCTGCAGGTGTATGTGAAGTGGCAATGCCACCATGTTCTCCAGGCTGTCCTGGGTTGGCTTCAGTGTGTCAGAACGAGTGGTGCCCTCGGGACTGTTTGTTCTAGGCCGTGTTTCACCATACCCACCACATTTTTGTTGAGATTTGGCTCGAAATGCCCCATCAGCAAGCCGTGGGCACAGCCGCCCATCAGAAAGGTGTGTGCCAGGGGAGGTTAGGCAGGGAGCTGGGCACATGGTTCCTCGCGAGCTCTGTCTGCGCACGGGAACCTTCGGGGCAAGGCGGTTTCTCGGCGTCGCGCTGCTGGGGGGTCACAGCGGCCCTCCCGTTGGGGTCCCGGGGCGGGGCGGGCGGAGGAGCCGCCTCCCGCTGCCCGTGGGCGGGGCCAAGCCGGGAGCTCGGCGGGGCGGGCGGCGGCGCCCGGGGATCGCGGCGAGAGGCCGTGCCGCGCCGAGCCGTGCCCCGCGGCGCCCCGCTCCTCCGGACCATGGTCGGGGATCAGTGCAGCCTGCCCGGTGAACGGCCCGTCCTCGCCCAGAGCCCCAAGGCTGGACTGAGCTGCAAAATGGTGCTGCAGGCGGTGGGCAAGGTGCTGCGGTAAGGAGGGCTCGCGGGGAGCAGGAGGAGGAGGAGGCGGCCCGGTGCTGCTCTCAGCCCGGTGCCTGCGCGGGGGCTGCCCCCGGGTCACGATGAGTCCAGTGTGACAGCCGGGGCTGGGGGTTGGAGCGGCGATAGCAGCTCGGATAGAAACGTCCGTCCACCGGGTTTGCTTCTGCTCCCCAAGAACTGGTCTGCCTGGACATGAGGAGACAGCGAAGCTCCTGGCTTTCCTGAATAAGGAGTCTGACCAGGACTCCGCATGTGCTTTGGCATGTCTTAGAAATGTCGTAAGATGAGGGGAAAAAATTGCTCATGTGGCTCAGGAGTGGTGTGAGCAGTGAGACGCGTATGGCTGCCGAGACCAAAACCAGACTTGTTGGCAGAGGGCGCGCAGTAATTTGATTCAGAGGAGTTCGGACCCGTACTGGTTTGCAGGGAAAAACGTCACCAAAACATTAGGATTAGCAGCCTCGCTCTTCAACAATTGCAGCTTTTTCTTTTGGTTAAATGCTGTCGGGTATTTTCTTGG
This sequence comes from Penelope pileata, assembly GCA_013396635.1. NCBI lineage: Eukaryota > Metazoa > Chordata > Aves > Galliformes > Cracidae > Penelope > Penelope pileata. The sequence goes on from WBMW01005590.1 coordinate 148,248, forward strand.
CTGGATGAAGAATGGCAGCGCTGCTCCAGAAAGGAGCCTTGTTCCTCCAGCGTAACTTTATTTGGCAAGCTTTCATCTGTCCCTGTTCCCTACTACTGGTTGCCAATTGTTAAATGTTTGTCAACAGAAACATTATCCCTCTCTTCCTCTGAGTCACGGCTGCTCTCCCCAGACGGGTTTGGGGGAGCCACTGCTGCAGGCGGGGATGCAGCAGCCGCCTCAGTGAGGCACGCCGCCTGCACCCAGCGACCCGACGGGAACCGCTCGGAGCGGCTCCTCAAGAAGTGCCGCCTTACACCACCTCACGCTGCTGATTCTGTTAAAATTCCTGCCTGTAGAAAACATTAGGTTGGGGAACTCGGGTTTCTTTCTCGGCTTTTAACAAGTTGAACGTTTCTTCTTTTGCTTTTTTCGGGGGGGGTAACACCGTTCAGTATGGTGTTACGCAGCTGGTCATATCCCAAAATCCTTTGGCCAGCGGCTCGCTATTCATGCTGTGAACCTTTTGAAGTTTTTGGTAGCTGCTCTGTTGGCAGCACTCCCAGATGTAAATAGATGGGTGCCTCTGCAGGGAAGTGGTGCCAAGCCTTTTGTTGGGCAGCTCTGGCAGTTTGTCCTGAAGTATAGGTAACTTCCTGTGACTGAGCACTGAGACAGACTGTGGGTTTGTTCTGTGCACGCTTTTTCAAGAGCTCAACAAAAGCTCTTCCTTTCTCCTCCAACCAGAGTACGTGCAGAAATTGTACATGGTTTTATTTGCCTTTTTTTCCTGATATTTCTTTGAATATGCTATAAAACTATTGTGAAAGCAGGAAAATTTGCTGTCATGTATGAAATATTTTGGACTCAAGAACTGATAGCAAACCTTTATCTCGCAGAAGTTGCTGCTGGATAGTAGTGATTACTGTAGCGTCTTCTCTGTTTTAATGCATCTTTTCCTTCTGGGTTATCCCCTTTTAGAGTTCTCTCCAGTTAGAAGTGTGAAGTCACAAAAAAACTTCAGATGTCAGACTGGTTCTCTTATTTCTTTTTTACATATGCGTCTGACCTTGTGTGTGTTGCTTAATTTTGCTTTTCTTCAGTTTTTGTTCTGTAAAACATAAACTCATATTCTGCTAGGAGCTCACACAGTGTAAGAGTACAGCAACTGACAAGGAGCCCAAGCAAACACTAAGCCAGATCTCCTTACTGCAAGAATCGGGTGCTTAAGTGAGAGCCCAATGACAGTGCAAGAGGGAATCATGTGGGACCTGGGTTAGCTAAAAAAGGGTGGCTTTTTGGTGACGGTTTTGGAGGGATTTCTTTGAACACAGACGTTCACGGCTGAGTTTTGTGTGCTTTAACGTTGGTAAGGAAGAACAGGGCATTTGGAAATTTGAAAATGACTGAAAGCAGAGGCGCGCTGCCAGCCTGGTGAAGGGTGACGAGCGCTCCATCGTAGATGTTGTAGGGATACGGAGTGAATGAGGTGAGCCCTGCCCTTGGTGGAATGGCTGACCATCTATTTCAGAGTAAGCATAGGACAATCAAATACCACTTCTAAGCCTGCCCTCCTGAAACACTGCTGGTTCCTGTAGTCTGCACAGAGGGTGAACCAATGCTAAACTTGGGGTGAAACAACTTCTCTTCTGTTGATCAGGCCTTAACAGGGCTTGGGGATGAGATGAGAGAATGTCTTCCTTGTGCGTAGCCCGCTGTTACGGACAGCCTGCTGGGTCGTCGTCCTGGTTCGCAGGCGAACCTGGGAACCGTTGTCACCACTCCTTCCTATCCCTCCACAGCCCACGGAGCCCTTGTAGAGCTTCGCAGCTGAGGAGGGACAGAGTGCCCATCTTCTCTCTAACTCGTCCTCTGCTTCTGTGCCTCTGAGGATTTACTGGCTGGGAATTAGAAAGCTCAGTTTTCCCATATGGTACTGGAGCAGTATAATTCTCCTCTGCAGCTTGCCCTTTGTACAGTAGTTAAGTGAGCTGTGTATGCCTGTAAGTAACTCGCTCTCTGGAAGCCTTCAGCGTTCCTGTTCTCACTGCTTGGTGATGCGGGTCGTGGTCCTCCTGGTTGCTGCTGCCAAACAGTGCCTGCGTCACACGCTGCTGGAAGAGTTGCCAAAGGAAAAAACAGTCCTGGGAGGGAAACAGAGGGGGCTCACGAGAGGCAGCAGCAGACGTGAGCACCTCAGAAGTGTTGAGAAGGGCGTGAGGAAAGACAACTGAACTAGAAAGGGCAAAAAATGTAACTAAAGCTGCAGATGTGCTCTCAGCCTTTTTAATTAATTTTTTATGAAAGCTACTGTTAGGTTTGTTACTCTTTTAAATTATTAGTGATTCAACTACGAAGAACTCTGGAGATGCAAATATCTTTCATCATATGGGCTGGCAAACTGTATTTAACATTTAGGGGATGGAACCAAGACTACATGCTTCTAATGATTAAAAAAAAATAATTAGAATACCACTGGAGAAGTGCCATCTCCCCTTTTAATCACAGCATAGCTGAGATGAAGTTGTGTGTTCCTTAGCCCAGTGCTTAATTAGGGCTTTCATTTCAATTTGGACGTTTTTGAAATACATTGATCTCATTTTTTCCCCTCTCCTATAATGAATTATGTGTAATTCTGTAGCTCGTGGTTGGAGACAGGGAAAAAACAAAACACAACAAAATGGATACAGTTGTTCTGTGTGTTTTTTCTACAAGTTGGTGGTTCTAGAGAGAGGCAGGAAAAAAAAGGGGAGAAAAGAGAAGTATCTCTTAAGTAAGGGAAGAAAAGTAGAGTATCCTTCTACTTTTAAAAAGTAATTGCTCCAGATTTTTGTGAAACAGCTGATTACTGTTAGCGTCTGTGCAGAGCTGTGCTTTTCACTGGCCCTGAAGAGCAGAAGTGGAAGGAGAACCTGAGCTGCACGAGACATCTCCCCTTCGTGGTCCCCGCAGATAACTGAGCTGGCCACGTGAACTGGCAGCTGTTGGTCAGAGCTGCGTGCAGTGATGTTAGGACATGGTTTGCTCTGCCGGTGTCAGAGTCCCTGTCCTGATTCAGGCACTCAGCTGCAGCTCAGAACTGCAGCGTTTGCTGTGGCATGGCACTGCAGGTCCTGCACAGATGAATTTCAGAAAATATTTATCAAGCGGCCTCCTTGTCAGTGCTTACCCTTTCAAGCCTCCAGCGAACCCTCGTCCATCTGGGACAGCTGACTAATAACTGGTGATGCGGTGTCACGGAAGAGGAATGATGCAGGCTACAGTCGGGATATCACTGTCTAATGACTTCTGATGAAGTATGGTACGCGCTATATGTACACACAGTCCGGGACGAGTGTGCAGTAGGTAACTCCTTTCTCAGGAGAGAGCCTCCTTGTCTAGAACAACGTGCAGGGATTGACTTGGAAACCAAACCAGAAAGCAGAAGGCTTTGTGCAGGTGCGTTTACTGCCGGCAGTACTAACAAAATGGCATTTTTACAGTCACTTTTCAAGAATGTCTTCATTGATGGCGTGATAAATGATTCCATCACAGATAAATTGACAAGGTTGTGTTGGCATCCTGGATGGCACGATATATTCTTACGCCCACCACTTTGAAATAATAAAAAAGAATTCGAATCTTCTTCGAATAATACATAGCAAGATCAGAAAGAAAACAACTCAACAGTGGCTTTTGCTTCTCAGTGGTCATGAAGTCGTCTTGAAGCTGTTGATGAAACAAGACGTGGGGATAGAAGCAGAGTGTTTGCTGTGGCTGCCTCTCCTCCAGAGCCCGGCCTCACCGGGATGCAGCTGTGGGGGGTGTCTGTGGTGCTTGTGTGTATTGGCAAAGCAAAGATTTAGAAAATAAATCCATTTTTATCCTATTTAAGGTTGAAACATTTTTCAGCCGTTTAGTCCAGTGTACAGCATTTATAAGTAATTAGTGAGAGCCTTTTTTAACATGGCCTAATCTGGTTAATGCACAGGTTGGAGGGGGGTAGGAAGAAGTGAAGAAAGGGAGGGCAGCATGCTGGGAAGGGGCTTGTAGGCAAAACCATGTCAGCTATTTTTATCCTGTGCTTGTTCCTTCTCTCTCCCACAACTTTCCATTGTACCAAAATAGTTCAAAATGTTTATGGTTCAGGGCAACTGACATCACTAATTGTCCTGCTGTGTCTCACTGACTCTTTCTGTAACAGGAGATGATTTCTTGTTCAGCGACAGCCACTGCACTCTCGCTGTGCTACTTGGAAAGGACAAAAGGCGCAATGGGGCAGCAGCATCTTGTGCTCTGGCAAAGTGTGACTAGGATGAGGGGTTTTGTGGGTAGCTCTTCATGTGTCTGGAAGGGCACAGGGGGCTTTCAGAGATCATTCTTTCACCCGAGTGTCCTGGCCCAGGACAGAGCAGGCCCCAGAGGACTCCCGCAGCCAGGACAGGCCCTTCAGAGGGGCCCATCCTCAGCTCCAGCAGGCGGTTCCCTGGGTGTGCAGGTAGCAAAGTTGCTTCTGGGGGCGACTGCAAAGTTTGCCATGTTCTGCTTGAAACTCAGCCCCGCTACAAGCTGTCAGGGACCTCTGCTGAAGGCATTTAACAGCCTGCTCTCCTTCTGGAGCTCAGGACTTGAAGCTGTGCCCTGGAAAGAGGCCATGTCTCATGAGCAGACCTGTGTGGCCGGCACGCCTCCATTCTTTGGGTTGGTTGTCAGTACGTTCACTTGTATTCACTGCAGGAGTGTCATGATCCTGGTGTTTATGAAACTTCATGAACCACGTACAGTGTGCTGGCTTAATGAAGAAGTTGGTCTGTCTTCATTCAGAGGTATTTCACAACATTGAGCCATATTTTGGTTACGTGCTCTACATCCGGTGAAGTGATAGCCAGAGGGAGATGACTGCTGAAATTCCTGTGTGTTGAAATAACCCTGCAAGGTATCTCGAGTGCTCGTGTGGGATAGGTGCCTGCCTAAGGATTATCAGCATTTTCCTCTGTTTTAGGACCATGAGTATCCTTGTATTTTCCTGGAGATCCCTTGTGAACAGTTTAGAAAGAATAGATTTTACTGTAATGGGAAACTTCTACCCTTCTTTTATCTTGCTTCTTTGGGATGCGTCTGTTTCCTTATACAGTTTGCTCCATGATCTTAGCTACTGCTTGTTTCTGCCTGGGAGGTGATTTCAGTTACACCGGCACAAAGTATGAGCATGCAGCATTCATCCTTCTGGGAGCTGACTACAGTTCCTGGTTTCTCTCTGCTTCGTTGCAATAGCCCATTTTTCTGGTACTGCTCTTTATGGAGAAAGTATTTCACACATCAAATTTTTATGCGCTCTTTTGTGGAATCTTAAACCATCTGTGCACCCCAAAGTCTTTACCAAGTAGATTTAAAGGGGAAAAAATCCCCAGAAGAGCTTTTCTCTTTTGATTCTGGATGATCTTTGCTGAAGAGATGTGCTGATGGGATTGCAGTTTCCCAGCGGTGGTTGCCATGTCCCTAAATAAGTATCCATTTTCCTATCACGTATCTTCTCCTGTAACTACACTAAACTGAATTCCATAAAGCATTCTTTTGCTGAAAAGTTTTTTCTTATCCTTGTTCTTAATCCCTGGTGCTGTGGGGCTCAACAGAACAGAGACTTCGGCAAACAGCTGTTAGAGAAGGTGGAACTTTGCTGTTGAGATCTGCCAGCACCTAGTCAATGGACAGAGTAGGGAATTGGAGGTATGGCTTAACCCTTTCCTTTTTGAAGAGAAACTGCTTCTTGGGGTCAGTGGAGTCCGTTAACAGTGGAGGGAGGCTGTTTGAGCTTGCCTGAAAGTGCTGCTCTGTTGATTTCTTTCTGGTACTGAAGCAAGAGTAGAAGTGCTTTTGCTCAGACAACAGGGATGGGCTATAGCAGCTGCTTCCCAGTGGAAGGAACACTGTGGATATCTCCAGTTCCTTTTGTTTTTTAAAAAGGAAGAATCAGCAGTGACTGCAGCTGTCTGTCCTCAGAAAGGCAGGCAGTGATAGAACATAACTTTTAACTCGGCTTAATACCCAGAGCTGCTGGAGTTAATGAAGAAAGGCAGCTTGGAATTCTTCATGGTGACTTAAAAATTGAAATGCCAAGCGATGACACTGTGCCCTTGTTAGCTCCACGCAGGCTAGACGCTCACCAGATCTGTTATTTATTGCAGTGTGACCATGTGTCCCAGATTCAGAACACCAAAGATTTACAGGGACGTATGCTGGGAATCAGCAGGATGCATTTGGCAAGAGGGAGAGGAATCGTGTGGTGAAGGAGGCCTTTCTGGCCCCTCCCTATACAAGGCCCTCCGTTACAGTGTGACTGCCTGTTTATTCAGAACAAACCTGCACTGGGAAAGATCAAGTCAGGGTCTTGGCCAACATCTTCATGAGATAGAAGGGAAATTGTATTATTTCAACTGAAATATTTATTTTTCTATTGCTTTTCAACATCATTTTAGCAGTGGTAAGTAATCTGTTAACTGATGCCTGTTCCCAGCTTTCTGAGAAGGAATCCTACTGATTTTTGAAGCAGCATTGAGAACTGGATCACCTAGTGAGGACAGTAAGCTGCTCTCTCGAAACAAAACTTCGCAGGCAAGCAGTGCAGGCTGTGTTAGAAGAGATTCAGTCAGTCACGACCACCCCTTGATGTGAGGTGTGATGCTGGGCTAGAAAGGCTACTGTAAAAGCATGAGTTAACGGTGCGTTTTGGGCAAGAACCTTAGACGTCAGTTCACACAAGCTGAGACTAATACATTGCAAATCCATGCAAGCAGTTAAAGATATTGCTTGCCATTTGCGTTTGCAACCAAGGGAATGAAATGAGTTTGCACACAACTGTTCATCTAACTCTAATATTTACTTTACTTTAGAAAAATTAGTAGTCGTCTTCAACAGATTCCTTGGTTGCTCTTTCAGTATTTAATTAAAAGAATGAATTTGTATTTCAGGAAACTCTTAAAGGTAACACTGCAAGTTTGAATGTGTCTGTGTTCTTGTTTTCCTCTGATTGCCAGTGGATCAGTACATGTCTGGCAAGATGCTTCAACTTAAGCTTTCCATTCTCCCTTGGAGTATCCTGAAAAGTAATAAATTAGGGTTAGGAGTCACTGCTGTCTCATAAGCTAATTAACAGTGGTTGATCTAACGGTACAAGTAGTTAAAACATTATTCACCCTGCTATTTTATCAATCATTCAGATATTCTTTACTTTGACCCACAATTCCATATTTTGAATAGATTTGTTGTCTTCTGTTGTACAGAAATTTTTTTTTTAACATTCTGGGAAATGCTAGAAGTGCTGTTTGTTACTGATGGCAAAACTGAGTGGGAAGCGTTGCATCATTCTTTTGCAAAGTTTAAAAATTAACTAATGGTTAGATTAGCAAATGTTTTGTACACATCATTTGTCAGTGAAAGTTATCTAATTAAGATAATGCTTTAATTCCTTTCTCTTACCCTGTGAGGAGACGCTGCTTGTGCCCCCTGTGAATTGTTTTTGCCTTTAACAAGGCAGTTTGTGTTAAGGCTGAAAGGTGCTGTTCGTTATCACAAGATGTGATCTGCGGTATGCCAGCAGAGGTAGGATTTCCCTGAACTAACTTCAGTTTACATTAAATCAGAACCACTAAGAAAAGCCCAAAAAAGAGAAAAATCCATTCCTGATCCTTAGAGCTACCACTGAGTGAGAACTGACCATGACCTGTGGTAACTTCTAGCGTTTAAATATCTTTCCTAATAGAAGTACTGTAGCTCACTTAAAGTGTCAGAGATGAGTTGACCAAGCTTGATACAGTGGATCTGAATTTCAGGTGGGGCTGCTCCTTCACACTGGTATTTCTTTGCCCAACCTGTTCAATAACTCATGAACTCCCTCACAGCTGTGTTGCAGTGCAGTAAGAGACGTGTGTGCCAGCACAAGTGCTTTGAGAGTAAGTTCGCAGGTGCAGGCATGCAGAATTGCTTGTGAATAGTGAAGACAAGGTGTAGCTTTTTCCTATGCTATATATCAAGACTTTGTTTACTGAAGCTCTGCACAAAAATTAAAACACTTGAAGTAGTTACACCATGACCTATGTATGCTGTCACTTGTGCCCTTGCACTTTTCTGTCCTATTAAATCCTTCTATAGTTGTAGATGTAAACCAGGCTGTTATGTGAAAGATTGAGCTGTTGAAATGCTGCTTACTGTGTGATTACATACAGATGATGTTTTCAAAGATGGAACTGTGTACAAAACGAAGTAGCAAAACAGAAGGCAGAATTTGTTTTCACGTTTTGCAATGAAAGCAGCCAACGTAGCCTTCCCAATGCAAGACACGTTTTGTGCCTAAATAATCACAACTTGCCCCGTCCTGCCGGAAGTGAGAAAGACAGCTCCTTACTGTTCCTTGCCCCTGGGGAGCTGAGGCGAGAGGCAGCAGCTGTGGCGGAGCTCAGCCTCAAGCTGACATGTCGCACCATGTTGAAAAGTATTTATCTATTCAGAGCACTGACTGAGAGTATTCCCATTAACTGCCTGGGGACTGCATCTCGCCCATACTGCAACCTTTCATACTGCACGGTACAGTGTTAGACTTATAAAAAGTTCAGAACTATAAAGTTGAGTTTGTAAGTACATGAGACATTGTACGTACCTGTTTTCCAAAACGTAGTATATGAATAAGGTGGTGAGCTTGGCTTGCATCACACTTCCTTTATCGCAGATTTTCTTTAGGCTGTGGTAGTACCCAAAACTAGTTAGTACTGTTGGATGAATGTTTTTGTGGGAAAAGGGCAGTGAGGAAAGTAAAACACTTCTGTACAAAGACAAACCTGTCTGCACCCTGGTACTCTGAGCAGAGTAGGCCATCTGCATTTGTATATCTTGGGCTGTATAGCAAGAAGTCTGAGGGCTAAAGCCAAGTTTCCACGGTGAAATAATCCCTAGCTGTTAAAGCACAGTTCTACCCTGAAAAGCAACTCTGTGCAAGCTGTCTTGTGAAATCCCACATTTACAAGGCCATGAGGGTTCCAAATCAGATTTTCTCAGTTCAGAAATAAAAAAAGATACCTTTGAAATCTGGCAGCTCTACAATCTTCATTAGGGTTGCAAGATAACGAGCAGCGTCTTCAGTGGTTTGTGTGCTCTGCTGGTGAACTCCCTCTGTGCAAAGGTGGACCAAAGTGTACTGCATGTGCTCTTCTGGAAAGGTAACAGGGCTGCACCAGAATAACCAGGAGAGGCTGCTGCCAGAACTTGAATTTAATCTTAATGCAGAAGTCAAAATAACTCGTAAGTGTATTTCAATGGAAGATTGCAGCAGATAAAAGTTGCAAAAAATAAAAAATAATAATAATAAAAAAACACTGCTTAAGCTAATTGACACGTCTGAAAGCACACAGGTAATAGATAAGTAAGAAGTTTCCACGTTTTTTCTGCAGTGCATCTTCCTCTCAATTTGCAGAGTCTAAAAACCTTGAGAGATAGGGACTTTTGTTGTTGCTAATTGGATTGGTTTTAGTTTTGCTTTGTTCTTTGCAAGCAGTTTTTCAGGCCTGCAGAATTCCAAACCATGTTGAAAAAACACTATTCTGAATATTATAATTTACTTGCATTCAAACTTTGGTGCAGATCACTTGTTCTTGTGGTTGTTTTTCAGAGCTCCTCCTGTGAGAGGTTTCCCCTCTGCAGCTCACAGTGTCTGCCATTCTCTGCTCTCAGCTGAGAGCCCCTCTCCTCCTTTGCCTGTGTATTCTAATTAAAGAAATTTAAGCCACGCTGTAGATCTCTGCCATGGATTGAGATGTCCACTGTATAAAAAACACACACACAACGCACACACAAGCTATTAATCTCTCTTGACTTTAAAAGGACTTAACCCATTCAGAAAAACCTTTGCATTTGCAAATACCTGTGGTTAGGTGAGATGAATCCCATTCCTGCTGTCTAGCTGCACGACGGAGCATATTTTGCAAGCCCCTTGGAGGATGGCAAGGAAGCACTTGTGTTGCAGCTACTACAGCTGACCTTTTCCTCTAAGGGAGGCAAGGATACAGAAGCATCCTGACGGGTTTAGAGTGTGTGCCTGGGAGGTAAAATGAGCTGCATGTTAACGAGACAAACCCCAGAACACAGGACTCCAGCCTGTGTTTTCAGATGAACTTCTGAAAGGGCTGGGCAGAGATACTGTTGGAGAGCTGCCTTGGGGAATTTTGCTGCACAGCCTCTCCAGTCCCTTTGTGCCCCACATGCTCTCAAGGTCTGCTCTGAGAGTACCTTCCTGGAGAGGATTCGCTGCAGTAGGGAAAAGTACCCTGAGAGGACACGTCTCCAGGCAGGCCTTTGCTCTACTCTGCTTGGGTTTGGGTTTGTCAGCCGGCCAGAGCTCACCCGCAGTTGGAGAGCTGAGAACAACATAAACAAGAAGAAAACACCCCAAGCCTGTCACATGCTCAGGACTCTGGCACCTATGACGCAGTGTTCTGCTCTATAGTTTGTTCTAAGCACTGGATAAATTAATTGTTGCAACACTGAATCTATGACCTACTGCATCTCTTACCACAGACCTAATTTGGCTCTGCGTAGAGCTCTTGAGAATAAACATTAGGAAAGATTTGTGTCCTTTTACTTTCCTAATCCTCAGATTACCAAAAATCTGGACTGTACTGAATCACTTAGGACAAGAATTTTGCTGAGACTTTGCATTGGCACCTCCTGGTTTGGCTATGTGAGGGCTTTTTTTGTGTGAAGGTAAAAGAGAACAGTTCAAAGGGAAGATTAACTGGGTAAGATCACTTTCTGTGTTTCTGCTGGTGAATGGTTCCTTCTACATTGCATCTTTGACTCTGAGAAATAATCTGTCCTTCTCCCCTGCATGATGCTGGGGCTCTGTCCCCTTCAGCCCCTCCCATTTACTGCCTGGAGGGGAGCTGGACCTGCGCGGGGATCCTGCAGCCAGGAGACCCTCAAAGGCAGCTGGAGAGGTCAGGTCTAGCCTCTGCTTGGGGGGAGGAGTTCTGGCAGGTACGCCCAGAGAAGAAAGGAAACTCTAGTCCAGTGTGTTTCACCACAAGAATGCACTCTGCACATTTTTGTAGCATTAACTGAGCTCTTTGCAAGCCTGGCCATGCCTCCATTTTAGTTCCTCCCAGAGTTGCATTAAAGAGAAAACAGGAGGCTGAGCAGGAGCAAAGGAGCAGCAGCAGTACCTGGCCACCAGCATCCCAGCACTGGACTTCAGTTGGCAGTCGCAGAGCAGCTGCCACACCATGAGGGGCAAACACTGACCTAGCACCAGGGGCTGCCAGGCAGAGGGTGGAGGAGAGAGAGATGTGAGGTGGGTGGGGAGTCCCCAGAAGAAAGGGAACAGCGTGATGCACTGGAACCAGTACTGCAGATGCCCCGTGTTCTCTTTGCCAACAGCACCAGCTGGAACTCAGTTTGGCCCTACAAAATTGTTCTGGGCTTTCTCCTGAGAAGCAACATTATGAAATAATGTTATGGCACTTGTCATCCTTAACATGCCTGCCATGCCTTGGCACCGACTGTTCTCAGTGCAGCATCCGGAGGCCAAGCAAAGATTCCCTTTTAAGGCAAAGAGCCACTATGAGAATCCAGGAGAAAAAGTTTCCCTGGCATGTAGGGCACATTCTTCTTTCCTCCTCCCCTTAAATAAACTATTAGTAACTTTAAAAACAGAACAAAAATGAAGAAGCAGGGCCAGAAATGCTGCCAAAGACATTTTATTCTGCGCAGCCCCCTTAAAGCTGCACTGTACCCCAGCCCTGGAACTAATGCAGGGCAGGAGCTGGGAGGAATGGAGCTGAGGTCATGGGGGTCTGTCAGAGACCTGGGGAGAGAGGAGGCAGAGACAGTCTGAAAATATGGTCTCCTTTCCTTCCCCAGGCCCCGGTGAGACAAGACAGTCTGACCACAGCAATCCATGAACAATTGTGTTGCATGATGCAGTGGGTTTGGGCTTGCATTCTAATCCCTTACACAGAATTCCCTTCCCTTGCTGACGTTCTTCTCTTTCCCAACCCTGAGCATGTGCGTGTACATCCAGGATTCGTGGTCTGTGTGCTGTCATGTGGCATTTTCAGCTGAAGCCTTAGCACTGGTCTTGGATAAAACAGACTGTGGGGGACTGCAGGAAATTCTCTGAAGAAATTCTAAACGTACAAATTCAAAGGTAGAGGGAAATGCAAATACCATCTGTCCCTTTCAACTACGCTAATGTTCAAATGAGACTTTTAATTGCACTTTTCTTGCCTGGTATACAAAAAAGAAAAAAAAAAAAGTTGAATTCCCAGAGGGTGATTTTAAGGTGACTGCAGCCTTTCAGGCTCCAGTCCTTGGACCTATCAAGAAGGAAGAAGACTGTGGACCAGTGTGGGAAATAGGGTGGCCGGGGTGGGAAAATGGACAGCCTTTGTGGCTCCCCCTGAAAACTGGCACAACCTGCTGCTTTGTCGTTCTTGGTGGGCACTTGGCACTGGGAATCAAATTTTAGCTCATAAAACCATTTCCTTCCTGCTATGAATAGGTTTAAGACTCCCATGCTTACGCAGAACATTCCTAACCAGAAATTAACTGATAACTTCTTTCCAGTAAACCACCATGGAAAAAAATAGATAAGTAAATCTGTGAGCAGTTAGCTTGCTTTTCCTTATGAAAAGTGTGGATGGCTGAGAGCTTGGTTTTTTCCCCTCTGCAAAGGAGGAGCATGTTAGAGAGAAGGAGCTTATGTATTCAAAATTTTTACTTTATGTTTTATTTTCTCTCTACTCCACCCAACTCCCATGATTCCTTACCCCAAGAAGGGAAGAGGGGAGAAACTGCCATGAAAATACAAGTGTACATTTAAATTTGAATTACAATCCTATATTCTCTGCAAAATAGAAAGACATGAAAATGGCCATAAGGATTGGCCTAAAAGATACCGTTATAAGGCTGGCTTACTGCCTCTCTAATTCTAGGTTGGCTTGTGTTTTAAGAAGCTAACCCCCATCCTCAGATTACCAAGAAAGTAGGTTTTGGCAAGAGTACTTTGTAATACTTCAGCTGTGGAGGCTATTTTAAAACATGACATTTCAAAAAGAAGGGAAAAAATACAGGATGAAAATCAAAGGCAAAGACAATTACATGTATGTACTCGTTTGGTAGTTCGGAGGTATACCTAGGTGAGGGGTGACATGGTGTCGCTATTGGAGACTGTAAATTCTCACAAGACTGTTTCCAGAAAAATGTTTCATTTGAGAATGCAGCATTTCAACCCTAAATTTTTTTGGCTTACAAATTATAAAGCACAAACTGGTTTACTTGAAAGTAGCCCCCGAAAGCCTCATTAATCCTGCCCATGGCAGGGGATTGGAACTAGATGATCCTTAAGGTCTCTTCCAACCAAAGCCAGTCTATGATCTCCTAACTTTCTGTGGGCATCTTTATTTTTTGATCCTCCTTAAAACAGAACTTTTCTTTTGTTCCACTTTTGTGTGTATTCTATGAACCCTGGGCTCTTACTTTCCTCTTGCCAACACTGACTGAATATGTCACAGCTGAGAAATGCTCTTTTCTGAATTTGCTGGGGATTCACGGGACTGTACCAGTCAACTTCCGGTAACAGATAGGATCAGTTATTAAAAGACATTGGCCACAAAATAAGCATCTTTATTGTGCAGGTTTTGTAATCTTTGACCGTTTTCATCCCTGCAGACTTGAGATGGCTTGTGAGTTTGTAAGTTTGCAAATAGGGAGGAATTTGCCACGTAAGGCTTGCTGGACCTGCTCTGTTGATTTTTTCAAATGGAAATCAGCCTATCTGAGACCTGTCTGGAACCTGAGACTGGTGCAAATCCAGAGGGCACAAACTGACTGGAGTTCTGCCTGCAGCACTGGCTCCTCATTGCTATGTTTTTTTGGTAGTTTTTTTTAAAAAGCTTATCTTTCCAAAGCTACTCTCCTATGTGGTCCTTGTTTCTGGAAACAAACAAACAAACAAAAAAATGAACAATCTCAAATATGCCACATTAGAAAGAAAGAAACCTCTGGTGACTTGTATTTAAAAAAGAAAAAATAAATGGCCATTCACCCCAAGGTGTAGGTAGTTGGGTGTGAAGGGTAGGAGGTGGCGACTGAAGCATCATGGTTTGTCTTTGAGGAGATTGCAATGGTGCAAGAAACTGCACAGCTTGCTGCAGAGAGCAAGAAATAGTTATAGCAGAACTGGACAGCTGGTTCCCTCTGGAAAAAAGGAATCTTGAATTGGTAGAGATGATTTTAAAATGCACGATCAGTTTAATGGAGTTTGGCATTTAATAAACCACTAGTATCCCCTATGAGATCAAACTCGTAATAAATCAGGCTCATGTGACCAAAACCATGGATGCCTGGCACCATTCCTAAGTGATGTGAACCCAGTCAGGCTAGGGAGCTTGTCCACACTGTGGGCACGGTGTCCTTGACACATCTCAGCTAAACCAGACTGCTTCCCTTGTGCTTCTTTACAAACAAACCGTATCAGTTAAAACTGAAGCACATCCTTAGTATTTGCACCATGAATAAACTTTGAACCTTAGAGCCAGTTTCTGCTATGAAATGGGAATAATACTTTTCTCGTATGGTTTTAAAACTAAATTAATACCTGCACAGTGCTTTAAAGATGCTCCAAAGAAAGTTTTTTTAGATCAAGAAACTACTGGGCATCTGATCAAGAAGGAAATGAGAGAGAGAAGGATCTTGATTAACTGAGGGGGGATAACAAAGCAACCTGAGAAATTGGCATTTGTACTTGGATCTAAACCAAGGCAGTTAGACCAGGAAAAAGATCATCATGGCCCAGGGGGCCTGCTACTTGGAGGAGCTGTCTTACACGTCTCTTGCTCCAGTGAGATCCAGGCGAGCTTCCACCTGCTGTGTGTTCTCAGTGAACACAAGGCTGAGTGTGGAAGCCTAGGCATTAATGATTGCACTCTCTGGCTGAAGCCAGTTTGCTTAACCTTCTGTTACAGTGCTTCATATGAGTGACTTCTCTTGTGCCATCTCCCATCTCTTTGCCCTCTCTACATCATCTACTTGGGTGTAACTTGTCCTCTGGCATCGTATTTGAGTGCTTAAAACCAAACAAACACAAACCTATCCTAGGAGTTATCTGAGGAATTAATTTATACTGTGGTTTACCTGTCAATAAAAACTGCTGAGTGCTGTCTCCTTGGTTTGCCTTTACAAAAAACATCTTTAGATGCTTCTTTCTTCAATTAGTAGTAGAGCACTGATAGGCAGGTTTTGGTATAACCTTGACAGACCTCCACCATACTGGAGTGTAACAGCCATTTCTCCAGCTGCTTTGGTGATGCATTGATCTGACGTGCAAGTGCTAAGGCACAGTGCTAAGTGCATAGTGCTAAGGCAAGTGCTTAGCAGAACTCTCAGTGTAAGAAAGACGCAGGTGAGCATGAATCAGGACTTTGGTTAGCTTCAGGATGCGTACCGAAAGGTACTGCCCTTCTTGTGGTCTTACATGACATTTAGTTACATTTTCCAGTAAATAGTCTACAAGTGATGCATTTTGGTGTTTCTGAATAGAATAATAAATCTCTGATGTTTTTGTCACTTTTTCTTTCATTGAAAGCAGGCTGCATGAACTGTTTTCTGACCATTCTGCTTTACGTTTGCTGCTATAGTGTTCCCTTACAAGAGTGTTTGGGACACCTCAGAAGGCACAACACTTAATTTTTTTATTTGTGTACTTGGAAATGAAAAATTGAGGGAGGATCTTGAAAGTAAACAGTCTGCAGCACACAACAAAGGGAATAACAGTTGCTTCTCTTTGCACTTTGGGAGTTGGTTCCAGGTAGATGGTGTTTTCTTAGAAGCCTGTGGAACTACAGTGAACTTGGAGGCAGGGGAGAGCAGAAGGAAGGAAGCTAAAATCTAAACTTTTTGCTTTTTAGTAATTCTGGTAACTGTAAATGTCTGAGCTTTGGTTTATATGGAACACAGAACTATTACTTGTTGACTCTTAATCATACATCATCATGTTTCTTAAACTGTTTTCTCCATACTGCTGCATGCTCCAGCTTTCTAAGTCTGTAAAGAAAATGCTTTAGTATTGATTACCAAGTGACAGTTTCTAAGCTAAACCCACAGTTGCCCAGATTGAGCGCGATTACATTAATACTAGAAAGCCTGCCTTTATAACCAGAGTTCTGCCTGAAGAAAGATGTGTGGTCCGATTAAAAATCTGGTGTTGTTAAGACTGGAATATGTTTTTGTTTGTGCTTACAACATTTGGGCCATGTCATATCCCAACCAAACTGCATACAGGTCAAGAAAATCTGCTGGTAGAAACAGTTTCTGTGGTCTTGCTTTAATGCTTAGCAGCTGCAAAAAGTTAAAAAGTTTGTGCTGCAGATGGTGCTTTGACAGTCAGGTTTCAGTGGCGTGAACAAAACCCTTTGATATCAGTGATTACGGTGAGTGATGATACTCGTGAGTCAGCTTCTTTCTTAAACTGAGGCGAAACTTTGGAAAGGGGCAGGGCACGGGTTCCTTCAGGAAGCTTCTGTTTGAAATGATCCAGTTCCAGACTGAGCCAGTTGTGGAAAGACTTAGGATCTGTTGAAAAGATGCAAAGTGGCTGCATGTACTAATCCAGCAACAAAATGACATTTGTGTGGAAATGATGGGTTTTTTGTAAAAGGACTGCATGTCATTGTTTGCATGAGCAAACTTGTGAAATATATCTAGCATTGAATTTGTTTCTTTTCTTGAAATGGAAAAAAGATGCTGAAGTGAGGATGAGGTAAACACAATCCACTTCTATTCACTGGAACGCCTGCCTCAGCCTCCTGCGTCTGGCTTCCTCCCGTGGTTTCCCTCCGCAGCCTGGCTCTATGACAGACTATCTTTGACCTCTTTGTCTCGCCCTCCCCTCCTCCTCCTCTCAGAAGACTGCTCTTAGCTGACGTGGCACAGCCCTGACCTGGGGCTCTTGGTTTAAGTATCCCGAAGTAAAACAAAGATACAAACTCTGTTCTATCCACACTGCTTCTCACTGACAACTTTTCTCCCTGAGTGGTTGATGCGGTTTTTCAAACCAGTCTTTTAAATTGAAAGCATCTTCTGCCTGAGCATTATTCAACTACAACTCTTTAGTTTCTTAAAAATTCAGCTTATCCTTGAATGTCTGAATCCTGCTCCTTTCCCAAACCAACCAACCAGCTAACAAAAAGCCCTAAAGAGTACATTCTGGGCAGATGTTAATATTGTCTGTCAGAGATGAAGGTGCTGCATGGAGCATGCCAGACATGAATTCAGCAGCAGCTTATGCTTAGATTTAGGCAAATTAGTGGCCTCGAGTATTTTTTTACTAGCTCAGGGCCAAGTGCATAGTATCAACTGGATTTATGCTGTTTACTGTCAGGGTAAGGTATTTTCAAGTTGTAACACGGTATTCCTACAAAAAGAAGAGGACAAACATGTTGCTTCATCTGTTATAAAGTCAGTTTACAGATTATCAAACGAGACTGTTCTTTCGTGCCATTGTGTTTTCCTTGGGTATTATTTCAAGTTCTGTGAAAATCTGAAGTCTCACGCCCAAGCATAAATGAAGGACATCTTTCGTACCTTCTTTAAATATCTCTGAAGCCCTTTTGCAGTTCTTTCAGGGACATTTCTTTCTTATGTCCAGGTCATTTTTACATGGTGAGGTTCAAAAGCGATCTTGCAAATATAAGGGCTTGAAGACAAGAATACATAGCTGAGAACCAGGATCTGCTGGTCTGAGTAACCCCTCTGTGTTAAGCGTCTTGCGCTTTGCAACAGCTGACTTCACATGTCCTAAGCCATCCCTTTGGGCAGCAGCTATGAGAATTGGTCCAGACTGCCTCATTAAATCAACCTAAGGGATATATATCTTGTAGGCTTTATTTGAATTGGAATGCATTGCCGTGGAGAAAGGAGATGGCAGGAAATGTGAAAGAAAAGTAGTTACACGCTGAACTGGTCTTTCTGAGTACTGGTTTTAGTTGATTCCCCTACGGTATGTGTAGTCTTTAAAAAGATGTCCGCTCTCTTAACTGTGACATTTCTTATGAACATATGGAAATACAGTGGGACCATCCTCTTCCCACAGGAGAAGTCCTGTAGCGGTTCCTGCACATCCATGTCTTGTAAATATATTGTGAGGGTGTGTGTATCATGCTGCCGTTGTGAAGTTTTCCTTGATGATGGCATTGCTTCCTCATCTTAAGGTCCCTCTGGTCTTAAGTAACTGGTTAGGGAGAAGAGTGACAAGGGTCAGTGTACGTTCTAGGCAGTGAGCAGTGGCAGTCCTGGCGACTGAGCTGTAGTAAGTTACGGCATGCCTCTCCCTGCTACTGCAGGGTTGAAGATGTGGGCCATCTTCATTCTGAAGATGGGTTTAATGTGCAGATCAGTAAAGGGCCCATAAGGAGAGAAAACCAAATAATCATACATCCTTTGGGGAAAGCACTGGCGCATAAACACTTTTCTAGAAAAAGCTTAGTTTACTCACATAGCAAAAATCAAGCATGTATCTTAGAGGCACAGTTGCAAGATTTTTTTTTTCAAGTGTGCTAAGAGGCAGAATGCAAGATAATTTCCACTGGCACAGGCTGCCCAGGGAGGTTGTGGAGTCTCCTTCCCTGGAGATATTCAAGACCCGCCTGGACGCCTACCTGTGCAACCTGCTGTAGGGAACCTGCTCTGGCAGGGGGGTTGGACTCCATGATCTCTCGTGGTCCCTTCCAACCCCTGCAATTCTGTGATTCTGTGATTCCTTTGGATGGGATTCAGATGAGTTACAACAGCAAACGTAATGTGCTCATCTGCAAAGGTGGACTTGTCTTGGGTTTCATACATCCTTAAAAACCCTTTAACCAAGAAAACCTGGCATTGTAAATCCTGGCATCTCCCTTCTGTGTATGTGATTGTGCATAGTAAGCACTGCTTTACTGCACTTGTTCCTCACCGTTAAACAGAGCTGCTGTTTCTGGTCAGGTGGAATTGTTAATTGTAGAAACGCATGGATATGCAGCTGTTTGACCACATACAGCCTAAAAAAAGCAAAGTGCTGACCCCGCTGTCCTTCCTGAAGCATTCCTGAACCCCCAGCCCAGGAATATACTGGTTGTGTTCAGAGTCTAGTTTGGGGGTGCTGAAAACAGAGTGGGAGGAAAACTCTCATTATTCCAGCAAACACTTTAAAATAGGAGAAGAAAATTCACACTATGCCATGGAGGTAAATGTACTTTATGGATGCTATGAGTCTGCTTTTATAAATCCTAGTGGAAGCTGATTTCATGGCACAGCTCTGCTAGTAGCTGTTTGCATTGGGTTTCAAAGGATTTTCAGGGAAAAAAAGAACTGAGATCCTTTTGTCTCAGGTATTACTGGGAGATGAGAAAGCAGGTATTTTTGTACTTGGCAGTGCTTCTAGCTGGAGTCACCAGTGCACACTTCTCAAAGACTTGTGGAATCTCAGAGAATGTGGTGCTGGAGTACCAAGTAATGCTGTAGCTTTGAATAAGCAGTGCCAGCACATTGTGTAGAAAGAGTATTTTTCCAAATGGGAGCCATCTTCTTGCAAAAGCACTTGCACTGCAGCTGACAGTTAACTGTGAGGCAGCAGGTAGGTAGTATGCTCCCATCAGAGTGGCTCCTTTGGGCACAGTGCCATTTTGCTGTCACGGGTATAAAGAGAGATTGTCACTCTCTCAAACATGTGCAGTCTAAACTGATGGAAGGGCAATGGAGATGGAACAGCTCAGTCTCAACTTTTTTACACCATACAAAACCTTCCCAGTAACTTGACAAAAGTGGCTGAATTCAAATACACTTTCTCAAAAACTGTCTATAGCTTTAGTTTAAAAAACAAGGTGGGGGGAGAGAAGGCAGGAGCAACAGCGTAAAAACAAATGCAGGAGTTTGGATAAACCAACTCCTTTCAGGGTTCTTTAGCTATTCACCTGCAGTAGAGGTAACCCTTCTTTTCTTTTTAATCTTTTGCAGGAAGTCCAAGGGAAAGCCAAATGGTAAAAAGCCAGCACCGGAAGAGAAGAAACTTTACCTAGAGCCAGAATACACAAAATCCAGAATTACTGACTTCGAATTTAAGGAGCTAGTGATGTTACCACGGGAAATAGACCTCAACGAGTGGCTAGCCAGCAACAGTGAGTATCTAGATCATACAGCTCTGAGATTGCTGTCCACACCCAAGTAGGCATTCATTCACTGTTTCTTTTTACTGTTTTCGGCACTTAGAAAAACACACAGTGACTATTTATGCGTAGTGCATAATGCATGTCATTATACCTCAAATAGTAATTAAGCTGTCTTACAAACCAACTGTGCTAGGCAGCAGGGGAAGTTTCTTCCTTCCAACTTACTCACTGTGGCACTGAGGGCATTAGGTCTAATGCTCTTTTGAGGATCATCACTTTCCCTTTGACGGCTCTGGTAAAGCTGCAGTTCAGCATGTTTCTGACTCAAGCTATTGATTGGTATTCCAGAAGCATTGTAAAAAATTGTAAGACTTATATGCAAGCCAAGTTACGCTTAAAAACAGAAGTTTTGAAGTCTTTTGGTTGGATTTCTTCTCTCTGCTCTTTCCAAGCTTTGGTGGAATTACTGTGAATTTAAACTGTAGTCAGGCTGGAACTCAAAGACGTGACTGAATGCTGCATCTATGCATCTCAGTTCTGATACACAATACACTCCTGTGCTGCTGCTTCATCTGCCATTCTAACCTGCAGCTGTGACCCAGTCTTGTTTATGTTTTCGACAGAATGTGATACTAGCAAGAAACTACTTTAAACTGTACTAGGAAAGTTTATAGTGGCTCATTAAGAGAAAGTGAGGTGTCCCTCAGGAGCACTAAAACGTTAGTATCTCAGGAGAATTTTAAAAAGTAGAAGTGTAATAGTTTTCATGCTAATTTTTTTTTAGAAGGAGATATGTCATTAGGACTGTTAGTGTTGTGTTGTAGCCACTGCATTTTAAGTCTGACTTCAAAAGAGTGTAGCAGATTGTTTGCCTTCAGCTTGTAGTAGAGTATTCTACTGTAAAGGTGAGGCTGACGACAGAGACACTTTCCAGTCTTGCTGCTTAGTGAGTAATAACAGCTGACGCATCATGGTGCTTTCATCTTAAATCAAAACAAGAGCTTTCATTCTCTCTACCTCTTTGTTTTGCAATTCATCATTAGGCTCATTTAACTAAATCATGTTTAAATATGTATGCAAGCTTAAGACACTGAGGTCACTTAACTTGATCTATTTAAATAATTGCTGGGAGGACAACCAGTGTTTGAATGTATTTTACTTCTGAATTTCTTTCCTTTGTGTTTATTTTTCAGCAACAACTTTCTTTCATCACATCAACTTGCAATATAGTACAATCTCAGAATTCTGTACAGGAGAGTCGTGTCAGACCATGGCAGTGTGCAATACGTAAGTCAGTATTTACTATTACAGGGTTTTCATGAATGTCTTGAGAGGGGCTTGGGGAAGGATATAGGGATTCGGTGGCACTGGGCAAGCATATCTCTTCACTTGGTAAGGACATGGCAGCTGTACACCCTTTTCCCTCCTCTCTGTAGTGAAGGGTGGTGGAAACGTGTCCTTGTGAAGGACTAGGAGGACTACATCTTAGACTGTTCGGAGCTGGTTTTATAAGGTCTGATCAAAGAGGCAGATTACCGTGTGTGTAGCTTGTGGGGAGGAGGAGAAGAAAAAAGACAAAACTGTCCTTACTAGTGCCAGTGCTGGGATTCCATAGAAGGCAGGGAAGGACAAACGAGTTGGAAAAAGCTCAGAGGGTGCTTTTTGATAGCAGGAATGCTGACAGAGCACCAGGCTGCTGACGGCTAGCCTCTAGCCTGACGTGAGCTGCTCACTTTCTGCCTGAGGCCCTGGGCACAGAGGGCACAAGCAGCAGTTTTGCAAAGAGTACAGAAAATGTTTCTTGGATTGGCACTGTCCCTCTGTAGGACTTAGCAGACTTTTTAAACGTTGACTAGTTGTTGCTTGTCAAAGAAGGTTTTGTAGTTTTACTGTACATGGTGAGTGTAAGAAACAGTTACCATATACTCCTGCTCCTGATTAGCACAGTCCAACGTGATGGAATATGAGATCCACTTGAGTATGAATAAGCCTGTTTTTTTTTTTTTCTCTAGCACGTTGATAGTCCTATTCTTTCCTCCTCTTGCATTTCCTGGGATTAATTTAGTTGAGATGGATTTTAAAATCCAAGACTAAGCAGTTAATGGTATAGTACATCAAACAGAGATTCTAGAGAATGCATGGAACAGAACCAGGGTTCTGCGTTGTATCTCAAACAGTAATTACATAGTGCTTAAAAGGAATCCTTGCTTTATGCACTAGGCTATCTTGTACACTCCAAATGAATCTGGAGGGGCCTTCTTTGACAATGCTCTGAAGAATGCAAAGTGTATGAGGGATATTTCTGCATGTAAAAGCTGTAAAGATAACTGTCAGTAGAGAATTAAAGGCCATGCTAGAGGCTTTGAAAGCAGGCTAGAACAGGAAGTAATAAATCTCTGTTGGGCCCGGATTTTATCGAAAGTAGACAGCATGTCTCTAAATAAGAAGTGGTGATCAGTTAAAATGAGTATTTTGTTGACTCCTGCTCCCAAACTTTCTCATGCTTTAATTCCTGCTGTACCATTGGCTTTCCAAAGAACTGAGCTTAACCGTTTATCTTCTCGGCTGATGGGAAATAGTGGCTAAAAGGAGGTGGTGGTGAGAAGCTAGGTTGGTGTTGCTCTGTTCTACCATATTGTGAGCCTTGAAGAAAAATTCTCTGTAAGCAGCTTATGCTGCAGAATAAAGAAAGGAAGTGCCTCTGTGCGGCTTCAGCTGCAGTCTGTATTTTCAGTGGTGAGGACTGATAGCAGAATGTTCCTATGTTCCTTTGTTCTGGAAGAGGGAAAATTGCAGTATTTGGGAATAACAGGAAGCATGTCTACAGTTGGGTGAAACACTTGACGTGGTTTGTGTTTAGCAAAGTCATAACAAGTTATTTTCCTGCACTTAGAGGCAGATGACTGATGCACGTTTGCAAACTGCAGGCTTCACATTTCCTTCTTCTACCAAGCGTATGCGTTCACCTAGCTCCATGCCTCAGCGCAGTTCAGCTTTGAAGGCGCTGTTCATAATTGTGTTCTCCAAATATCTCCAATGACAATTTTGAATAGTCCTTACCTTTATGTTCTGCCTTTCCTGACTTTTATCTTTTGGAAGAGATGTGCCTAACTGGAACACAGAGAACTGCCTCAAAGATGCATATTTGTTCATGTCCAGTTATGACTATGACAGAGCTGTATGTTCCCCTCACTGTTTATTTAAAAAATCTTGCCCCAATGAAGTATAGTTAAGCAGATGCTTGTTGTGTTGGAGAAACACCAGCTGATAGAATTTATTGTGCCACTGACCTGTCTGCAATACATGAAGAGCATCTCTGAAGCATTAGAGTCAGTTGCTGATTAACCTAATAGACAACCCAGATTTGACCTTCTGAGGTGGTTCAGGTACTTTGGAATTAAGTAGCATCTGCCTGTGTTAGGTTGTCACGGAATTCCAGTTTCTTGGAATAAGTTTGCCATTTTTTTCAGTGCTGGTTTCTTAAGCAGTTCAGTATGAAGTTCTGCATTCTGTTCCTCTTGTATGCTTCCCCTGCCTGGTTCCCTGAGGCATGTTTTGGATCACACCATCCTGGTGTTACCTAAGGAAGGCTTTTTGTACTTACAGTTGAGATGTCAAACTAGCTTTGGAGAACAGGCGTCCTGTCAAGTTCTGTTGCATTCAAGTTCACTGCAAATACTCAATCCTAAGGTTAGTGGACTTGCTGGCAAAATAAACACTAGTTGCAGTTAAATATTTGAGGTAAGGTTTTAACATCTCAGAGAAGCTCCAGGCAACTGACAAACTGCAGGCAGATGCAGCTTTCAGCCCTCTGTCAGCTAGACGAGATAACACAGCCATCTGCACATAGTGAGGAAGAGAATTTCTGCTTAGGGTCACAAAGAGACAGCTAACCAAAACTCAGTCTCCTTGTAGGACAGATGGAAGCATTTGCTGGAAAGGTGGGATAATGCCAAGAAAAATACCCGAACGGCTGGTTATCCTTGAAATGTAGTGAGGGTGGCCTGAATGTAACCTGGGGAATCACTTGGTTTTGCTTCTTAACATGATTATCACTTGCTATAAAAGCATGTGCTGTATTTTTAACACAATACTTGATATTTAGATTCTTCATGCTTCATAGCTTTTTATTATGCAAACTAAGATTCCCCACCATGACCTGTAAACTTGTTCTCTCTAGCTGACATTTGGACAAGATTCTCAGAAGTGCTAGAGTAAGTGGAGTAACTAAGAGCCTGTGTAAATGCTGTTCATGAGGTTGAGATTACAACCTCAGGCAGAAATCAAGGAATGGTACAAAGTTCTAAGCAGCCTACAGAGAGGTCTCGCTTTGGTCCAGTAAGATCCCTTAATGAATAGTTCCTTATTACTCTTTTTTTCCTAAGCTTACAGTCTATCAGTCTATCTTATCCTTAGTGTCTCTGAGTACGGAAGTTCTTTCCTTAGAATTCAAACTTGAATGTTATGCATTTTCTTACACTTAGCTCCCTGAGCAGTATGCTTCTACATGGTGCTTCTTTCCTCTCCTTTTCCCCATCTAAATGTTGCTTTGCCCCTGTCACACCATCAAAGCTAGTCCCAGTTGCTGACAAGCACTATATTGCTGTCCTTGCTCTTTATACAATTTCCTTCCCTGCTGTCTTCTGGCATTTCTAGCCAGACTGCTTCCCCTTCCTTTCTAGACAATATCATCTCCATTGGCATTTGCCTTTCTCTCCTTCCAGAAGCATTTCTTATATACTAAAGTAATCTCTGTTTTGCCATGGCTTCTATGTATACAGTAACAGCTGGGTGATCCTCCTTCAACTCACCAACACAAAACCAGAATGTTTTGTAGCAAAAAGGATAAAATATGTACACACATTAAGACAGCGCACTGTTACAGACTTTGTATTTGTCTTATCTTATTATTTGTATAATAGGCTTTTCTCTGTTAAACCCATTAGTCATTTCTCCCCAGGATTTAGAATGGGGCTGCAAACTCCTCCGGCTTTCCACTGGGAAAGCTTAAAGTTGCCAAAGTTTTACATATGGAATAAAATCAAAATCTGTATCATGTAAGCATTTTTTGCAAAGTGCCTTTAAGTATCTTTCTTTGCATCCTTTTTGCTTCTCATCTGTTGCCTAATATGGGACTGTACTGTCACAGTGCCAGTGGTGGAATGCAGTTGTTAGACTTCTGTGCCCAGTGGAGCCCTTCGATGGCCCCAACCTGGAGATAACTCCAGCATGGGTGGGCAAGATCTTTATGGCATGCCATGTTCTTTCTCCAGGATATGTGAAGACTTTGTTCACTGCACTTGAAACATGGGGGAGACAAAGAATTCTAATCAACAGGACAATTCTTGCAGTTACCCCCAGTTATGATTCTTCTTCTAAATTCCTATTTTACATGATTATCTTAACTTTTAAGGAAAGGCAAAAAGGGTATGGAATGCGATGTTGTAGCAGACTTACGTTTTCATGTCGGTGAACTTGCACAGTTGCCAAACTGTTTCTTTTAACTAAAATCCAATTATTCAGGTCTGGTTTTGTGCCTAAGGGCAACTCTAAACTGCGCTATTTCTGCAGGTACAGACTGAGATACAGGCATTGCTCTTGGCTATAAGCAAGAGTCTTGGGTCTCAGGACCCAAAATAAATCAAAAAGTTGCCTAGAACTGTCTTCAGCCTAGAGCTGTACTAGACAAAGGACATGGACAGGGCCTGGGGTTTGCACGCTGCATTGTACAATTCCTTCCGTGTGGATATAAAGGAAATAAGCAGTGAAGAGCAGGGTCCACCCTTGAAGCCCTAAGTACTTGTTTCAGTGCCTGACATAGCTTTTAACTTCTGTTTTCATCCACTTTCTCACCTTTTTATGCTCGTTTGCAGGCAATCCTGCTATCTCAAGTAAACAATAGAGAGAACAAGCACCACATACTGAAAATGAGCTGAAATAGTTTCAAGTGTCTCTCCCCTTTAAACTTTGAGCTTACCTCTGTTCTTTTTCCTCTGATCTTCATATGGCTTGGAGCATGCAGTCTTCTTCCATACTGTCTTCACACCACCACCCTCAGGTTCCTGAATGATCTTTCTGAGCAATGGAAACACACTGTAAATTGGAAGTTTTTAGTTGCTGCGTAACATTTTTTCTTTAGTTGTTGCAGGACTATTTTGCTGGTCAGTGTATGAAAAACTCTACTTTTTCCTTATCTGTAAAACATTTCTTACTGTGTATGCCTAATGCAATGAATAGGTGCTTTTAGTGACAATTAGAGGTGCTTTAATTAACTATAATTTAAAGAAACAAAGAAAAGAAGGAACAAAACTTGTGCTTTCATAGCCTTCAGGTTCCTTTCTCAGGTGACTGTAATAGCTATTATGAAAATGTTTTTGTGTTCCAGTGGCTGTAGCTGATCAAGATGATTACAGATAAGAGACTGAGTTGTGGTTGCTTTCGAAGAGCCTCACAATATGCTCGTGTTTGCTGTTCCATTTAAGATCCTACAGGATTGCTCCCTGGTAGCAGAGTCAAATGTAAATTCAGATATTTGGAGATGCTGGGAACCGAGGAGCAGGGTTCTGAGGCACATGATGTCTAAAAGGGTTGTGAAAACACTGTCCAGATAGTGGTATTTTGGAACAAAATACCACTGGGAGTACCTCAGAGCACCAGCTTGAAAAAGCTGGTGTTTTGGAGCCACCTTCTGTCTGTTTAGTAATATTACACTACAAGACTAATTGTTTCGTGATGTTATCACTTAAAAAAAAACAAAAAAAAAAGGCCACAACATTAAAATAGTTATACAGTGCCTTCCCATACAGTTTTACAGACTGTAAGCACTCAGCCTATCATGGATAGGTAGTTATCACTGTCTCACTAGGGCAGCTCACCTTGGAGACTTGTCAGCAAGCTTTCTGTGCTGGATGTTAGTTCCTGTGCTCTGGACTACATTGATAGAGAGAGGCAAAGCTGACTATCAGAAATTCAGGGCTTTTGATGTAGAAAGATATCCTGAAGTGAATTTTTTCTGTGGCAGCTGTGATCTGCTTTGGTAATGCTGCAGTTGTTTTATATTATTTAGGCACTAACCTCTTAGGAGTTGAGCCGAGGACCCAAGGTATAATGTGGCCGCTGTCATTTCTCTCCACAGACAGTACTACTGGTATGATGAGCGGGGGAAGAAGATCAAGTGCACTGCTCCTCAGTATGTTGACTTCGTCATGAGTTCGGTGCAGAAACTAGTGACAGATGAAGACGTCTTTCCAACAAAATACGGTATGCTTGCCTTCGGACAGGTGTTTCATATGGCTCTCTGCAGTTGCTCTAAGAAAGGTGAAAGATGACATTCAGCATAGGTATAACAATGCCATACAGCTTTCATACTGTCTTGAAAGGTTAGTTTAATTTGGCTCATTTGTGCAGTGGCAAAGACTTACACTGTTGGCATAGGAGCTGGGGTGAACGTCTCCCAATCCTGTCCCCTTGGCTAGTGTTTGGTACATCTTCTGCACATTCTTTTCTTCATGTGTTTTGAGATGTTCCAGGAAACAGCCTGTATTCAGAGAGAAGAAAAAGTATCAGTATGTGGCATTAAACACAGTGTGCTGCTAGTAAAATTTAACCTTGTTATACTGTTTCCTTTACAGCCCTTACGCATTAAGGGAAAAATAAATTGTATTGCCAGGAACCTGGCTAGTCTTCCTTGCCTAAGGTGGCCTTTTTTCACAGATTGTTTGGTCTCCATTCCCCTCCAAAGATTAAACAAGAACAACAGAAAAGTAATTTTCACTCAAATTTGTACCTTAACAAGACTGCAATGCCTTTGATGAAGCGAAAAAAAGCAGATACCTGTAGAGCAGAAGTTACTGTAGGTAGGCTTAATTAGGAATAAAAGTAGCCAGTTTCTTAAACCCCCTTACCAGGTAATTAGGGAACTGGGACATTACAATATTTTTGCAATGGCATTTACTTAGAAGCATCTGGAAGAATACAGTGCCTAATAAGCCAGTTGCAGTTGAGGGTTGTTGTTTTTAGTTAGTTTTAATGTTAATTCAGAGGGCAGTGAGGGCCTTTCATGTAAGCGATCTGTCAATGGGACCAAGGCATACTATAGACCTAACCTACTTCCTGTTGCGCAGCATGCATAGAATGGCTGTTTTTTTCTTTTTTGCTTGCCTCAGTTTCACTTTCAGCATCACCAACTGCAGTTGTCCAATAATTGTCTTTCATATTGAGGGCACAGTACTGCTCCAGAAAGCATGATTTGGATAGAAGGCACGTGGTATCCTTCCATTTCTTGTCTCATTTGATAGAATTTCAGTAATGAAATGAGGAAAGTCTATCAAATACCTTGGCTTCCATTTCATGATCTGTGAATTGGGTTCCCAACTACTATGCATTTCCAGTGGAAAGATGTGCTACTTCTGAACAAACTAGATAAGAACCCTGAAGAATCTCCCATTATTTTTACAGCCAGTGAAGTGTTGTGGTTTAAAGAAAAATTACATTTCTCCCTGATCTTTGAACCCTAGGGTATAAAGACTTACCTTTAAACGGAAATGCTTAAAATCTTAGCTCTTCAAGGTGAGCTAGTGGAACTTACCCACCGCTTGGCCAGAACAAATGCTGTTGTGGGGCTCAAGGTGCCTGGGTGGAACTATTACAGTTTTTCTGTCTTCTTTTCAGGCAAGGAATTCCCAAACTCGTTTGAGTCCTTAGTGAAGAAGATCTGCAAGTACTTGTTCCATGTGCTGGCCCATATCTACTCCTCACACTTTAAGGAGACTTTGGCACTGGAGCTGCACGGACACTTGAACACGCTCTACACACATTTTATCCTATTCATCAGGGAGTTCAACCTGGTGGACCTTAAAGAGACCACCATCATGGACGACCTCACAGAGGTCCTCTGCAGCAGCAGTGGGAGCAGCAGTAACGGGAGCGGCAACGGGAGCAGCAACAGCGCAGGAGCACAGAACCATGTGAAAGAGAGATGAGCCCTCCTACAGGATCAAAACTAACATTAAAAACAATATTATATATTATGTGTGTATGTGTATGTATATGTTCAGATATACATACAGACATATACAGCAATGAAAGCTGAAAGAAATTATGCTGCCACCACAGGACGTGTAGTCATATGGGACTGTATGGAGCTTTGGTTTAATGCGCCACCTGGCGAGAAGTTGCACCAATTTTATTTTATTTTCTGTCCACTCCTTTTATCTATTCAGATGGATGGTGAGTGCTGTTTTTAGAGAAGACTCAAGCCTGAGAGTGGAGCCACTCTTGTTTGTTTGTTTTGGTTGTTTTGGTTTTTCTTTCTTTGGTCTTGAGTGCAAGCCCTCTGTCTTTCTAGGATGGTGGTCTTGTCATTTTAAAAATATCTATTATATTATAAGAAGGGACTTTTACTTTGAAGTGGCTTAAAACGCAGATTTGTTTGGGTTTTTTTTGGGGGGTGGGGTGGTTTTTTGGTTTGGTTTTACATAGACTGCCCCTGAGCCCCTGCCTGAAACTCCTCAGTTGAGTGCATCTTGCCCTTTGCTAGCTTGGAATGGGAAGAAACTCCTGGCTTGACTAGAGTAGCAGCTAGGGGCTTGCCACGTGTTGAGAGTGGGCATGATTCTCCAGTTGTTCCATCTACCTGGTCACAACATGTGAACGTGCAAGAGGATCCACAAGCCTTTCTGCTTATCGCTCCTACAACATATATTCTCTCTTCTCTGCTCCCCCCACCTCCTCTTTTCCCAGGCACGTCTCTGTGAATAAAAAGAGTAAGATCACCAGGGTCTAAGACTCATATGTAAGAGCCACCACCACGTGCTTCCCACTGAATGGAGGCCCAGGGAGGGGGGAGAAGGGTACATTGAGTCCGTCACTGCCTGTGCTAGAAAGATGGCTGTTGGCATAAAATTATATTGTTGGCTTATTTTAGTTCATCTGTTCTATAATAATAAAAACAAATCTATCAGCCATGAGCTCTGTTTTTGTGCTGTAGCGCCAAAAGTCACTGAAATCTACACCTAAAGCTTCCCTTTCACTACTGAGTGCTGTTAACCATGCAGTCAACCAGCTTTATAAACAGTTCTCTCTCTTCCACCCTGTAATCTAGCATTTATAATCAATTTCTTGCCCTTTCTTACACTGCTAGGAACCTCCTCCCCTAGTAAACTTGCAGACTTCAAGGATGAGCACACTTAGAAAGGAGCAACTTTCCTGTTCATACAGGCTTAAATTATATCTTAAATTATATCTAGAGTACTCCTGGATACTTTGCAGCAACTACTGTATCAGAGTATCTGGATCAATGTTGTATCTGGACATATTGTATTGCTCTTTCTCATTTCCACTGAATTCTGGCACTCCAATTGGGAAAGTGCCAGATCTTGCTCACAATTGTGCTTCCACCAAATCTGCAGCCAACAGTCTTTGGGAATTGTTTGTTACGGCTTTTAAATCATTAGCCTGAGGTATATCTATCATTAATAACCAACACGGAATGAATCCTAGATAGGCTTCCTGAATGAGTTATTTCTTTAGCTGCACTAGAAGTCAGTAAGAAAGGGGAAATGGAGAGCAAGTACATGAGCAATGAGAACAATTTCAGAGAGAAAAGACAAGGAAAAGCACAAGAACAAAAAAGCACAAGGGGGGGGGCATAAGAAAAAACTATGAAGAAATATGCAAGAGCAACACAGGTAAAGGAAGAAAAAAGTGCAAATGAGAATAAAGGCACGAAGTTACAAACATGAAAAAAAAAGAGCAAAAAAGGCATAAGTACAAGAAAAGGGAAATGGAGAAGCAAGTAAGAGAAAACAACCTTTGTGAGCTGTTGCCTTTCATTTGTTTGTAGATTGTGGGTACCTTCTGAACTGGCAGGCGAATGTGCTGGCGTCTTTCTGACCTGCTCATCCAGATGCTGTTGACACAGGCCCTTTGAGCGCAGTCCTTCCCCACCATATCCTCCTGCTACTGCCATTGTATCCAGGTGGAAATTCCCATTCACTCCCCATTCACACTGGTCTGAGCCTCCCTGTGATGATTCCCTACAATAATGTCTGAAGAGAAAAAATTGTCGTTAGTTGGTTTATCAGAAGCTATCAGAGCAATGCCATTTGTAAGGCCTCTGTACTTACTACTTGCAATGACAGCATACACTAGAGGCTAAGGTAAGAAAGAAACAGCGAGGACAACAACCCAAATCCACATATTTCTGGTAATTATCTACTTGTAAAAATGCATTTGCAGTCTTAATAAAAGGCCTGTTAAAAACACGTTCAGTTAGGAAAGGGTTGATTTGAATGAGAGACAGTTCAGCTCTCTAGAAAGAGTGATTTAGCTTTGTATTATAACCTGAAACAAAGTTTTTATCTCTCTAATGCTAAAATGGCCATACCTTACCTTCCCATAAAAACTGACAGACGCTAGTATGCCAGGAGCCAACGCCTTGATGCAAAGCAGCAAACCACTAATTCAGGTACCACAACAGTGAAGTACCACACTACCTCTAGAAAAGCCAGCTGTTGTTTGTGGCAGATGACCTGAGTTTAATCTGCAGACATTTTACATTCATGAAGTACAGAAGCTTCATCTTACTGGGTAATCTTTTATATTTTACAACCAACTTCTATGAGAAAACAAATGATGAATCCTATTTTAACGTGGCCTACCCTGTTGATTTTAGCAGTGGGAATAAAGAAAACACCGATGAACGTTCCAACGCTAACATTCTTCTTGCTAGGAGAAGGTATTACTGTAAAGATCAGCATCAAGGGATCTGCTCCAGGGCACCTGCTTTGGCAGGGGGGGTGGACTCAATGATCTCTAGAGGTCCGTTGCAACCCCCACAGTTCTGTGATTCTGTGATCAAGGTGTCCAAACATATCTCAGAGGTTACTGAATTATGCTATAACAACACAATGATACAGCATTGCCACTAAGCATTCACACAGCCTGGCTGATGCCACTGAAGCCTATCAGTGACAGTCTAAGCCTGCGGCAGTTTTTACTGGGTAGCCACATCAAGTGCAAGCATGGAGCCCGAATCCCTGCACAGCTAAAAGAGGGCTTTAGCTTTAGGTCACCTAACACAACATTGTCACATAACTAACTACTTCAAGTATGCTTTGTAAATTGATCAAAGTGCTCCTAAAAACAACAGAGCCACCTAATTATTACTCCAAGTTCAAACCACCTTTCTTCCCTTCCTCTAAAGACCAGTGAAGTATTATGCTATGGTTGCACAGCTGCTAAATAAAACAAAACAAACAAAAACATTACACGCACTGCCAGAAGAAACTTTCTGAGCTATCCCCCCAGCACAGACACCTCTTGAAGGCCCTGCCTCATTACACAAACTCTCAGCTTTACGCTTGCCACTGCAGAGTCCCTAAATAATTTCCAAGCTTAAAAACTATGGCAATGTGAGCTCAAGCCATCTCAGACTGAAGGTTTTCATTTAGAAATATTCACGTGTATGTTTTGTGAGGTTATGTTCCCTGACATTCAGTGTGCTAGACAAGTTAAATGCTGAAGAGCTGAGGCTGCCTACAGAAAAAGCGAAGGGCTGTAACGTTACAGCAAGCTGAAACTCCCTGTTCCTTTTTCAAACACGGTCACAGACTTACTGATGATGAGAATAAATGTTTCTTTGAGGCTGATGTGCCCTTAACAAATCCAGGCCTGTACTAAAAACAGGAGGAAAATGACTCCTTCACATGCGACCCCTAGACTAAATGCCAGCAGCAGGTAAGCAAGCAACAGGGTCAACAGCTCGCTTCCATTACATCAGCTGCCTATGGCCACCAGCAGGAATGGGACACCAGAACAGTGCCACCAAGTCTCCCACACACAGAAACAGAGACCTCCGGCTTTGACCTCAAGGCAGTAAAACTGTATTGTAGGACCAGCTTCACCCCAACCCTAAGAAAGTCCCAAACGTGGCAAGATGTAAATTGAATCAGGCGTCATCTACTTCAGCCCATCAAAATAATCTCTACTCCCTTCTTTCTTGCCTGAGAATTGCAGAAACTTACCAAGACAGAGATCCCACACATCACACTCTAATTTTATGTATGAGCAACAATCTTTTAACCACGGATTTTGAGAAAAATCGACCTTGCTTCTTACGGAACACTTTTCTGATGAGCATATCTAAACAGAGAGAGAGCCTCTGGCTCTCAGGTCCCATCACTGCTGACCAAGCATGCCCACACAGAGCTGCTGCTGGCTCTGTGCAGGGGTTTGCACTGGGATGCTGTCTGGTAATGATTTCCTCTTGCACATTAGCCAAAGACCAAAAGAAACAAGTAACCCCTTTTCTTGTAGAGAAGCCAGCTTTGTTAGGAGCTTACCAAGTATGCTGGTCTCACACAGCCGTGCTTCATCAAACAAGACCTCACATCTGTCATCTAACTTGCCCAAGCCAATCCCCAGCTCTCTGTTATCGGAACAATTAGAAGCCAGAAATACTCTTCCACTGTCAAACTGAGGACACAGAAATAGGTGGTTGTTTCACTCTGCCCAAACCTGCTACATAAGAACACTGCTCACGCCATTTGTGAATGGCAACACCACCCAGTGTGAAGCTGCTCCTGCTGCCTGGGTGCTGGCAGTAGCTGCAGCTGCACAGCAGCCAGTATGGCTGTTAGCTGTGCTGCAGGGGCAGCACCAGGGCCTAAATACATGCCTGGTACCTCAAGGGTTTAAAGAGACACATCTGGTATTTCTACATGATTCTGATACAGGCAGTACAAACAAACCCTAATATTCCAGATGGAGCTGATGAAATGACATGACAAAGACACCCAACAGCTGGCAAAACCCCCTCAGTGTGCTAATGGGGGTCTCCACTCTTTCCACGGACAGCAGAACCACTCAGGTTGTGACAGCCGACATGAACAGAAAGGCTTCTCAAAGTGATGTCAGCAGATACAGTTCAGAGAAACCAGAAATCGTTGTGTCTGAGCATTCAGGTAAGAGAACTTCCAGAGAGCTTTTACTGGCTCTGAGCCAGAAAGGACTTAGAACTGAACCCGATGCCAGGAGTATTCTATCCTCACTTCTCCACTGAAGTGTTATCATCTGCTAATTCTTTTCATTGTATCTGCAAGAGAGTCATTACAATGCCCAGACACTTTCCTGTACACCAGCTCAGAAAGCCAACACCCACTCACCAAGTGGTGCAAGGCCACTAACATAAAACTCTTCCTTCTGGTCCCTGGAAAATTCCGAAGAACAGGTACAAAGCATGGAGGCGAGGCAGCCCTTCTGCTCAGCGGACAGCAACAGGCTGCAACAGCAGCTCAAACAGAAAGGCCACAGAATCATTAAGGCTGGAAAAGACTTCTAAGATCATCAAGCCCTAGTTAGCATCAGCCCATCACCACTGTGCCCACTAAACCATGTCCAAAGCCATCTGACCAAGTACTTTGGCTTCTGTGAAAAACCACTGCTTCATGTGACTTCAGGAGGGCTTAAAAGACACTTGCCAAAGCAAGTACTGCTGTCAAGGACTGCAAAAGGAAACCTGAACAGGGAAAACAAATAGGTCTTTGGAAACGGTCACAAATTTAACCACCACAGTGACCCAATCAAGTGGTCCAGGGATCCCCCAGCAGGGCTTTAGTGCAGGTATGCAATCTGTTGAAGGTGGGCGCTCAGTCTGATAAAGAAGCGCTGCACAGCACTGCACCACAGACACGTTACAGAGCAGGAACACCCTTGCAACCCTGTAAGGTCACACAGCAGTTACAAGTCCCATTCTGCTTCTTTCTGCATGGGCTGAACTTAAGGAAAGGCCGCTACTCTTTCTTATACCTGCAAGCTCTGTTTCTGAGCAGATGAGTTTTCCTAAATTACTTTTCCTCCTGATTGCACTTGAGACATCAGTATCAGACAAAAACCTGATTTCCAAGAGACTCACTCCTGAAATCAACTCAAGAAACATCCTCTTTGTTCCTAAGCATCAAACCTACAGAGTATCTCGGGTAGAAGAGCTGACTTTCTCATATAAATTCTGGTAGACAACAAAATACAGAAATGCATCCCCATACTCCATGTTGGCCAACCTGGGATTTTTGTTTTAACTGCATGCTAGTATTTTTTTTTTACAGTCTGTGTCATGACAGAGGACAAAGATGCATACAGCATGTCAGGGTTTGAAAGACTCAAGGTAAAGGGTATTTTACTATTCAAGGTAGAAATGCACTGATTTTTAAAGTCTTTTGTAACAAATTTGGGGACACTGCTATCACAGCCAAAATGCTTACATCTGCCTATTAAAAGCATTTATTTTTTATTACTCAGGAGAACCTTATGCTTGACTCCACTTTCAAAGGACAATCCAGAACACAGAAGTGGAAGACGATACTGAAAAATTCATGCTTATTACAGTTACATGAAACCTAAATAAAACCTACAACAGAAAGAATTACTGTGTACTTTTCAGCCAAAGTTAGTGACATTGAACAATTCTAGAAAGTAGACTTGAATCTCTGTGGCTACAAAACCTGACTTAGTAAAAATCAGAAGCAGAAGACAAACGGTACCTGAAGACCAGCTGTACCCACTAGAGCAGAACAGTGAAAACTTAAGGACACTTTCAAGAGAGCACAAATAACAACACGTCTTCTTCAAATAACATCACTGGTTTCAGAACAGTTTCAAACCAGCTTAGATTAAAACCACAGAACAGCTGCTGTGCTGTGATCAGTGTCGCGGTCCTAGCGCTTGAGAAGGACAGCAGCTTGGGCAGGTAGTTCCTTGCAAATCTTCAAATGAGATGTGCATCAAGACATCACCGAACACTATTATTCATCACTGCAAACTCATTCATTATTATACCAGCAATGCTCATGGCCTGCAGAACTGCAAAGAGCCAATACTTGCTTTTATCTGCATCAAGTGACCCAACAGGATTTGGGCAGGTCCCTCCTTTCACTCCCAGAAGGAGTCAGAGGTAGGTGCCAGGGAAAGCAGCCAGGAACTGAAAACCGACATTGGTAGGCATCTTGCTGTCAAACAGAACTCTGTTTGAAGTCAAAATGCCTGGGAAGAATCAGATGACATCTACAGAGCAAAAGAAAGCTAGAGCAGCAATTCCCAGCTGGACAGATAAGGCTCCTTCCACATGAGGTTTTCCCCTACAAACCCACTACTTGAGTTCAGGTCTTAAGCAAGATCAGTTTAAGCTCCCACAAAGCTCAGCACTGCAGCACCAGAAGACTGCACAGTGCCACCTGAATGATAATGTTCAGCCTCTTGCAATTGCAAGCTTTTCTGCTACAGCTGTCCAGCACAGAGATACAGCACGTTTGTATCTTGCGCTCGCAGCCACAAACTCCCCACTGCACACTGTGACAGGCTGCAGGTCAAAAGGCACCATTGTGACATGCTGCAGGAAAGACCAGGAGATGCTCAGAGAATGAGCCTTACCTGCCCTGCTCCAAACTGAGCAGCGCTGCCTTGAAACCTCCCTGCTGAGTAGCTATGGGCTACAAAGGGAACGATGGTGCGCTGCGTGTGCAGACAAGGCAGCTCAAGGGGAGCACGCTGCAGAGCTGCACCAGCCTGAGATAGGCTGCAGCTCATCTCTCGTGAGACCACTCACAGTCTGAACTGCCTTGGGGCCAAATGGGAACTGCCAGGACCCTGTGGGTGCCTTCAGGACTGGGCAGGATCTGAGTGCAGGTTCTGTGGGCTCCAGCCTGACTAAGAGGTGGTTTGACACCTGCACAAACCTGGCCCTGCAGCACAGACTTTCATAGGCCATTGAGGAGAACAGATACCCTGCAATCACCTTTCTTCTGCCCACATGGAGCTGCTGGGCTGAATCTAGCAACAAGATAGCAACCATGAACAAAGTTAATCTTGTGGTATAACCACTGCTTAACTGTGAAAGCAGGACAAAAACTCCCATCTGTCCAGGAATTTTGATTGGGTTAGAAGCCCTCTGTGCTTCATTATAATCTCCCTGATGAAGGCAAAAACTGAAACTACAGCTGAAGGAGAGAGATTAAAAAAACCCTCTTCTAACAGTTTAATTATTTGTTATTATTGGATTAACATTCATTTCTGATCCAGGTGCTCCTCAAATAAATAGCTCAGGTGGTTTATAAGAGCATTGTTTCATTTTGCTGGTGAACAATTTCTGGTCCATGAAATGAGAACATAGGCTTTTTTCAAAGCCAGGTATTCAAAATGAAGAAAGCTTAAGCAAGCACTCCATCTGCCTTTTTTTTTTTTTTTTCCCCCCTACCCTGAACTTTTGAACTGTTGGCTGGTTTCAACCAAACCTGGAAGACAGGAGTCTCAAAGTGACAAAAAACTTGCAGAAACAAGCAACCACTGGAAGGAGAAAGTGAGCCTGCCATGGAACCCTTGAGTTTCCTAGGGAAGGAAAAAATTGCAACCTACGTTTCTGTGAATGCCGAAGAACCTACACAAGAACACACACTCATAAAAACCCCCAAACAAAAAGGGAAAAGTCAGAGCTCAGAATCAACCACAAGTCACAATGCATAGAAACCCAGCTCCCTAAAGGTGGGCCCTTGCTTCTCTGCTTGCACAGCTGGGACAGTGTTTGTGGCCCACACTTGTGTCGCAGTCTCCCAGCTCATGGATACCAGGATACCACGCAGGATCTTAGTGCTTTACCACAAAGGAGAGGAAATGCCAGAACTTTACTTCCATTATCAAGTAACGAAATTGCAGAGATTTGCAACTGAAAAGAGGTACTGTGATGTGCTGTGAAATCAAAGAGCCTCTCTTTAGAGATAGGCCACCAAGAAGGTTTGCACACCTGCTCACTGGAACGTGCTGCTGCCAGGACAGCCTTATGGTCCCATCCCAAATCACAGAGCTCCTACAAGCAACTGGGAAAAATCATTGAATTACTCTATGTCTCAGTTCCTGATTCTGAATAATGCAGACAGCAGATACTTCTCCTTATCTATCACACCTACGTGCACAAGCTGTCCCCTGCTGCATTATGAAAGAAACCAACAGAACAGACTCCTGCTTTTGATGGTGGCTTCCATGCACGACTGAAGCACTCCTCACTAGCAGGCTGCCTCCTTTAGCTGTCCAAGCTCCCATGGTGGTGGGCTCTACACAACCCTTTCCCTGTGAGCAGGACTCAGGCGTAATGCATGGTCCTTCCCTTCAGCAAACAGGCTTTGCTGTTCAGCCGTGCCCTTGTCACACTTTGACTGAACACTGTCGTGCCTCTGGAGGGATATCTGCAAAGTTATGCAGAAATAAAAGCTAGAGAAAAGCATATCCACATCTGTCTCATTCTCTCCCGCCTCAGCACAGCACAACTGACTGCAGGCACATGGTACAGCTTGTGGAAATCGTCTCTTTCTTCCCTTTTTCTATTGCAAATCTGCACTGCAACTCCACCAGACTCTGTCTCCTTTCACACCTCTGTATGATGCTGCAGTCCACACACTCCCAAAGGTTTCCAGCAGGACTTTCAGAACTGTTTATTTACTTACGAGTGGCCGTAGCTGGCCCATGTGGGTCACTAACCCAAACTAATAACATTAACAGCACAAATGCCAGCAACATTTGCAGCAAAACCAAAAGCCACAGCTGGTGGGTCAAACTTAAAACTGCTCCACTTAAACTAAGACATTTTCTTACATTTTCCTTCCTCTCTAGTGTAACATGCACAGGATAGACCATTACATAAGCTGAACTGAGGGGCACTGGTTTAAAGCAAGCCCACTACCATCCATGAGACCCTTCCTCTAAAGCTCTGTAGGGAAGACTGCAAGCCACAGCTCTGAACTCCCACGCAGCACAAGCCACAATAACAGTCCACAAGAACCCTCTATTTTCGAACACTGCTGAGGAACTCCTCCCAGAGCAACACCATTTTGTTCCCCTCTTGAAGCTGACAGACTAGTCAGAAAAACCTAAATGCTTTCCCTGGACTGCGTGATAACCCAGCAGCTGCGCCAGCTGCTGTACTCTGAGCTGACCAGAGCGCACAGAACAGCCAAGGGAAAGAAGAACAATGCAAAAGTGAAACCTGGAGCCAAAACTATTGTTCATTCAGAGTCGGATCTAAAGCTTAACCCAGTGAGGCGAATGGCCTTGTACATATTTCCATCAGCTGAAGCAACAACGATCAGCCCGTCTCTCCTGAAACGTTTAAGTTCCCTTTCTACGGCTTACTGCAATCACCTTTGTCGTATTGATTTGATCAACTAAACATACCCAGTCTTTCCCAATTGTCCTGGTTTAAGCTGGGACAGATTTATCTTCTTTGTAGCGTCTGGTATGATGTTGTGTTTTGCCTTTGGGAGAGAAACAGCATTGATAACACAGCCACGTTTTAGTTGTTGCTGAGCAGTACTGAGACAAGGATGTTACGGCTTCTTATACTGCCCTGTCACCGAGGGAGCTGGGGGGCACAAGGAGCTGGGAGGGGACAGCACCAGAACAGCTGGCCAAAGAGACATCACGTGAACTGTAACACTGGGGAGATCTGCCCCTGCTCTGGGACTGGCTGGGCATCACTCAGTGGGTGGGGAGCAAGTGTGCTGTGCATCACTTGTTTTGTAAATATATATAATTATCATAACTATTATTTCTTTCTTCCTCTTCTGTCATAGTAAATAGCATTAATCTCAAACCATGAATATCACTTTTTTTCCCCCCCAATTCTCTCCCCAGTGGCAGTGGGGAGAGTGAGCAAACGGCTGTGTGGTGCTGAGCTGCCTGCCAGGTTAAATCACAACACTAATACACACATCACAGACATTACTGGTCCTTTTCTAAACATCAGGCAGTACAACAAACTTAATTCCTTCTTTCCCACAATGTCAATTTGTGTCTGGGTTGCAAAACGACACTGGGCAGTGGCTATGGGAAAGCCTACACTGCTCCTTCCCCAGAGCCCTCACGCAGGCAGCAGAGCACACGCAGCCCGCAAGCACCCTCCATGGGATGCCCAGCGGTGGCCATGGGCTGCACTTTTTGCTGCCTCCACAAAGCCATCTCTCTGGCTCCACACTCCCCAGCAAACCGGGGCAGCAGCATGTGGCAGGGCAAGCTCCAGTGGAATGGGAGCACATCTACACAATGCCACAATCCACACACAGGAACCTCCTCTTGGGGCAGCTCCAAGGCAGTGTCCCACACAGCGTATTTGAAGCACCTGCACATCAGCGGCTGCGGGTACTGGATCCAGTGGCGTGCGTCAGCCTGGAGCTGGGCCAGCTGACACTGCACAGCCACATCGCGCACCCGAACCAGCGCACTTGCAGCAAGCTCAGCCCTCTCTACGGAGCCATCTCCAGCACGTGTCAACTTGCACTGTGAAGTTTCACAGAAGATAGAATACACACGCTGCAAACCCTGTTCTTACAAATAAATAAATAAAACCAGAAGGTGCACAAACACATGTTTACTGTGTTAGCAGTAGCACAACAAGCACATCCTTTCTGAGAGGCAGAAATCCTCCAGCCCCGCCCCAGCTCCATCCCCGGAGCTGAACCCGCTGCGCAGCCCCACGCACACTGCAATGGTGACGCCTCGAGGGCAGCTCCGAGCTCTCCTGCTGTCAGTCACTGATGTGGGCCTGGCCAAGGTGCGGAGGGCAGCATTTACAAAGCCAACAGCTGCTGAGTCATTACTTGTAAATGAACAACAGCCAGGAAAAGAAGAAAATCAGGGAAAGCAGATAAAGTGCTCTATGGCGCTGCCTCCACAGGTCACCTTTCTGACCCAGTGGACAGGACCCTAGGTGGAAAACACAGCTACAGGTAAATAATAAATAAATACATGAAAAGATGCCCAAGGAATCTCAAGATGCAGTGAACAGATCCCACTGTGGCCATGTCCCACTGCCATCTCAGCGTGGCTGTGGCAGTAGTCTGGTCTCCAACTGAGCATCGGGCCCTCCACCTCTGGCACCAAGCACAGTCCCGTGCAGCACCAAGCCCCAGCGAGCCAAACAGAAGCTACGCACAGCCACAAGAAAGAGCAGCACGGAGCTTTTCCTTCTCTGAATGCCATTCTTTGTTCAGCCTCTGTCCCATGGGGCTTGCTGGGGCACTCCGCAGTGCTGCTCCACCCAGGAGTAGTTCTGCTGGTGCCAGGCACACCACCAGCACAGAGCCTGTTGCCCATGAACGGTGAGCTGGGCAGCC
Source organism: Penelope pileata (assembly GCA_013396635.1). NCBI lineage: Eukaryota > Metazoa > Chordata > Aves > Galliformes > Cracidae > Penelope > Penelope pileata. Next base: position 189,541 of record WBMW01005590.1, read on the forward strand.
TCCCTGCCACACACTCACCAGGTCACACATCCAACGCAGGCAAGGGGCAGGGAAGGGAGGAGCCGTGCTATCGTGTTCCTGTTTACTCTCACCTAGCCCAGGTAGGCTCTCCATCACCCCCTATGTGAAGCACTGACAAAGCTGTCACTGCTGCTGTGTCATCCAAGTAGCTGCAAACACACATCTCTGGACCCAACGGGTAAGGCTAACTGCTATTTGAATCTACACTTTGATCCCCAGTAGGAGAATGAAGCTCAGCAGTTCAACACCAGGACCCCACCAAGCCACAGACACCTGTGCTGGGGGCAGTCCTCCTCTCAGCAGGGCCACCCACAGCCAGCTCTGAGTTACTTCAGTGCAAGCAAACGGATGTGCCAAGCTCTTAGACAAAGTACAGCATCCGAAGGGCTCACACAGAGATGTCTCCATCAGGAACCAGCAACCTCAGGGGACCAAGGCAAGCTTGCTACGTTTCAGACAAAAAGTCCACTTCCTACTCAGTGCTTTCTGCTCCTCAGCTGCCACAAAACAGGAATAGCTGAACAAAACTACGTGCTGCTTGTACCATGCTTCTAACAGCAATCATCAAAGCTGTCTGCAAGGGAGGCTGCTGCCTCCCCCAGCTCCTCCTCCTCCTGTGTAGGAGCAGGGCAGGAGCTGCCCACAGCCCCCCCTGGGATGGGCTGCAGCCCAGCCCAACTTCCCCCAGCAGCCGATGCAGCATCCCTGCTGCAGGAAGAGGCGGGCACCCATCGGTAGGCTGCCTGCAGTGCAGAAGCAGGGACCAGCGACTGGGACTGCATTTTAGTCCCAGAGTTGGTGGTTTTTTGGTTTGTTTTTTTTTTTTTTTAATTTAAAAAGCAATTCTGTAAACATACACTCTTCCTAGTTCACGTGTATTTATGCTCTCACTGCGCAAATCTGTTCTAATACTGAATGCTCTTGAGGAGAAACAACTCCCTGCACTGCACGTACACACAAAAACACAGACTGGGAACCTTAAGTGAATCGGAGTTCACGACTGTTCCCAGAAAGCGATGTGGGGTCTCAGTCAGAACTGCATTTGAAACAATGCTTTTTGCACATCCTCAAAGCATCACTAACTGATGTAGCCCCAGTAGATCCCCAATCGACTCTGTAGCACGAGCATGGAAGTAATTTGCTTCAAACACTGTCTCCCTATACCAATTACATAAATAATGAGGCCTGACCAAGCCAACAGCGACAAACAGGATTACACCAAAATGCAGTTCCAGGCAAGGGAGCGCGTCCCAGCACTGAGTCGGGAGAGCCCTGTCTCAGCCTAGTTTAATCCGCTCTGTACGTCACAAATGAAGACACTCAGAGAAGAATCATTCAGACAGAACACACGCTGCAGTCTGAAGTCACTGCCTCCATCTGAATACCTTTTCTAGAGCATAGAAGACCTTACTGTAAGCACTGCCGCTTGTTCTGACACACTTTCGTTTGTTTTCAAATCCACACACACTTCCCAGGCGGAGGCTGCCGCTCCCCCCGCCTGCCCTGCTCTGCTGCTGCTCTGCACAGCGCTGCGGGATGCTGCTTTGCCAGGGCTGCACCAGCGCTGCCTGCCAGTCCCACCCGCAGCCCAACAGGAGATGGCACCCAGGCAGTGCCCTGAGCTGCAGCAGCTGCAGAAACACCCCGACTGCACGCCAGCTCTTCCCCCTGCTAATGCTGCTGCTGAGAGCCTGCGTCTTCCCTGACCTTGAAGCTGTGTTATCTGCCTTGGCTGCAAGAAGGCGATAATAGCTCCTGACAATGGCAAGAGTCAGCTCTGAGCTGGTGGAACAGGAAATCCCATTTCTCAAGCCCTTCAAAGCCTGCCAGCCCGCCTGGCACAGTTTCTCTCAGCAGCACTCAGCAAGATTATAGCACTAAAAATAACCCACACAATAAGTTGTACATTAAGGAGAAGAAAGGACATGCCCTCAGTGTGGGCTTCCCTTCCACTTGTGGCCTCGAGTGTCCCCAGCCAGCTGAACCGCCAGGGTTTTGTTCTCCAAATTAAGTGGGAGCTGCAGCTGCTGGGGTGGTTTTAAATAAAATAAGAAGATTAAAGGGTACAACAAAGAGCTAAGATATTTTCTAGTTTTTAAACAAGGGTCTCCCTCCACTCCCTGTTGTTTTTTATAAGAAATTCAGAATAAATCTGCTTCCTTACCAAAACACACTGCCCTTCCAGCAGCTCACGTACCATCATTAGTGTACAATACAGCTGAAATGAAGCAAAGGTACGGGACCAGTCCTGCAGACGTGCCTATGGCAGCCAACCCCTGTGGGCACTGTGCCGCAGCACACGAGGAAATATCCAAGCCTGCACACCTTGTCACAGCGAGGGCCAGATTTAGCACTACCTGGGGGCCTTACAGAGGTTTTGCTGTTTTTACGAAGAGGACTCTTCGCCCCTGCCTAGCACGAACCATTACAGCTCAGTCAGTTGTATCAGATCACTTTCATTAAAGCCAACCTGACTAGTGAGGAAATTGTCATGCATCACTGGCGAGGCTCGGGCAATTTGCATTAATGCTGTCAAACACAACCGGCTCCGTTCTCAGCCCCCAAACAGACTGCACACTGACATGTGGCAATGAGAATTACCTACACACCTCAGCAGCCTCAGCTGCTCGTGTGATGCACGTACACCATGCATTGCTTATACAGCATGTCATGTACCGGTTCAATTAACAACAGTTCACCTTCAGCACAAATGTATTCTTCACGTACACATTATCCAAACAAAATTCACATGTAAGTGTGCGCAGACAAGCAGAAAATGCTGACTAGTGTCTTATACACTTCCCTTGTCTTCAGTTTATACTTGGAAAGTTGCACGTTGTGTTGTTCTACAGAGAACATCACAGCCATGGAGGTTAAAAGGGCAGCAAGTGTTTTGGGTTCCCAGCCTGTGGGGCTGGGCTCAGCAACCCGGGGAAGGCCAGGTGTGTGTCAGGGCAGCTCAGCAGCCACCAGCTGCTATCAGGTCTGGATGAGCAAACAGCCAGCACCTGGCAGCACACCCCAACCACAGGGAAACAGTGAAACCCTCTGCCTTCTGATGCAAGCTACAAAATGGAAGAGGGCGTTTTGCGTAGTGCAAGTTAAACACAAACCCTCTTCACCCGAAAACACCACCTCTCCTATGCACTGAAGCTGACAATCAATCAAGAAGCTGGAGACTGTTGTAACGTGGCCAAAAAAGGCAGAATAAGCATGGGTAGGCTCTAAGCATGAGGTCCTTCCCTTTGCAAAATCACTGATTTCTTCTGATTGCTCTTGGAGACGTTAATTACCAATACAAGGGACCATAACTATGAATACTACAGGAGACTTAAGAAGATGATACAAGTTCATGAACGTTTCTCAAAGCACAGCAGGAGAAACATCTAAAAGCAGCACAGATCTGCTGTAACAGTCAACACTGAGTCCCATTCCCATTTTGTGCTGTAGTCCAGCACCTCCTTCCACTTCCAGAGCTGCGGACGACATACAGCCGCTCCCCAGAGCTGAGTTTCCAGTGCTACACAGCCCAGATCCTGCAGCACTTGTGATTCTCTTCATTTTTTCCATCTTTATTGTCTTCTCCATTTCACTGATGCTGGTCCTTCCTCCTCATCTTGCCTTTTAGCAGATCAGTAAATCCCCAAAAGACTTGAAAGCCACTCCAGCTTTTCCCAAGGCAGGAGTGTACTGTGCTCCAACAACGTCTATGGCACCGAAGTGACCACACTTCTACCCCTACCCAGCACAATGCCTCTGGGACCTCCTGCACACCGCGTCCCTGCTGCACGCCCACAGCAAGATACCCAGCGCTGCGCAGAGCGCTTCAGAGCTTTGCCAGCACTGCACTGCAGCACGGCGCTGGGCTGCAGGGCCCTGCACAGGGGCTGCACAGGGCGCCAGGGGCCGCTCCATGGGGGCAGCAGTGCAGAACCTTCCAGAACCTCCTCGCAGCACGCCCCGGCCTCCCCCCTCTCCCCCGGCCCCTACCTGCTCCGCGTTGCTGGAGAAGCAGCGGGCGGCCCCGGCCCAGCAGCCGGGGACTGCTGCCCGCCTCCCTCCGCCGGCGGCGATTCGCCTGGCGGCCGCCGCTCCTCAACGGCCACTCCTAACGGTCGCCGCGCGCGCAGCGGCCGCGGCACGTGGCGCTGCCTTCCCGGGCGGGGCGGTGGCCGCCTCGCGCTGTGCATGCAGCAGCGCCCGGGGGAGATCGGGGCCAGTCGCGAGGCCCTGGGGGTGGCTGCGGGCACGGGAGCGGCTCTGCTTGGCGCGGCCCGGCGGCACATCAGCCGGCGGAGATGCACCTCGGGGATGTCTCCTCCTCGCAGCCACCCTCTGCGCCTGAGGGGCAGCTGCCCGGCTGCGGTGGAACGCAGCGAGGTGTGCAAGGAGGCAGCAGCCGCGCCGAGCGACCAGCGCAGGGCAGGGCCGTACAGGGTGGGCTCTCAGCTGCGTGTGGCTGAGAGAATTTCAGGCAGGGAGGATGGAGGAATCCTTCCTGAGGTACATCTGGAAGCAAGGCCAGAAGCCGTCCCCTCTGGGCGGGGGAGCGGGGCCGCGGTACTTACCGGGCTCGTTTCCATGAGCACAAACAGGACACTCCACAGCTGGTATCTTTACTGAATGAATTTATTGGTTTTTGAACTAAAGTTGCTCACAGTTATTTAACAAGGGATACATCAGATTTTGTTGTCCATTTTAAACCATTAAATAATGTCAGTTTGTGTCTGTATATGTGTGTGTGCGCGCGTGTGTGTCTTCAAAGTACAAAATAGGAAGGATAACAAGAGGTATTGCTTTCATTTATTCTTATATCTTGTGTAGGTAATCCCCTTCCTGCTTGTACCACATGGGTTTTGCTGATATAGGTATTTTTAAATTATTATTATTATTNAAAGTAAAATAAATCCCTCCCGTTTGGGGGAATGGGGAAGCAGGGCCAAAGTCAAAGGTCTTTGCCCCAGTTGTGTCTTTAAAAATTCTTTTTAATCTTCAAACCTATGTACAAGTAAAACTGGTCCAAGAAGGGGGAAAATGATTAAAAAAACCAACAACGACAACAACAACAAAAAANGAAATCCCAGCCTTTCGTAGAGGTACAATGTAACAGAAGCATCAAAATCTATACACAAGGGAAGAGAAAAGAGGGAAAAGAAGGACGGGGGTGATGGGAGGGGAGCTTGGAGGAGAAGTAGCGAGAGGGCGGAGGCAGGAAAGACAACGAAAGCAAAAGAGACTAATTTACAGCAATGTCATGCAATTAAAACTGCCCCCCTCTCCTGCACNGAACTCATACAACATTATCATTAAAAAAAATAATCTTGCGATACAACATACACCCATAGGAACCCAACGAGCAGCAATCGAAGGTCATAAAAGAGCTGAACACTAATGCTAAGCCTACATTCTTAAAATCTCAGTCAAGAAGTACTTCTCACTGTGTTTTGTCTTCCACGCGTAAAACCACGTTTTGTTTGTTTAACCTTTGAACTTGGGCCAGAATAAGTTACACTTGGTCACATAACTCTGGAGGAGGAGGAAAAAAGGCGGCGATTCTTCTTTCTCAAAGTCACAGGGTGAACACTTACAGGGTTTCCGTGTCTTTTTTCCCCCTCCTCCGCAAAATAAATAAGAATCAATGTTGCCTCTACACAGTTATTAAACAGAAGATATATCTAACAGCTTATTTTCTTAAATATATATATATGTATATATAAATAACCAAGACCTAATAACTGAAACACAAAAAAAAAAGGTCCCCATCCACCCAATCCCACCCTCCTCCCCTTCAAAAAACAAAACAAAAAAAACAAAACAAAACAAAAAAAAACTTTATAAAAATATCTTGCAGTAATTTTTAAACTTTACAGTAGCTTCGTGATTAAGTCTCCCATTGCCCTGACTCCACCTTGTCTTGCTCAGATGAACTAAGTGCCAGTGATTTGCACACACACACACACAGGAAATAAAACCCAAGATAAGTCTCTTTTCTTCCTCTTCGTCTTCTTTTTTTCTTTTCATTTTTTTTTTTTTAAGAAAAAAAATCACCCAAGTCAACAAATGAAATCGGTAACTTAAAGAAATAATAAATAATAATACTGATATCGATGCAGCACTAGCAACACAACAATTGCCTCTAAATGCAGGGTGTGGTGGAGGCTCCAGCTGGTGGAAGGAGGTCCCATCCCAGCACGGTGGCACAGTGGCAGGGAGCTGACAGATGGGGAGGAAGGTGTCAAAGGAGGAACAGCAGCAGCAGCAGCAGCAACCGTGCCTGGTGGCGGGAGAGACAGTCCTTGGCAGAGTCTTGTCCCTCTTCTTTTGCTACCAGAAGTTGCCTTTTCCCTAAGTTTTAATGTTTTGTTTGTATGTGTTTATTTGTTTAACCCCCCTCTCCCTCCTAAGTTTATTCCTTTCCCCTTCCAGCAGGTCAAAAAGCAAAATGATACAGTATTCAAAACAAAACAAAACAAAAGAAAACACAATTATTTTGTGTGTATATATATATATGTATGCATGTATATTTCTATCAAAATATACACACATATATACATGTATATATAAAAAAAGGGGCAAAAGAAACCAAAAAGTGGTGGGGAGAAAAAGAAGGTTAAGAAAATCCCGTGGTGAAGCTCCCCAGCATCGTCTTGGTTCAACGCTTAGTTTTGAGTTGCTCCTGGCTGGTTTCTGATGAGAACGCGCTCTGGATTCGCGCAACACTGCGCTCCCGCTACCCCGTCTCCTTCCCCACACCCTCCCGCTCCAGGCTGAGTTCACCTGCGCGGACAGAAGTTGCCAAGGGTAAAGGTCTCACTCCAACAATTTGCAACCTCCTTTCAGCCCAGACTGTGCAATCCCATAACTGAGCAGATCTCTCTTGTGGAGCACCAAAAATGAAAAAAATAAAAAATAAAAAATGCGTGCATTGGGAAGGTGTTTAGGGAGAAGTGGGAGAGAAACCCACTTCCTGAAGGGAGAGGGGAGGCTGGGAACCTCAAACAGGACTGGTCCTTGGACAGTCTACATCGGTTGCCTTCCGTCAACAAGTGTCCGCAGAGCACAGAAGGTGAAGCCGTGGCTGACATGTTAACTTTTCGGGATAATTCCTGGTAGCAGAGCGGAAACAAGTGGTGTCGTCAGAAACACAGAGAGAGCATGAACAGAACAAGAAACAAACCAAAAGAAAACAAAAAGTAATAATAATAATTAAAAAAAAAACCCAAAAAATCAGGAAGGAGAAAAGAAGAAAAACATTCAAAAAAAGGGAGGAAAAAAAAAAAAAAAACGATCAAAAAAACCACAACCCAAGATCTGTCGAACTGGGTTTGTCATCTGTGCTACCTTTTCTTTTCTTTCTTTTCTTTTCATTCTTTCGTTCGTTTTTGTGTTTGTTTCTGAGATATATATTATATATCATATATAAATATATATATGTATATATATACAGTCATTCCTTCATACAAAATTTGTCTATAGACAGTTTTGTACTGTTGTGGCAAGGTATATACATCCTTCTAGTTTAGAGGCTAGCTTGCTAAGGAATATTCTTTCATTCTTTCTTGCTTTTTTTGTTTTTGATTTTTGTTCTAAGTTATTTAATTTTTTATGTGTTTATTTAAGGTTGGTCTTGTAGGCCGACTGATGAGACCATCTTTGCCTTGTCTTTGCCAGCAGGGTACTTATTGTCTCCTCTAGACCCATAGTCATTAGAACCGGAATCGCTCCGCTTGCTGTTTGCGCTATGCTTGGTTGGCGTGCCGGGGGGATGGCTCACCTGCCCGTTCTTCTCGTCTGAAAAAAGTTGTTTAATTACGTCAAAGAAGTTACTCAATGGGCTGCCTGGGTACACAAAACAGAGGAGACAAAAAAAGAAAGAAAGAAAGAAAGAAAAAAAAAAACGAGAGGGAAAGAGAGAGAAAAAGAGGAGAGAAAGAGAGAGAACAAACAAACAAATGAACAATGGGGTTTTTAACGAGAAGAACATGATGAGGAGATCCAGAGCCACGTGCGTGGGGGTGTGTGGGGGATGAAGACAATGAGTGGGAAGAGGAAGAGTGTTTAGGATGGGACGCCTACAGAAATAGAGAGGCTGGGAGCATTAAGCACCTAGGTGGTAGGTCCTAGTTTTGTCCTGAGTGGGTGGGCACAGCTGTCTCACCTATCAGGAGGATGCAGCATCACGCTGCTGAAATACGTAGTTCAGTCTATTACTTGGAGCCATTTGGCCATTCCGCACTGGAGCGTCAGTGAATGCACAGGCAAATCCCATCTTGCTGTTGTGGGGTGGGTTTTTTTTTTTTTTTTTTTTTAATGTGGTTGTCAATTGATGCTTTGCTTTGCAGCCCTGCTAAGTTATCTGGCTGCACTAGGCATTATGCTTTTCTGCTCGCATTTTGTTTCTTTCTGAGTATCTCCTTGCTCACTTTTCAGACACTAAACCTCAAGTTCCTGAGTGTTCCAAGGGAGAACATATTTGAAAAACAATTGATGGCTGACGTAACTACTTCCAGCTGTGGCTTGTGCTTGCAAGCTTCTAAGCATCTTCAGATCCTTACAACAAACACCTGGAAATGAAGATACTGAATGCTTTGTAGAAGCAGGCTGTTGTGTGTGTAAACATTTCTGGGACCTGCCAGAGTCAAGAACTACCTTCTCATTGTCCAGAATTTATGTTCTTGCTACAATACAGCCTCCAGAACACTGACATTCATTTCAGCAGAGCTAAGAGCCACAGAAGGGTGTAGGACTGCATGCTGGTGGAACACATAGCTCGTTAAGCCAGCCACTGGAGCAGGCTGTTGTATTAACATGGGTTGGGTACTGTGCATGTTAGAATGCAATCTTTCATGCCATTTGAAAAAGATGCAAGATTCACTTTACCAATGCCATTTGCCAATGGGGAGCACGATGCCTCCCAGGCCCACCTCCAGGGGCCAAAAGGAACAGACAGACCCTGGACTAACTGCAGTGAGTCATCTTCTAAAGTCCTCTACATGTGGGCATCTGAGACTTCTCAATTCACAAGGCACAAATATTATATAAAGAGCCTCCGTGTGCTTGACTAATAGCTATGTGCTGGGTTTAATTATGCAGCTCCAAGATAGTTACATGCAATGCCTCAACTGTTGAGGGCCAGACACTTTCCATTTAATTACTGTCTACCTTAAGTCCAATGCAATGAAAGACCCATGTCTCAGCATGGGTGACGTCAACCCAGGAACAGTCCATGGAGGTATCATGGCACAACAGCATGGGCTGGACCTGCTAAGGAGGATGGGATCTCCTTACAACAACCCTCTGGACCATCCACTAAGGGTGAGAACTGTACAGCAGATTGTTTCTTCATGCTCTAGTTCCCACTGCAGTAGTGCGTACGTCTCTGTGCCACTATGTTTCTGGACCTCCAGGCAGCAGCAGTGGTGTGTGCTGGTAGTCTAGACCTGTGCCAAAAGATGCGTGGAAGGTCATACCTGAGGAAAAGCTCTGGGGTGCTACTGAGGGAAATGGACCAGTTACTATCATAAAGATAGCCTTTGTGGGACATTACTGGTCCCTTTTAATTTTCTTGGATTAGGGGATTCATCCTGATCAGACATCTGAGGGGTCACACTAAATTCTCGGATGTTGAAGGTGCCCTTTTTATCTAACCATACAGGTGATTCTTGTCCGTGATCATTAAAACTCTATGGCACTTTTCTCAATATTGGGACTGTTGGCTCCTTTGTTCTAACAAATTCAAATCAGCTCATTTATATCCCACCTAAGTAATTTCATTCTCCAGCTCCCAGAAGGAAATAGGCTCCTTGTTTCTGTCTTGCAGCAACATGGTATGCTGTTAAGAGTGGTACCTTTCATCTCTGAGATGGCAACATTCAGTCCAGAGTAAAGTGGTTTCTTCATAGCAGAGATAACCATTTATCCAAAGTTAGTGGACACTGGTGGCTTAGTAATATTCTATTTCCTTTCACTTTTATTGCACACGTAAGCAAATCAGTTACTACAGCAGGCAAATACTGTCTCTGTGTGGTAATTTGTTTGAAGGGCTTGAAGAGTGTTTTCTTATTCTCTAGTGGAAGAAGCTAGACAGACATCAACTCTTCATATGCAAAGAAATGGAAAAAGATAGTATTTGTGCACTCACAAACAATGTGTTACTCTTTTCCTTCTGCCCCATGCTAGCCAGGTAGTTGCTACTTTCCTCTGCATAACAGGCATTGAGAAAAATCAAATGGCTGGCATATAAAGAGAAGGGTCTCAGTCTTACTCATCTATTTAATTCCTCGCTTTCTTGTATTTGCTGTTTTGTGTTTAACTTACTGCTGGCCATGTTTCTGTCTATGCATTCAATTATACCAATGCCCCAAGCAAATGGTTGTTAGTTTCTGGAAAGACATCATTCAGCTAACAGATTCAGAGATAGGCCTAAACAAACAGCCAGGAAAAACACGTATCTCAATTTCTGGCTAAGATGGGAAAACCTATCAAACTCTCAACTATTTCTGGGTCAGAACTCAGTGAGCTCCACCTGCCTCCTTCCACACGCATGCAAATGCTTTGGAAGGGGGATAACTCTTCCAGATCTATAACTTCTAATTCACATATTTCCCTAAGTCTCTCTGAGTGCATGCTGTGCTCAGACATATTTGTATCTGTTTAGACTCATTTCTACTTCGAGTGAATATTCTTTTTCAATGAAAAAAAAAGTAAACACTCAGCCTTGAATGCAAGAATGTGGGCAGATCTGATTCTTATGTGGCTTTGGACCCCTCATCTTTATAAGCAAATGGAGTCAGCAGAGAGAATGAAAAAGAGCACTGAAAAAAATGCTGGAGAGGGAAAGACTGCTAGGTTGGGAGAAAAAGGGAGGGAAGTTATCTCTAGTTATTCAGCTGAGCAGTTTATTCAACAAGCTTAGAGGGAAAGAAGAGGGCAGAGTAAGCAGCACTCTGCAGGAATTGGGAAAATTTTAGTTTTCACGTAGACAGCAACAGCAGACAAAAGTACAGCTTGCAGAAATGAAGCAATAAAACATTTTAAAAATTGTATGTAAATATCTGGTATTTGACAAGTTCTGATACAGGATTTTTAATCGTCCTATTAAAATTTGCAGCCCCTGTCTCATCCACCGTTTCTCCTTCCCATGCCCTACTGGATTTAAAGTACCTGGAGATTTACTGCAGCAAGAGTATTTAACAGTCTGCTTTTCTTTGCCTGTATCACTACTGGATTCCTTACAATCAGCATTTTCAGGTAAAATTTTAATGGGAGGTAAGAAATCCTCAGGGATATTGAAAGAGAATAAAATAGGCCATTTCACTAACCCTTTCCTTTCTTTGCCTTTTCTAGTGTCTAGACTGGTAATTAAATACTTGGTATTAATCCTTTCATATCTTGCAGTTAAGAAAGAACTGATCCTTTGCCAAGCACTACAGACAATCGCATTGATGTTATCTACATGACAGCTTGTTAGCCCACTCTTGGGCTCGTCTAGATACTGGTCTTTGAATAGACAAAGAGTCCTCACATTTCTCTCTGGGGATATGTAAACGTGGGTCAGCTATGCTGGAAGCATGAAAATGGTGAGTGTTGTTGCTCCTTTTAGTTCTCAGTTCCCTTTGGGCTTATATGGCCAGTAAAACAAGACTTGAAAATGCAGGTGATGATGGTTAGAATAGCTTTTTCAGCAATCTTCCACTTTTAGCATTCAGTGCAAAATATGTGATAGGCTCTTACACCTGCAAGTCCATCTGGGGGCCTCAAAAAGGCTGCCTCTCTTATTTCAAAAAGTGAGATGACATCCCATTTCCTCTGGACAGCAATGGAGGTTTGGCTTGCTGATTCTTCAAAACTTCCCTGGCATTTCATGCGTCTGTAACTAAGGTCTTCTTTCTCCTTGAGAGCAAACATTCATCAACACAGAGCAAAGAAGGTGTGAAGGGCAGCAAGGGTGAGAAGGTTCAGAAGCAGGAGGGGAAGTTCAGAGCATTATGTTTACTTCTGTTAGGAGGAGATGGATATGTGCATTTTTGAGTTAGTCCAAGGAGCTGGATGCTGCAAGATGGGGAAGGGGAATGTATGGGTTTGAAAACAAGCAAGCTTGTTGTTTGAAGCTTATGAAAGGGTCATATATTGAAGGGACACTATAGAAATAGATTAACAGAGAAGGGACTTGTTTGTGGCACTTGTGTTCAGCACTGTCATGGCCAAATACCTCTAAAGAAGTCAACGTTGTGAATGTAATTTAATACAACAGGTACTAAACCACAGAAACAGGGCTAGGAACACACACTGAGAGGAAAAGGAAGCTGGACAGATGGTTTGTATCAACCCTCAGAGTACTCTGTATCTCACTTGCTGTTTTGCAGTGGTGTCACAGGTGCTAGGAGTGACGTTGAACTGGCACATCCACGTTAAGAAAGAGAAAAGGAAGTGATTCACTCTGGGTACCAGGAGTGGCACCAGAAAAGGATTAATTTGCTCTGACCTTGCCACAACCCTCAGAGTCCTTCACAGGAAACTAACAGGTAGGGAACAAGCAGCTTCTGGTCAGGCTTGGAGGCTTCAATCCCTAACTGGAGCCTGCTCTTTTGTAACATTTTAAGATAGTCAGATAAGGACTTGGTCCTGTTTCCACTCAAGCGCATGGTACTGACTTAGCAGAAGCAAACTCTGAGGCACTTTCTTGTCCCATGAAACCATCTCTCTCACATCTATAATGACCTCTAATGCACTAATCCTTTTGGTGCTGATCACAAAGTTGAACAAAGTAAATATGTCATCTGCGGGATTATTCTGTGCCTTTCCTTTCTGGGTAGCCTGATAAATTTTAATTTTCTGCATTTTTACCTTAGGCTTTGTGAAAAAAATGAATGGGAAAACATATGTCTCCACTGGAAACAGAGAGACACTTGTTTTCCCATACTCCTTCTCTTGTTGCTTTCAAATCCTTTCTGCCTTCCTTCTGCCTGCCTCTGCTACTTATAATACTAATTCCTTTCTCTTTAACCCTTGGAAGTTTTGAGCCCCTGGCCTAGGCATTCTACAAATGCAAATTGGAGAAGAGCCTCAATGAGCTCTCTCACTACGAAAGAAGACTATAAACATAGTCTTTTGCTCAACTCATTTAACATAAGTTGGATGTATTGAGGTTTCCCTCTAGAATGGAGAAGGCTGACTGAACGGCTGTTGCAGTGTCCCGTTGAAGGCCATCACGAAGAACTTCTTCCTAGTATATGAACCCACCCTACACCACTTGAAGTGAGCAGAAGGAACTGCTGAAATCCCAAGAGTAGTACTTCTCTAAAATATAGGAGGTTCAAAAAGCTTTTCAGGAAACAAGTATGTGGTTTCATATTAGCTGGATTTTTGAACTGTCGCAACAGATTGACCAGACTAAGTTCTCCCATTATTTTTTTTCCTCATTAAGTTACATAGTAAGACAGTTTTAATTTTGTTTTGCCTTAGGACTAGAAATTGGTGACAGACTGACGGTCCACAGAACAACTCGAGTTTCTTAGCAGGACAACTGAATTATAACCGGGAAGACTATTTCCAAAGGAAAGAACGGAGCTTCCTTTCCAGAGTCCATGGACTCTGCCAGTAAAAGAGCCAGCTGGTAACAGTGTTTGCAGAAACAGACTGCTGCTAGGAACCATTCAGCTTATCAGAAACTGTTAGCATAGGTATCCATGCTACTAGCAGAAGGTGGTAACTTTCAGGTGCTACACGTCTAAGCAGATTTGAAGGACCAATCTGACACGTCAATGCTCTGTAACCTATCCTTGTTCTCACTCTCCTGAAACATCCCTTCTCCTATGCAGGAGAGATTCTTTTCTATCTTGCACATTTTTTTTTCTCTCTCTCTTATACACACACAGAGAAACTGAGATTCAGTTCAGCCTCTCCTATCACAGGCAATGTAACTTGAGACAGGAAGCTCCTGGGTGATGTGTTGGAGAATGGTGAACACAGCCAGCAAAGCCCCAAATATATGAGGCCAATTTCCTTGCTGCTACCTTCTGCAAAGATAAGACACGAGTAATTAATTAGAAAACAAATTCCATTGCTGATGAATAGCTCTGGCCGCTGCAGCACCACCACATAACATTCAATAAAGGAGAGACGATGATGGAGAGGAAGGAATTGTGAGTTCATTTGGACAGCTGGTGGCACTGAAAGAGCAAGCGAGGATAGAGCTGGGATGAAGAGATGCCAGATTTTGTTGTGGAATCACGCTGTCCTGGCAAATTGGCTGGTAAAGGACTTAGCCCAAGAAATCTTTGTATGTCTGTCATTTTACAAAGATCTGTCTGCACAAGTGTGTGATGAGAGGGGAAACTGATGATCTATACTTATAAAGCTACAACAGATGATATTATTGCTGCTACCCATTCTCTTAAACACTTCAGCTGCTTCATTCAATTTTTTTTTTTTGTCCACAAAAATGTCAGAAATGTATTGGCACTTAATAATATGATTTTTTCCTTTCCTGACAGATGGATGTTTATGTGTGATCTTATGGGCTTAAAGCTCTCAGACCTGTTCTTAAGGAGAGAAATGAACTGTGTACGCTGGTGAAATGTAAATCCTCATTTCCTCTGAAGCAATCCCTTCACAATATGATTCAACTTTCAGGAGAGGCCATCTCAAATTCAGCTCTGTACAGCAAGCAAATATTCACAGGGAGTACCCTGAAGCACTGCTTGCCATAAAGAAAGTACTGTTATCTTAATTAAGAGAGAAGTGTGTTTTCTGCGTTAGATACTAACACAGAGAAGAGGAAAAGATCTTGTGTTGTACAGTAAAAATCTGACCATAGGTGTCAAAACATGATCTGATATGTAGCAAACAGCTTAATACATCTGGGTTTAGCTTTAGTGCCAAGTTGCCATTTTTATTGCTACTTCCTTCTACAGTGCAAAAATATGAGATATGGATTGGAAAAGAAATTTCTCCTGAGCACAACAATAGAATGAAGAGATACAACTACACTGTGGCATCCATTTGGACAGCAAACAACTGGTAAACATGGCTTGAACTCTTTGGAAAATCTGACTTATCTAACTTATCATGATTCATTGTTATGATTGAATATGTAATCTATCAGGTGGGCTTCTTCCTTTGATCTCCCATCTGGGTCCCAATTTCTATCCATGTCCATCAAAAATCAGCCATGCTCAGAAAGACCAGCAGTAAGCACAATTTTCAGAAATGGTAATAAAGAGAACATCGTTCTGACAACCTCGAAGTGTAACAAGGGTGAGGAGAGTGAGCTGGGAGGGCAGCATGTGTTTTTTTTTTCCTGCAGGTCTCAGTATCAGTGTTTCTGCCATCAGTTATGGCTTTATGAAAGTAATCACCAACTTTCTCTACCATCAAAGATCAAATGGCTACTCTAAAGGAAGTAGGGTTACTTTAACTAATGCTGATATGGATCACTTCTGAGAGCACCAAATTCAGATTTTTGCTGCTGTTAGTAACACCAAGAGTCTCTAAATTAGCACTCACTAAGTTACATGCTGCAATTGTAATCCTAATGTGATGTAACCATTTTTAAACCACAAAACCTCTCCTAATTTCTCAAGCAGGTTGGGATGCTATTGACATGGGCTGGCACCTGTATGAATCAAATTGCGTTTGCAAGGAGGTGTGAAGAGAAGCCTTTACTGCAGTGCAATTGCTCTGTGTGCAGAGAGGATGATTGGTCATGGGGAACAATGTCAGATGACTCAGAATAGGAAGCTACATCAAGCTCCTAAACACTGGAAGCAAGAGATTTGAATGAGATACATTGGCAAGATACGAAATGCAAGAGGATTTGCTGTGCTTCTGCTTTGATCAGATCATTTTGGTGACAGCCACTGATACACACAAGGATCCATAAAGCTTTTTGTTTAACTGGGGCCAGAAATTAAATTTTCAAACTGTAATTTGCAACACAGGATGTTTAAGAACAAACATGAAGTCTTCTGACTATCCTTTTGTCACAGGATTGTGGTCTAAGACTTTGCAAGAAAGTATGTACAGTACCAAACACAACAGCAAGATTGGACTGGGTCTGCACTAATTATACATGATAATGTCTGATCATTACCACTTTCTTGGAAGTGCCAGTGATGTAACTGAATACTTCCCTGAGAGTCATGAGGGATGGAAAGCAACAAGCAAAGATTGCCTTACTTGGAAGTAAAACTCAGCCCCAGACAGCTACAGTATGGAGAATGGTAAGTTCACAGGCTCCCTGGTAAGTGTTTCTCAGAAGGTAATGTGAAGAATGAG
This sequence comes from Penelope pileata, assembly GCA_013396635.1. Taxonomy (NCBI): domain Eukaryota; kingdom Metazoa; phylum Chordata; class Aves; order Galliformes; family Cracidae; genus Penelope; species Penelope pileata. Next base: position 205,840 of record WBMW01005590.1, read on the forward strand.
GCAGGCTTTTCAGAGCTTTCTGCTAGCAGCCAGCACCTTAGTGAAATGTGCTTACTAAAGACTCCAAAAAATAAGGGATGGCTGGGAAAAGGAGTTATCAAAGGCTATGCAACAGCTTTGCTACTGATTCAGCCACGCAAACAAACTCCCAGCTCACTAATTAAAGGCCTTAAACTCATCCAGTTTCAGAAAGACAGACTCTTTATTGAACAAAGACTAGTGAAATGGCACTGTGGGCTTCTGTGTGGTATATATCAATGGCTCCAGATCCAATGTGCTCAGTCTACAATGATATTTGCTTTGTGGTTGAGCTTTACAGCTTTCTAATTTGAGTACTATCTTGGGTTTTGTATGTTTTCCTTTTTTTTTTTTTNGGCTCTGCAGAATCTATTAGAATCTTCATGTTAATTATAAAACCTATTCTTCAACAAAATAGACATAAATACCAGACTAGTTGATAATAAACTCTTCTCTCAATTCTCCCTCAAAAGAAACTGAAAGCAGCTCACCCTTTCAGAGTTGTGTTGAGTTTATGAGGCTTAATAGCAGCACATAAAGTAGTAAAGCTTATTTGTCACTAAACTGATTTGGTTCTGAATACACAGGGGAAAGATCAGCTAAGCTGAATGTGTCACTCCCACAGGTATTTTTCAGATTTCAGCTGCATTTTAAATGTAAAGGGCTATTACAAGGCAAAGTTATTCTTATACGCAGATATTAAAGACTTCACGGAAATTAGTTAAGTCTTCCTGACACTAGAAATGCCCCTTCCCCTGCTGAAATGGGAGGAAACATAAAATATTGCATCCCAATGTGCATTTCAACTTGATTACGAGACAAACAATTTTCTTCTCTCGTGAAACATTAAGAGTTGGCAGCAGTTTTCCAGTGTGCACAGGTAGGACTGATACAGTAGTTCCTACGTCGTTTGGACGTAGGTAGCTCCTACTACATAACTCTGCTGTTCAACAATAACTTGTTTTTTCATGCTAATGGCTATATGCAAAATCATTTCTCAGATTGATGACGACTGCTAGCAGAAGAAAAGACAACATTTAAAGGACTAAATAAATTTGTCTTGCTGTTAATTACAATGTTCAATAGTTTATAGTGAGTGAAGAAATATTCCTCATTCCCACCTCAGCATACCAAGCCTGGCATGAAGCATCTGATTTGCTCTTCCTGCTCCAGCGTTAACTCTTGCAAAGGTATCCTCCTATGCTCATTTATCAGAATGTGGGATGATGATGAGGTTAAAAAAATGCTCAGTACAGTTTTTCTTACACTTTTGGCTGTTACTAGATGAACACTGTGCCAGCTCCACAGGGTGATGCCTGTTCTCAAAGTCATAGAGGACAGTTTGGCAATACTAGGCTAAATCCTGGTGCCATACCCCTTCACTCCCCTGACTAAATGTTGGGTGAGATCTCTTGCACATGAAATAGCTCTTCACACATGTGGGAGGGTGGAATTCAGCACAGTGAATGTCACCACTACTTCTAATTTTTACAAGCACACCAAAAGGAATTTGAATCAAAGGAAGCAGCTCCATAAAACCCCAACAACCCTTCCTTTCTCTTGTCTGGATCCACATATGTGCTCTGTTTGTGCTGGAGCTGCCACAAAATAGTCTCCCCTGCTGGCCTTCACCTTCTTGTCTTTGTCCCTTGCTGGATGAGTGCTGACACTGTGACAGCTGGAGGGCCTGCCTGAGCTGGGAGTGAACAGTAATGCTCTGTCTAGAGAGTGCAGAGGACTGGTTGGTTATCTGTGCAGCTCAATTAACTTGTAAGCAATCAGCAGAATCAGCATTTCAGTATATTTATATGATATAGATGCCAGAGGCAGGCAAGAAACAAAGGCTTGAGGGAGAAGAGAGATTTACTGTCTGATGTCTTCAAGGTGAAGCTAGAGGTCTGACTGCAAGATAAATGAGTCTTCATGAAAAGATCAGAAATGGAGTAAACCAGAAAACTCAAATAAGGAATCATATGAGCTCTTCTCAGAGAAAAGGAAAAAATACTAACAGCAAAGCTGCCCTTTAAGGGAAAGAGATCATCTGAAATACAGGATAAATTCTACTCTCAGTCATACATGCACAAACCTAACATTATTTCCACTGTGACAACTTGACTGTGGAACAACTTCAGAAGAACTTCCCTCAGTTTACAAAGAGATGACGCAGGAGTCACAGGTCCAGCTGGAGAGCAGTACCAGCTCAGTGATCACTTCCTCAACAGCTTGCGTTCCCTTTCACAGAGATGTCTGAATTCAGCCTAGATACCAGAATGGAAGTCTAAAGAGAACAGATTTCTCTTGTACAGAACCTTTCTCTACAAGATACAAGTAAAAAGAAAAAAAAAATCTTTCTTGTAGTATTTGGGTATTTCCACCATTGTATTTGAAGGAGTCAGTAGGGGCTCAGGTAAAGAAAGAAAGAATACAGTCCACGTGTGCATAGAGGAGAAGAAAGGTAAGGGACAAGTTAACCAAAAGCTAACATGGGATCCCAAGCAAGCTGGGATGCAAGTTTTGCAGGAATTTCTTTTTTTCCCCTCATTCCTAACAAAATTCTGAATCTCCAATAGGTTCACTACTCCTCCAGCTAGAAACATAACATCCTCCTCCAAGACCAGACTGGAACGATAACAATTTACACTGGCTAAATGTTTGGTAGATAACATGCAGTGCATTTTATGGAAGATTTAAATGGGTCTTACTCCAAAGATACCTGAGGAAGAAGGGAGTGGATGCAAAAGGGAATTAAATAACAGAGCAATTTTGTCTCAATAAATTGCAGGAAACCAAGGGAAACAGCAACTAGCAGGGCAGCATTCAGCTTCACTGCTGAAAAGGGACTGAAGAATTATGAATCAAAGGCAGCAACAACATCAACAACATCACAAAAAAAAGGAAAAGAAAATCACTGGCCTGGGTGACAGTGAGGGAGGGAATCTGAAGTGCAACACCATACATTTGTACTATGAAGGGGAAAGCTGTGGCAGAGCCTGTGCATCTTGTGCATGGATGGGGAGGATCAGAGTAAGGGGTATATGCTTGTGTCCACCAGGTAAGAGAAAGACATTGTGGGCTGTTACAGGTTGTGTAGTCTTGAAAAGAGCGTGGGAGAGGAGGGATAGGGAAGGGGAAGAGGTGGAAGGGACAGGGTGGTACATTATTATGTTGCTCAGCAGGGGCTGGGGAAGGAGAAAAGGCAGAAGGGAAGGAAGTTCTTACCACATTTGGAAAGTCTGCCAGTCATCAACTCCATACAGTTAGTGGTGTCTGGATCATAGAACGGAAAGAGGAGGGAGGGAGGGAAAAACATAAAAAAAGGTTTCCATACCTCTGTGCATAAAGTAGTAACTTAGCACATTATTACCTGAAGCAGGAAACATACACATCTTGGACTTTACACAACCCAGGCCAAATGCTGTCACCCACTTTATGCCAATGCAAACCTGGCCATGGGACTAGGAGCGGAGCTTGCCTCAGTCCTGCTGCATCCACCCACCTCTTTACCACAGCTGTGGTTGTTCAGGAGATGTGGGAAACATTCTGCCACTACACTAGCAAACTAAAAGACTTGAAATACATCGTTTCCCCTGGACAGTTTTGCGTGTTATCCAGCAGCATCCAAGCAATGTCCAGCCAGCTGAACTACTTACATTTAAAGTTTGAGAGAGGGAGAAAATGCAGCATTGTGCTACTGGACATGGACAGGTGGCTACTTACACAGCTCAAAAACATCTTTTAGACCCCAGTGCCCAAGTCCTCAGCATAATTCTGCCTTTATCTTTCCCATGTTGTCTCTTCCCTTCTTGCTTTTAATGGCATTATTCACAGGCAACAGAATTACTTCTGGAAAAGGTGGCAGAATCTGGCCCTAAGACATTACTGTCCACCTGGTGTATAGCTCCCATTGCTACAGCCTCTGAGTGCCTTTAACTCAAGTGGGATAAGCAGGAGGAGCTCTACGTGTAAGCTTCAACACAGAGTGGACTAGTTCCGCTGGCCACTTCCCTGCACAACCTGCTGGCAAGCAAGACCTGCCACTGTCATCCAGGGGGCGTTGGCAGTGGGACCTCATTCCTGTGCTTCAGGGTGCTGGGCACTCCCTGAGGAGCCAGTGAGTACCATTTACTGCACTTGGTTTGGTCTCGGGTCTCCTCCTGCCTGGCCTCTAAATAAGCGCCCAGATACTAGAAGAAAGAGGCTTCTTGGAAACATGCATACATATGTCCCAAATCCCTGAGAGGAAGCTCTAACTACTCTATCTGTTCAGCAGTCTGCATGAGAGAGGGGAAGACCATTTCTAGCATTCCTCCTTGTAGAAAAGTAATTTGAAAAGGAGAGGAAGCGATGCTATATATGCCTGGGTATGTTGAACACACGCTAGAAGAGCACAGATGTGTTTTCTGATGGAGCCAGGCCTGTGCTCCATATATTGTCTGGGAATGCATGGAGGGGAGAGGACAGGTGCCTGGTCACAGTGATGTATTCAAAGCATCTGAGGAGAAGCTACATTCTCTCCATCCCCAAGGCTGGAGGCAGGCTGGCAGAGCTGAGTGGGAGATGAGACCCACGGAAGGGCTCTCAGAAAGGCAGAAGACTGAAAAAGGCGGAGGAAAAAGGAAAGAGGTGAAGGAGAAGAGAGGATTCAAGACTTGGAACAAGGTATCAGAGAGGCCAGGAGTTCACCTGTTGTTGGCTGTTCTGAGAAGAAAGCAGATTAAGCTCCCGAAAAACATTTCTCCCCAGAGATGCCTAACAGATTTAGGAAGTGCCTACAGCTGCTGATTGAGTCAATGACAAGAAGTCAATCACAAGCTTGTATTGCTTTTTTCTTTAGTAACTTAGAGAAGTCTGTCATGTAATGCCTTGTAGTAGCTCCTGTCCAAGCCCATCTGCATCAGCTACACCCAGCTGCAATAAATACACATCTATAGTGGCAGAGCTCAGAGCAGTCACTCAGTTGTCAGCAGAACCTATGCTTTTAAAGAGCACAGAACAACACATAAGAGCAAAGAAAGTCTCAAGTACGACTGCAAGATTGTTGCTGACTCCCACTTCCATAATCTGGAATTTTTCTCTCTAGTGTGTCCAGACTGACCACACAGTAACTAGCAGTCTGGAAACAAAAATGGTTCATGTTTAGGTAATATCAGAATAGGTAAACATTGTGGCCAGTTTACTAAGATTCTCCTGAAATGGGCATTTCCCTTTCCTTGTGAATGTTTAACATAAAAATAATCATCCCTCCCTAAGCTACTACTTCAGAATATTGTCTTTTTTTCAAAGTCAACTGCAGTCAGCATAGCTCTTTTCAGTGTTTCATTTAGAGCTAACTGTGTAACAGATCTACATACATTAGTTGTGTGATTAGAATAGAAACTGACAGATCTACAACAGACAAAAAAGGATTGTAACATAGGCTTTTTGATGATGCAACATCTTGGGATCTGTATCCCATTTTGTTCCTAAAATATTAATTTTGCAGGCTGCATAATTGTTTTTGATAGACAGAAAAAACATAAAAACTGTTTTGAAATACAAGACCATAGAAAATGTCAAAGGACAGCTAATTTCATTTTTCTTAGAATATTTATGCTCAACTATAATTTGTGCTCTCTATATTGATGTGGCCACTCTGAAAAACTGCAGAGTAACTTATTTTTATTTGCAATGTCTTCCCAATACAAGATCAGGTGTTTTTTCCCCATTCCTAAAAGAATAGCAAACATGAGTATGTCAGAAACAGTAGCTAATACCACATCTCCTGAGAGACTAAGAGTTAATATGCCTTTAGCTTCCTTTTTATAATAATTACTTTAATACTTCTTTCATTTCCATCATCTGGTAACATCTGCTTTAAGAAATATTCTATATGATAAAATACTCTGTAATTTTTAAGTAGAATTTTCATTCTTATCAGAAAGCCTTAGATTCTTGGCAGTAGGCTTCTGCTCATGGATAACAATCCAGTGTCTGTGGGATCGAGGTGTTCTGTGAGGTGAATAATGTCAAGGTCCAAAGGCATTTAGCTCCCTAAGAAGCACTGATGGGTCACGTTACAGCATTTTTGATGTGTGCTGTTTAATTTTTTAATTAAAGCACAATGGCAGTGCCAGAACTCAATTCTTCTGATGATAAGGCAATTCCTTGTTTTGTAAGAATTGCTGGCAGTCACTCATGCTTCAGTTTTTACCAAGACTCTTTCATAAATGACACCCAGTTTAGTTCATTAACAGATGATAAATGCTTTGGTTAAAATAAGACTTTCCTGACTGGAACATGAAAAGGTCAAATAAGCTCTGAATCCACTAAAAATCTTAACATTCTGCTAGATTTTCTTTCCTGATTTTCTTTCTTTTTCCCTGTAATTTGTGTTTCTATCCTTCACAAATTTCACAATCAAACAGCCTGGTTTGTGATGTTTCTGATATCTCTGGGACTGACACTTGTCCCAGTCTAGGAAATCTCACACAAACAACTGCTCTCCTGAGCTCTCCAAATGCAGGGCTAGGTCCCAGCAAAGCACTGAGCATATTCTGCCAGATGCTCATAGTCCCCAGTAACCACTTCCATTAAAGAAGATGATGCCGAGGGAGCCACCAGTTCTTCTGGTCCAAGGCAGTTACCATCTAGGCTGGAATTCCCCAGAGTTTGGGTGCCTACTTGACATGCACTGCTCTCCCATCAGAACTCTGGAGTGCTTGAACATTTTTTTACATGCTTTATTTCAGGACTACTCTGTTAATTGCAGTGAGATCTGTCTAACAATAATAAAGTTGTTTAGCAAAAAAAAAAAAAAGTGCTCTACCAATGCAACCAGGTATTACACAGTGTCTTTTATAGGTGGGAATCACGACAGTAAGACAAAGTGATGCCTCAGACACTATGAGAGTGGTTAAGACGTAAAGGAATGCAGCAATCAAGCTGGGACCTGAGCCCCAGATAAATCTGAATGGCAGTCCAGTTCCAAACTGGCATTTATATAGTCCTTTTTTCTGTCTTGATGATAATAAGATCCTTTGAACGCTTGGAAACCATTTCTTACTAATTTTTTATAGCTATTTAGGCAACCCACAGCACTTGTGAGCCATAAAGATGAACACCCAGAGTGCACAAATCTTCAGCAAAGCTTTTTGAGTCACCTGAACATCTTTATTTTTTCCTCTTTGAGACATACACTAGCACAAGAAGAGAGCACAGGTGCATATACAGAAGATACATGCGATCAGAAAGAATTTGCACTGCCCTATTTTGAGGCTGGATATGGTCTCTAAACAATTGTTTATGCTGATGAAAGGCATTTCCAGCAGTAACACTGAGAAGCTCTGAACTTTTAAATGCTGATGGTTAAAATCTGACATAAAGCCAAGAAATAGAATAAAGCAGCAGAAAATCTACTACAGAGAAGTTATAAAGGCTATTTCAACTCTGCTGATTGCCTAAAACATGTGAAAATGGGTTAAAAATCGGGATATGCAGCACCCCACACTTAAAACCAAAGCCTAAAGAGGAAAGAAAATATTAAGAAAATAAAAATTGATAACCTGTGAATGAACATGAATGGCTTTTGCATGTCCCCATCCACCATCTGTTCCTATTATTCTTTCGTGCAAAAGCACTCGAGGAAAACAGATTATGATTTAATGGAAAGTGTACTGGGCTGAAACAAAGGTAAAAATCTGTGATCTTTCCTCCAGGGAGATCTCTTTATTCCACCAAAGGGCAGTCCTGTCCAGCGATTACCTAAGAGCAGATTCTGAGGATATCCATGGGAAACAGAGTGATACGTGGACAAGAAACAAAAGCTAGCTGCTCCCATAGACAGTTCTATTCGCTCTTGATCCAAGAGAGGCTGTCCTTTCTGGGGGTCACTGGGTATAATGGTTTTTGTTATATCCATGAACACATGGTCAGCTATTCAGGCTCAGAACAAAGGCCAAAACCATCTAGAGCTCTTTCTCCAGCAGCAACCACACACTGACAAACAGGAGAGGAACAGCAGACCAAGCACACAGAATGCTTCCTCCTAACACTGTCTCGCTCTCTTGCCACTTTCAGATTAGAGATTTCCTGAGCTTGCTGTGGTTTATCTGTTCAGTAATCCCCACAAAGATTTCTCTCCCAGGGAGTCATACAGTCTCCTTGGAAGTATGAAGCACTCAGAGAAATATGAGCCTCTGCAAGCTTCTTGCATTCAAAACCTGCTTCAGCTGGGAGTTCTACAAGAGTTATTCATGTGAAGACACACCTTCCAATATTTGCTTGGTATTTGGCTTCCACTAGCTTCATTTGATGGCCTTTAATTCTAGCATTGGAAGAAAACATGAACCATCAATGCCTATCTATTTGTTCTGTGCCAGTCCTAAGTCTGTAGACCCTCTTAGCAGTTATACCACAGAAGATTTCATGTCCTGAAGCATTAAGGTAGAAGACTGATTTAGTTGGCACTAGATCTGGCCAACTGGTCTGTGGCTTTTAAAAGTATTAGATTAGTTTTTGGGATGGATTGTATTTATTTACATTTATTCCAGTAAGGGAGGGAAACTTTTTTCCTGCTTCAGAATACATCAGAAGAAATAAGCACAGCCAGTCTTAGGAAGGGAAAATGGAAGTGAATGCAGGGGATATCCATGGGAAAGGGAGATAATAGGATGCTCAAGTGTGACATAAAAACACACCTGTCTAAATCAGGTACGTATGTGTACACACTCACATACACACACACACGGATGCATGGGCAACATGACATCTACAGACACTGTTGTGAGCAGGAAGAAATGAGAAAGAGGAAAGTAAGTCTGAAACCCAGGCAAGCCGGCCTAGTGCGCTGACATGCTGCATAACAGATCAAAGAGGAGCAGGAGAGAGAATGATTGTCAGTGCCATATGCTTACTGGGCCTTGCATTTCTATTTTCTCCTGTTTTCATTGGATCTTGCCCTTCTGCAGGTCTCACCTTACATGCACCCTTCTTTCACAGGTGGCTTTCATCATCCCACCTGTAATAGCATCTGAACCAAAAGGCAGGGGAGTCAACTGCACAGAGGGTATGTCTGTGCACAGTGAGCTAGGAAAATCTCCAGTGCATTGGCAGGGCAACAAATGAGCCAACGTTGCTGGTCAGAGCCAGCAATATCCTCAAAGCCATGGAGGAGGAGAGTCAAAGTGAACCATGAGCTAGTTCTGTTGCAGCAGTGGACTGTCAACAGAGCATCCTTAAAACATGAATCTGAATAGGAGTCCAGCCACCGTAATTCCTGTGAGATGTTCAGGGCTGGGAATATGGGAGAAGAAAAGAAATGGAGAAGAATTTGTCTTGTTTCTACACGAGAAAGAAATGCTGAGTAATTACATGGCAATTTCTAGGAAGCCCTGCACAGATCTCCCAAACCACAGCTGAGCATGGTGCTGAACATGAACTCTTTGTGGTCCCTTTATCCATTTATTTCCTCTTTCTCTCTCACTTTGCATGAGGATGGGACCTCCCTACCTTGAAGCACAGATGTTGTCTCTTCCATGGTAACAATCTTTTCCCCCCACTTCCTTTCTCTCTTTTTCTTGGACTCTGTTCCAAACTAAATTTTTGAGGTTAAATTATTTCTCTCTTTTTCAAGGGAAATGCGTCTTGCTGATCAGGACAGGTGATACATACAGGATAGATACAGTCTGGCACTGTACCTCTCATGAGCTGCCTTGCCTGATAAACTACCTGGATGACAGAGTTCTTGTTCTTAATACTCCATGTGGAGTTATCATTTCCCTGTCTTTAAAGATCAGGCTGCGTTTTCCCTGCTAGAATGAAATACTCCGATGTAGCTTTAGACAGTAGAAAAAGACTCTGTCTATAATTTCTCCATTCCAGAATCAGAGCAAAACTGTAAGTCAGATACATTTCTCACAGCACAGCTTGCCCTAAATGTCCCTCTGAGCCTTAGTCAGATGAATGGTTCTTATTTCTGCTGTATGACTTTCTTTATGGAGATACCCTGTTTGATATGCAAGTGTGCAACAGGGTCCAAATTCTTGTATTATAGCCTCAGAAGATAGCACATGCTAGGGTGAAGACGTTAAGAGAGATCACATTATTTACTTTTTTTAACAGTTTTTCCCTCACCAGATGGTAAGGGCATACTTATTCCCCAAAGAGGAAAGGAATGATTGAACACTGCTCATGCAGCAGAGGTAATATGGACTGGACTGAGAGGATACTTTTTTTCCCAGATGATTGTTCTCACTCTTGCTGGTCCCCAGCATTTCCCAAGAGGAAGGGCTGGTAGAAAATTCTGTCTGCTTCCTTGAATTTGATTTTATTTCAGAAGTTCACGTAACAAAAATCTGAGTCAGCCTTAGTTCGAATATCCTCACCTTTCCTGTTTCCTAACAGAATAACCCATGTGTAGGGCACCCTTGCAATCCAGCGTGCAGAAGGTCAGGCAGTGCTGGAAGGCAAAACCAAAGTGGAAAATAATCTTTCCTGAGCTGAGCATACTCTTCTGTCATGTAGTGAGCACACACTCTTCTAGACAGAGTTATTTTATCTTCAGCTGTTAAAGCCACGCTGTTAGACCAGAAGGATGTAACCCATATGTGCAATGAGCCAAGGAGATCCAAGATTTAACTGCGTGATCCTATGCTGACTTCATGCTGCAATTTTGTCTTGGCTGGTTCACACAGAAGTAAAGCATATAACTTGGTTCTTATGTATATGTACTTACTACCTTTTCAGCATCATACAATGGGAAAACTCTTCCCACTCCTCCTGCCTCTTCTTCTTGCAGCCTCCACTCTCTGCTTTGCTCCTATTTCTTCCCTGTATCATACATTGTTTCTATTTTTCCCTGTTTTCCCTTCCTTCAAACTCTCCCAATATCTAAGCTTCCCTAAATTTTCAATTTTCACCTTCTTCCTTTGTTCTGTCCTCTTAAAGGATAGAAGAGCTAACACTGATTTTTTTATAGTGTCACCACTAGTTGCCAGAGTTAACATTTGCTACATAATGGTGGGATGAGGCCAGTTTCTGTATTTTCATCTCAGACTGCCCGCAGATTCAGACTGATGTCACTGCACAGGGCCACATTTGTAAGCGTTTCTTTACCATCATGATGAATTGAAACTTATTTCAAAAATCAGTAAAATATAGCTTCTGTAGAACCTCAGTATGTGACTCATGCTATCACAGTATTGGGCCAAGAATTTGAACACACTACTGGAAACTGTTAGCCACCTCCTGACGATCTGAAAGTGCTGTTGTTAATGGCTAGTTAAAAGTAGCTCTTAACTTTGTTCTGGGACCATCTGAAGTCGAAGGTTTCTAATACCTGTCTGAAGAGTTTGAAAATCAGGTATCTTCTAGACTGTGTCTCTGTTCTGGGAGCTTATGGAACTTGAGAAAATCTGGAATATCTATTGATAATGCAGCCTTTGATGGAGAAGTGGGCAAATGGCTCTTTGGGCAGGAGGAAGGCAGAAGCTGTTCAACTGGGAAATGCGCTGGGAGCATTGGAGTGGGAATGAGAGGGAGGAGTAGGGTGGGTGCAGCAAATTACTGCTCTGTCTGAATGGAGCTAGGTTCTTGCTGTAATCAGAGGGATGGCCTTCCTCAGCCTCCCGGTACTGAGAGGCACTTTGCCTTCCTGTCCCTCCTGAAGCAAGGTGCTCAACAGTAGAAACTACTTACCTGATAACTGCTGCACTGAAGGCTGGTCATGTGTGCTTAACAACTGTGCCTGAATGGTTTCTACTACCCTCTTAAAACGACGGCTTGGACCTGTGAGGAGAGAAGAGGCACAAATGGCTGTGAGAGGAGCCGGAGCTGAATCCTCATGCAACACAAGCTGGAGGGAAAGGGTCAGAAACGTATTCCCCTCAGTCTCATCCCCATAAGTGTACTGACAGCATAGCTGTGCCTCAGCTGAAGGCACAACTTTGAGGAACTGTTATACAGACCCAATGTAAATAGGAACTTTGGGATGCTGTACTCAGCAACAGAAAACAGGGCTTCCGGACTTCTTTCATAAGGAAAGAAAAGGTTGGGGAATTTTTTTTCTTGTTATTTACTTTTAACCTTTGTGTGGGGCATGTAGTGAGCCAGGAAGAAAAAGGCAATTGCACGTTTCTGTAAGAAGGGAGAAACCAGTGGCTCACAGTGCCCAGGTGAGATACTGAGACCTTTGAGTGAAGCAAGGAGGTAGTTCAGGGAGGTATTTCAAATCTGATGTGCAGTGCAGCAATTTTAGTATTAATGATGGTGGTGGCAACTTCACCTCTTGTGAATCTCTTGCTCTCCCAATATTTCCATCACTACCAATGCCATTCTTGATCCCAACATCCTCCTTTTGCCCAATGTTGGAATCTTCCCCAGGTGTCAAGTTATCTATATTCTTTCCTCTGGCAGAAATATCTTTGCAGGCCTCCATATCAGCAAGGACAAAGCCAACTTACACCCATCTTGCAGCTTTGCCACGGTTACCTGATAGGAGTGTGAAAGTGACAGAATAGATCCCATTCTCCTTCTGCGCTTCTCCACCTTCTGTGTACGTTATGTCCACCTGGAACTTCACTGGCTTCTGGAAAACAGCAGGACCTCCTGTGGACTTGTATTCTGCACGGAAACTTGTCTGTGAGATGACACTGTGACTGAGGCTTGGAATCTGAAACAGGTTAGTAGAAGATAGTAGAACCAGTGCACAACGGCAACAATTGCAAAACTCAATTTACAACAATACACATTTCCAGAGTATGTAAGATTTGCTGGATCTTCTTCTGGACTTGAATTTGTAATATAGAGGTATTCTTGTAAGATCAGTAAGTGCATGGGTTGGTTGGCACTGCAAAAGAATGCACTGTTGTTCCACATAGGAATTACCTAAATTAAAGGATGAACACTGGTGGAATACCAACATGCTTATATATACCATGTTGCACAACTTTCATACACTGTCTTTCTTTTCCTACCCATCTAACAATTTTGAGAAATGCCTTTTGCTGAGAGAGAACTGACATTAAGGAAAAGACTAGAAAAGTCAGCGATATTTAAGACTCTATAGATCACAAACCTGAACAGCCTGACATGATCTCATAGCTGATCCTGTTCTGAACAGGAGAGCAGACTACAGACTTTCTGAAGTCATTTCCAAGCTCATTTGTTTGGTGATTCTATTATATTTTCCTCCACTCAAACAGCAGACTTTCCTAGATTGTAAATAAAGAGTATCTGCAATTGATACCCTGGTCCACAGAAGAAATTACCCTTCTATCTGCCATAAAGCATAGGAGAGGAGATCTACAGTATTAAACACAGACATGAGACAGATTTTTGTCTGATTAAAGTGGTGCAGAGTATAGCCAGGGAGGCCCAATCTTTTCCGCAGATAGCGACTGTAAGGTAAGTGTGACAAAGCAGCAAATCCCTGTCTTGATACCATACTGCCAGTGTGCTCTGACTGCACTGAAATTCCAAACACTGGCAACCTGGAGACTCCACCAAGAAGGCTGACATTTTTTCTCACTTTACAGAGTATTTTCTACAGTTAGAAATGTAGGCAGAGTACAGTGGAGGCCTGAAAACACAACACATAAATTAAATGGGCAGAGGATGCACGCGAAGGAGCAGACACCCTGCCCAGTAACATATGGTACAAGGAGTCCTGGAACTGACCAGGGACCAGTATGTCCAACAGGCAGCTGGGCTGACTTACCGAGAGGAAAGCGTGGACAATATCAGCCTTAATGGAGCTTAGTGGTTTGTCCTTAATGACCACAAAAATCTGCTCTTCTTTCTCCAGGTTGATGAAGTTACCAAACCAAGATTTTTTGGCAAGCCTGGTACAATGAAGAAAAAGAGATGGCTTAGAATATTGAGCACAACTTCTTAGACACCACTCAGAAAAAGAAAATGTTAAAAAACTGCACAAGAAAGCAGTGATAACACTCCAGTTGCGATATTACTACAACAGGTGGCTCACAGAACCAAAGAAAATCCCCCTCCCTCACTTAATGAAAACTGTTAAAGTAACAGTTGACACAGTGTTACTCTGGCAGTACCTGTGACCAGCCATGAAAATACAGGAGCAATGGTAACTTTTTTGTAAAGCCAATACACTAGTTAAGCAATTTAAGTTCACTCCTGCCTATTTCAACCCTTTTGGTGTTCTTGGACTTGGAAAGTTCCATTCCCAAAGGTGTTTTCTTGATCTGACAGTACAGTCACATGATGTTGCTTATTAAAGCAAGCTACAGATTTCACTGGCCCTTCACTCTGTCAGTGAATGAAATCCACTCCTACCCAGAGCGCCAGGACAACAAGTGTCCCATCCATTAGTCCTATTCAACACCAGTCTAAATAATGAGCAAGTTCTGGCCCTCTTAGGAAGGAATGAACTTCCATTACTAGAAGAGAAGATCTCAGCACCACACCAAACACAGTGCAGGCTTTACATTGACAGCAACTCAACGCCATAATTCCTTTCAGCATCAGATGGTGGTTTCATCAAAAAACGAAATTGTTCTGTTTTTCACACTGATTGTACCAGTGAATGCTAGATTTTGTTTGTTGTGTCACCATCTTGATGCACTTTGTTGAAACTCACTTTTAAGGTAAACAGGCTAAAGGAAAAATGGAGCATGTATGTTATTGGGGGAAACCACTCAGAACCTGGGGATAGTGCCTCTGAAAGTAAAGGTCTTAAGGAGAAAGAAGGTGCCATCAGCCATGAGATGCAGCCAAAGCATTGCTGCGCCAAGCTAAGCCTGGGGGAAATTCCACTGAAATCAGACATGTTCTAGCAAAGAATTTAGCATGAAAAAGCCAGAGATGAAAAGACTTGCTATGAACAGAACACAGATTTTTCACTCCACAGGGTACTTTATAATGCCATGGCAAGTACTAGGCTTTCTCTTATATGGAACATTCACCACTCAAAAAAAAGACAAACTACAGTCCAGCCTCTCCAGGAAAGAAAAGTCATTCGCAAAAGAAAATGCTATGCAGCCCAATAAAGCACTAAGCAGCTGGAGATGGTTACTAGGAGATCCCCTTTCTGCAGCAAAGACACAGAATGAGGAAGGGCAGAGATGAGATAAGAGAGAAAGGAGCATGGAAACACCACAACTGGAGGACACCTCAGCTGTGCAAATAATCATTTGTTTCCACCCATTACAGGCAGCCAAATATAAAAGTACAAAAAGATTCACTTGCAATTTAGTAAACCACTGTCCTCCACTCAATTAAGTGGGCTGGAAAACTGTCACTCCCTAAAATATTCAGAGGCAGCTGTAAGTAAGCCAGTGAGCCAAAGATTAGCATGGGGAGCGGTAAAGAGAAAGGGCTTCTCATTTAAATGGGTCGTTAAGGAGCCGGGGTTAGAGTGTGAAAGGAAATTACATACTAATTAGCTCATGTGTCTCACACACACCATAACAACTCCGCAAGCCCCCAGAGAGCCGGAGCAATAGATCCCTGCATGTAAACGGTCTATGCTCATTAGTAAATTTGCACCTGGTTATCTATCTAAAATGTCTGGTTGTCTTAGGCTTGGATCTATCATAATCTGAAACAGGGCTTGGCTGTTGGGACTCCAGGGGCCCAATGTATGCCACACATGCTCCTTGGAAGCTGAGCTTGGAAAAAGCATGAATATTTGATTGCAGATCTGCAATATTACTTTTCACATTTGTATTTTTACTAATGGCTTTGCTGAGCCTTCATTTACAGGTTTCTTAATGAGTGCAGGTTAAAAGGGCCCCAGAACACAAGGAGGTTTTCTCCTGTTCAGCTTGGAAAGTTGGGTCTGGAATCTGCAGAGTCCAGCTGGACTATCTTCTTCAGCACGGTTATCACAAGTAATACTGATTCCAGAAGATTCTCTGACAACCTGGGCTACACTCCAGCTTGCAAATCACTGGAATTCAGTACATAATTTTGCTCATGTTGCACAACATGGAATAGATGCCAGTGGTCTCTTCTGCGTCTGGAATGAACAGAATCAAGACATAACACACATGAACTGGCTTTTCTCCACAAAATTGGCAGAACTAGCACTGCTCACACACACAGAGAATAGGTGCACTGAAGAAGAAGGAGCCACTTCACAGTAAAACCACAGTGACGATTTCCCTCCTCTTGAGGTGTGCTAAGTGCTAGTCTCTTGGATTAAAACAGGTATGATTCAAATATCCTCAGCAGCCTGAATGAGATGCTCTAGCACCCTCCAAAATCAGGCTGTAAGCACTGAAAAAGATACTTAAAATTAACAACTTTCTCTCATGATGGCAAGCCTCCTGAAGGGGAGGGAGATGGGAGTTGCATGGGAGACTGGGTACATGAGTTACTCTAGGGAAACTAATCAGGTGTCCAGTTGATAAAAAAAAAAAAAGCAAATAGATTACTATGAAAATAGAAGCTAGTGTTTTATTACTTCACAATGATTTTCTCACTGCTGTAATGTTCTGTTTTCTACTTTTGGAGTGTCTGACTGCATCGCTTTCTGAAGAGCCTCACTTTCTTTTCTATCTGTCCCTGACTGCATGGATCCATAACCTCTAGAAGTTATCTGCTTAGCATAAATAATAGCATTTCTACTCAAGCAAATGGAGCTTTGCATGTCTAAAGCAGTTAAAGCTACATCTCTTTAAACGTCATCCCTAGCACGTTTTCTAGGATGTTTTCATATGAGAAAGAATAGCAATACCCAGACATGTCAAAATGTATTACTTAAACATCAGGTTTGTTAAATGAGTGGCAGTCATTAAAGAATGCTGTACTAGACCAAGGACATGTATTTTTATCACCCAGCCCATGAGGTCAATAGAGCTTTTGATAAGAATATCTTATTTCTTACAGAAAGGAAGAAAATAGCAAAAAATCCCAAAATACGTGGAAGAGGGCACTGAGCAGCAAGACATCTACCATTAAAATAAAATCCAGTTCATTATTTTTTATTACTTTTATTACGTTTTCTAGAGGGTGCAGCCCAATTGAACTCATTAATTTGGCAATTACACAGAAAAAGAAAAGAGGGCCTTAGGCTTTGACTTGCATCCAAACTGCCTCAAATGACAGGCGCTACTTCTGTATACCAGCTTTTAAAGGGTGAGTAGGAAGCAGAGAAGGCAATAAATTCACAGAACTTCTACCAACACACATGCATGAAGGGGAGAGGAGAGGAAACAAAGAGAAGGAACTTCATTCAGTGACTTCTCTGCTTTAGCAGCCTTAAAAATAATTGAGATGAAAATATTGTATTTATTCTGTCAGAATGTGTTCATTTTTTGAAATTCTCTCATGCCTATCTATTAGTAAATGCTGCAAAGTGTTGAAAACGCAATTCATTCAATTTTTCTTCCTGGATTTCTTTTACTTTGGATTTTCCTTTGCTATTCATTACTTCTTCCTCTTCTGAATTCTTTATCCCTCTCCATTCTGCACTATTAGAAATAGATTGCCCATCCTACATCAGATACACACCAGGTCTGGGGAAAGTTGTTAAGGCAGTACCATTATCACCAATTACCAAACTTTGGGCCCCAAATTTTCATCTACAACTCATGAATATTTCACACAAGTATCTTGGTGAAAGGCCAAACTGCCTTGGTTGGCAGAGAATGTCTATGGGCATTGGGTGCACAAACACAAGCTGTGAAAATAAAAAGGAATAATTTGGCATCTGTTGCATATATTAGGAAGTGTTTGGAGCAGCGCTCTCTGGCAGGGACTTCCAAACCTGCCAGGCACTGACGCACATTTGTGCAGTGAAATGGTTGAAATGTACACTGACTTTTAGGAACAAGTCTGGTGAATATGAAACAGCTTCTGCACCTCCCTGTGTTGCTGCTCAGAATTAACACTGCACTTACTATCTCAGCCAAAGATTCCTCTGAATCGTCTTAGCAGAGACTTCTGCATGCTATCCTGGGGATGCAAACTCTCATGTGCTAAGGTAAAGACTTTTTACTGCAGAGTTAGTGCCAGTATAAGCCATTGACTATTCCCAAGAGCGTTGTTCTTGCGAACCAAATGAAAGAAGAGAACAGGAGGATGTCCCAAGACCAGTGAACTCAGCAAGCAATGAGTAAATCAGGTGGTTACTGTGAGACTGTTTCATCACTGGCTGACCTCACATCCATTACTGACAGAGATTTTACTCCAGGCCGTTATCAGGGGGATCACTTTGACATCTCTGTCCCACTCACGGGAGAACAGGCTACAGTCAGATACTGACTCAGAGCAGAAATGGTCATGCTATCACATTCAGGCAAGAAAATGGCATTGGTAAATGGTGGAAAAGGAGTACTGGCAAATTACTTACTCTGGGGATGATTCCGGGGTTAAATTGGACATCTCCTCTGGCGTAGGTACTGTCCATGCACACACAGCCAAAGAGAGGGAAGGAGAAAAAAAAATGATGAATCAGAACACCTTCTTTTACTCTGGTTCTATAACAATGAAAAAATTGTGACACTGCATCTCCTTTCATTTGCCCATTGACTCTGCAGACTAGTTCTGACATTTAAACGTGGGTCGTGTGTCCCTAGATCATTGTATCTAATCAAGTGACACAGTTCAAGGCTTGTTCTGCCCTTTCTTAAATCACTAGGAAATCCCAAACACCACACTGACTTGATTGCCTTGAATTTTTTTTACTATTGTTTCATGAGCCAATTCTCACACTTTATGTAATGAGGCTTTATCCAAAGACCTCTTCAGTCACTGAAAATATGAGGAATCCCAGTGGAATTTTCTGGACACAAAGTATGAGTCTGCCATACGAGGCCATTTGCTTCAAAGTCCAACTGGATGCAGCTCAGTCACTGCTTCAATTCTCAGCAGTTCTCTGGCCATCTCAAAGACAACGTCCCTGACCATCACATTCTAAAACCTAACTCTTCCATGGCTGTAATCCTCCTTTCCCTCAGGATCCTGTAAAACTATAGGGCATCAGGATAGCTGCTGATCATATCTGAGGACAACGCATGTAACTTTGGGTGCCCTTTGCCTGAATGCAAAGAACCACCTGCAGCTTGAAGAAAACAGTTTTGCCCATCTCAATACTCCAGAGACTCTGAAAACTAAAACAGGCCAGCAGAAATAAAAACACTGACTGTATTTAGGCAGTTTTTACATCAATTACCAAAGGCAGTAAAAAAATCACTAACCAAGATCAAACAAGCTGTACGTCAGAAGGACAATTTCAGTCTATTGCCACTGGCTATCTTTTTTCAGCAGAAGGCTCAGCCTGTGGGTGCGGAGAGGCAGCAGAGTATAGCTAGATGTGAAATACCAGAGCTCTAGGTTTCCTGGCAAAATTAGCACTGAGCTGAAGATAAAATTTTCTTGTGTTCTAAGAACCATGACAGAGATAGTAAGGTCTGTACTACTTGAGTGTGAAGAAGGCTCAGGAGATGCTGTTGGAGCAGGTGCAGTGGATTTACAGAGCCTGCTGACACACGCTTTGGGCTAGGGCTGCCTGATGCTGTCACTCTTGTTTGCAGGTACATGAAACTTGCAGAGCCACAGAGAGGTAGCAACTTGCTGCTGAATGGCTGCCCAAATCAGACACGCTCTGCACATATGGACAGAGTACTCACCTTGTAATTTCCGGCGATGGAAGCGAGGAGACCCCAGGAAACTATTCTTGATTGAGTTGAGCCGTGTCCTCCATGGCATTCCTCCAATGCTGGGGCTGGATGGTGGTGTTGGGTTGGGTGTGCCTGCTGGGCTCTCCTTTGGCGTATGGACAGGTGTCCCCTTGGGGGTAGGGAGGGGACTTCCCCTTGGAGAGGGGTGAGGGGTGACCTGTATGATGGGGATAGATTTGGTGCTTGGGTCAGTACTAGAAGGGAGTAATCTAACAGGAGACATAGGGTTGGTCTGCAATTTAGGAACAGCCAGCTGTGGGCTAAAGCCGGCAGCAGGTGAGCGGCCCTGGGCATTCTGCACAGGATTGTTCTGGGAAGAGGGCGTGCTGGCATTGCTGGAAGGGAGTGGGTTGGATTTAGTAGACTGGAGTGGTTTTTCGGCCAATTTGCTCTTGGATGGCAAAGTCTGCGTCTTTGGGTTGGGCTGAAGTGCTGGCTTTGGTTGGAGTACATGTCCAGGCCTGGAGGCGTTCCTACAAGCATCAGGGTCCAAGGAGACTTGGGGTCGGGGAGAGAAAGGGAGGTCGGAGGTCTGAGGGGGGATGAAGAACTTTCTGATAGGCTACGAGACAGACGCAGAGTGTCCATGCACATTAAAAACAGTGAAATACGCATAGAGCGGGCGAGCAGAGAAAGGAAAGTCAGAACAAAATCCATCCGAGTCACAAAGATGCATCATGTCACAAGGAGACGTAAGAGATGGAGGTGAAGGGGTAGTGGGGGGGAGGGATTTTGCAAAGAAACAAAAACGAACAAACAAACAAAAAACAAAAAAAAAGACATGCAGTTAGCTGGGAACACAGCATCATCAACAACAGCAGCAGCGGCAGCAGCAAGAACAACAGTGTCATAACAGGCTTCATCATATTAACCAACCACGTGTCAGCAAAGGAAAACAACAGAAAGAAAAATAAAACAAAGGAAAAGTAAAAAACAAAACGAAAGAAAGTAACCAAGAAAAAAGAAGAGAGAAATGCCATCTCTCTGGGATTGTTCTGATCGCCCTGCAGTGAGAAAAGCACGATGCCGTAGGGAGGTGAGGAAGGGGAAGAAGAACCACTGAAGCCACAGACAAATTGAGATGTGCCAAGAATGGGACCACCTCTTTCAGCTCAAAGTGCCCATGTGCAAACCCAGTGGAGAGATGGAACTCAAAACAGGTGTGTGTGATACATACGGAGTGGTAGGCGATACACATAGCTTACTGCACACACCGGTCAGAACCTCTGTCCCTCCTCTTTGCCCCTGACTCTGGCTAATGCACACGTTGGCTGCAGCCATCCTTGCAGAAGGAGGGGTAAAAGGGAGAGCGATGCCACGTTGGCTTCCAGCCTCCTCCCCTGGCCTGGGTGGTTAAACTGCTCAGTCTCCACTCAGGGCTTCAGAGCACACAGGGCCAAGAGGAAAACATGACTTGGCCCAGTGCTTAATTTGTGAATAGCAATAGCAAAAATTTCAGAAAGGCCTGGAAAATTCATTTATCTGGAAAGAGATGATACTTCCCATCAGACGTTATGCTTCCCCTGCAACATCCCCCATACCATTGAGGGACAGCCTGATAATCAGGATTTCTGTCATAAAGTTACAGCAATATTCAACATTAAGTCCCAGTTCTTTGGAGGGGTTGGGGGGTATCACTGTTCATAAGATACAGCTTAAAAAAAAGAAAAATACAATCAAGGTTCATAACCCATCACTGAGTTATCAAAAATGGGATTATGAATTTTTTTCCCAAACAATAACATTTACACGTTACAGGCATTTTGGGAAACTGTTCACATGGAGTCAGCAAAGAGCAACACACAGACTTGGGAGGACAGAAGCCTTTTCAAGAGACTGCTGCAAATAAAAGTCATTTTTAAAGCAAAACAAATGTCCTTACGAAATATTGCTGTTAACACCTCAGATTACAAGTACTGGCAGAATTTTAAAAATAGAGATTACTGCTCAACCTCTTTACTTTTGGTCTGCATTCACATTCTGATTTTTTTAATAAATTATTTACTATTATAAATTATTTATCTTTATTATTATTATTATCCGTTCTGAACATCTAGAAGCTCTAGTCAGGCACTGTCCAGACATGCCATGTAAATGCAACCTTGCCTCAAATGTCATGTAAGCACACTTAGTAGTAAGTTTACTTTCCGGGTTTGATGGATTAACACAATGCTGCCACATTTATAAAATGCAGAGAAGTATTTAAAGCAATGTCTAAAATAGACATCAGAGCTGTCTAATGCATCAGAGCTGTCTAATGACTTTAAAGAAGGTAGGGTTAGGCCACTGAAATTAAAAGAAAAGCATAACATCAAAACATTTGTATTATTATTAGAATTGTAAAGTTAAAATCAAGCCCCACATTTTGGTCAGTTCTGATCACCAATGAAAGTGGTTAATTTATGGAAGTCACTATCAGCGTCTGATTATTAACTCCAGTTGATAGAAGTCAAAGACTGTTGATTGCAAATGTTTCTTTGCAATTTTCCTATCATACGTGTATGATAGTTTGATAAACAAATTTGAAAGAAATAAAGTCAAATTAAACTCCCACCTAAGCCATTATGAATCTGAATGGGCATCCTTAATTACCACATTTCTAATAACAAAGAACAAGATTAGGTCTGTCTTTCAGTTGGTGCAACTGGGAACACCATTAGCAAGATCCTGTGAAATCCCTTCAAATTTCAAAACTCTTAGTTGCCATTGAATTCAATTCCTCATAGAACTTTACCTAAGCAATGCATACAGTGAAATGTGCATTTGATCTTTAAAGTACATTCTCTTTCAATAATCTAAGGTGATAATAGAAGGTAAGGATTTAGAAATAAATTTTTATTTCAACATTACCTTTTAAGACACAAATTTGACCTACCTCAAAATGGTTATGATCTATTAAAAATGCCATCTGGCTGCTAAATCCCTTTGAAGACTTTTTAATCAACTGCCTATTAAGTAATAATGTTAAGATACAGCAACTACGGAACAGATCTTGTCATCCTTATTCTTTGATGTAGTCCTACTGAGATGTCAGAAATTGATCCCAAGAGATCAACTAATGAGATCAGGTCTAAGGTTTGCAGCTCTGGATGCTCGTTTTATGCGCATAACTGTTTTCACTGTTTTTCAGTACATTCTGCAGTGGTATAAGAATTCTCAGATATCTGCTTCATTCCACTGCTACCCATGAGGTGCAGAAACAAGGAAGGAAATAGATCTTCATTGGTTCCTGGCACATTAAAGACAGAGGGGAGACTGCAAACATATTTATGCAGTTGCAAAACAGGGTAACAATTGATAGGAAGTTGGGAAATAGTTTCAGAAAACAGCTCAATCAAGCAAGGAGTTGGAAGCTTTACTAGCCTGTAAACTTACACCTGACTGTTTTTATGCATAAGAATTAAACACATTACTGGGGAATTAAGATTTCAAATATTTGGAATACTGATGTTATCTTTACACAAGCAAGAGTAGATCCATAGTGTATCCATACGTTCAATTCGTCAACTTTTTCTCTATATTTGCTGGTCATCAAATTCATAAAATGTATTTTGTCCGATTTTCTAATCTAAGCTATTCTGTGGCAAACTGATCTAAGTTGATTGTAGCCGTGCTCTGCTGTAGCTTGATAGAAAGTAGCTGTGAAGTAGTTCTTGATATATGGTCTGAAACCATGCTGTACATAGACCTCAGCTGGATAAGGCAGTGTTTAGCCATAACAATGTCATTCAATGCACTTATGAGATTGAAAAAGGACAGGAGCACAGTGAGATCCCTGAGGTACTTCTAGCAATGCAGGGCAAACATATGATAAATTCTCTGCTTGGATTTGTAGATAACATTTCCCTCACCACCCATGAAAATTTACAAGCTGCCAAGGAAAAACAAAACATCCCAGCTAAGAGCCATAGCTCTGCAGCAACAGATGTTGAAAAGCATCAAGCATGTGTGAGTGAATTGGACCAACAGATCTTGAAGCAGCACCACTTACCCTTGGACTGCTGAGAGGACTGGTGGAGAGCCCAGATGAAGCTCCACTGATTGACCGAGACCTGAATGGACACAATAAGAAAAAAACCCTCAGAAAACTTAAGTAATAACTCTGAACACCAGCCACCACAGGCACAGTCATGAAGTGAGGAGAAAGAGGGAGGCTGCCACTGGAAAAGCACAACTCCTTCCTTTTACTACTGTCACATTTTTCAGTTGTCCCACCCTCAAAACAAAACTCTAAGAAATGCTGCTTGCTCAAGGAGGAAACTATAACCCCTTTTCATTACATGAGTTGCTACCTTCTTTTTGGCCACCAAGCACTTGAAAACTACCGTGTCCGACCTGTGTAAGCTGAACTGTTGAATTTAAAAAACACCTGTCAAGACACACATGTCAGTGCTGAGGATTCTCTCCTACACAGTGCTGGCGAACACAGAATGAGATGTTCTGTCACAAGCAACACGGAAAGCCACCGTGTGTACAAAGCAAAAAAGTAGGGAATTCTTCCAGACATTAAGGAAAAAAACAGGTCTTCAGGACCAAGATACACGATCGCTCCTTATGCGATGACTTTTCACTGAAATTAAAGCTCACATTGCCACAAGCTTTTCCAATTTCTCACTGATGGATTTCACAGCTCTGCTTCCCACTAAGATTTCCTGTTGTTGTATTAAACAAGCCACGTCTCCCCTATGGATAACTCATTCTGCTGCTGTTGATAACTTCATTAATACAATGATAATAGCACAGGTGCCCTCCAAAACAGGCCAGTAACAGAATCAACTGTCCTACTTGCTGACAAGGTCACCTGCACCGTAACACTCTTATGTTCTCCAGCAAAGGCCACCTATGAAAAATGCCAGCTGTAGACTACAAAACATATGAATGCGCTATTCTACACATGCTGAAAGGGCACAGGCCAAATAAACAAACATTTCAGCAGAACAACTTTCTAGGAGGAGGGCTGCCCATTATGAAAAAAATCCTGTGTTACTCTAAATGAGTAAGCCCCAGAGGCAGCTGCTTTCTATTCTCTTGAAAGAAAGTTGTCCTGAAGACTAAAACATCTTACAGGAGAGGACTTGGCTAAGAACCTAGTTGGTCAACAACCATTAAGCAACTTGCCAATTCAGCAAATCTAACAATGTTTCACCTATACTAAGAGAAGTGAAGGCAATTACTTGCCTTCAGGTAACAAACATGAAAAGGTAAAATACCGTACATGCTTGGAAAGCAGACTGCATGTGCGTATGTGTGTACACATATATTTAGAATTGTTACGGGTCAGATAATATCAACTTATACATTAGAGAATGTAGAAGAAATTTAAACCATGAATTGTCTGTGATTACTGAACTTTTTAATCAGTTATAGAAGAATCAAAAAATCAATTTCTAAAATGGACTCCCTGACATATCTTACCAAATAAATTTGAGCATTAGCAGTACTGAAAAATATGTGAACTGCATAACAGGAGGTAGTTCCGGGTAAAAAGCTAAAACTGAACACAACGGCATGTCCTGTTTTCCCTGTATCTTCTGGAGACTCCAAACTACTCATTGATGGGTTTCCTTCTATCTCTTTTTAGTTCATCCATCACGGTTAGATAAAATGCAGAAGCCCAGACTTGGCATGCCTTTTTTGCTAGATTAAATCTAAATTTGCACCAAGAATATCTAGGGGAACTATGCAGAATCTCCCTTCTTGAACCCTACCACAGTCTGCCGATCACAGTACAGCCGACAAAAACTAGAATCTCCATTTTGGCACTTAATTGAACTTAAATTTGCACCATCATGATATGAGGCACTCGTAAAGGTAACTTTAAGAGGAGTAACTTTAAGGGGAGAACTGTCTGCCCCACTTGCAATAAGCTTTTTTATGTGCCTGTCCTATAACAGAAGTGGCTGAGTGCAATGTAGATGTGTCATGCATAAGGGAAGGCCAGTTAAAATCTTCCTTGTATAAGTCATCAGGAGAAGCTTCTTCCAAACCATAAATTACAAGACAAGCCTATAAATTACCTTGCACAAGATTTGGGAGGCATTTAGGTGCCCAGGGATGCAGTTAAACGCCTATTTAGGAGTTTAACTGCTACTAGGAGATGTTCCCACCAACACTTAATTATGGTGGGAAGGTCCTCTCTGACACTCACCTGAATTCCAGGACACTTGATTAAAAGTTCCAATCTGCTATTTCCTCTTTGCAATCAGGTGTTTCCAAGTCCCGAATTCTCCCCTCCCAACCCCATTGCCTCCTATTTTTAATAAAAATGATCACACACATGGAGGGCAAAACACAGCCGGTCCCCCCTCCCAACTCCCAGTTCCTTATTGGAAGCAATATTTGATAAAGAGTTGTTGTGTACTGTGTTTTCATCCAGCCTAGGAGCCTGAGGTAGGGGACAGAAGAGAGAGTTAGTGTGATATACTCCTGGAAATGCATTCAGTATCCACATGATTGCTATCGAACAGAATTTATTTTTGTTGCTGATTTACATGCAAAATACCTAAGAAGTAGCTCTTATAGCAAATCTTAGTTTGTCCACACTGGAAATTGTATAAAGGAGCAGTAGAAAGAGTTTAAAGAGCCTTGGGTTAATTTTAAGTGCTGAGGTGAAAAGAGAATTGTACAGTTTCAAAACTTTTCCGCTTTACAAGAGCATGTTGGTATGGAAGATGACAGCCAGACAGAGGAGTTCTTCCTTGTATCTTCTCCAATTTAATAAATCTTCCAGAATTCACCTTTACAAATGTGACACAGTTTCCAAGCTGGCTATAAAAACTCAGAAGAGCAGTAGGTTCTATACTCCAGTACAAAAATGCTAACAAGCAAAAATGAGTGAATTTTCCTCACATCAAGATCACCTTAGCTGGGAAATGCCAGAATTCATTTTAAAATAAACAAACAAACACATGCACTGCTCCTGTATCTCAGAGTCAGGTGGACAGAACTGGGACAGGGCCAAAAGAAAGTAATGAAAATGTTGCGTTATGTTGAAATGTTGTGATGGAAGAACAGAGAGAATTTAAATTTAAATCTGTATCCCTCTCACAGAAAATAAACGTATGAAGCCCTACTGGCAGCACATTAGTATGGCAGACCCTAGATGCATGCGTGGAAAAAGGAGAAAAGTAAGAAATCATCTTACAATTATGGCTATGAACTAAGTTTATTTAGTAGGGAATATCTATTAGTGAGTAACCTCCTCAGAGTCTCTACAGGCATTAAATGTCATTGGAAGTATTAAATCTATAATTATTCCAATAACTTACTACAACACGCAACAAACAAGGAATGTATGAAGGCTGTGTGTGACTCATTTTGCTCTGTATTTTGCACTGCTGTATGCTTGGGCATTAACTCAATAGAAGCCATCAAAAAGTTGAAAAAAAAAACAAACAAAAAAGTGAACGGAGTTGCTCAGAGAAGGAACATTCTCTCAAACACAATTGCCAGATTTAGAGACCCAAGAAGAGACTCAAGTTCCATCCAATGTGAAATAATTGTTTTGCCGAGCAAGGAGGGAGGAAATAAAAAGTAAATAAATCAGTCCCTATGGATCTAGACCCAAGTTCTAGGAAGGAGAAGCCATAGGGGTCACTCTAAACATAAGGTGGGCACTGAAGTCACTCTGGGCTATTCCTCCCATCTTGAAGACAGACAGTAAGCAGGAGATATCCGAGCTATGAAAGAAAGAGGCCAAGCACTGAAAAGAAATATGCATGTGTGGGCTGTAGTTTGTATATGCGATGACTTTATACCTTACTTAATCTATTTGATACTTCAATTCCAAGATTCTTTGTTTTGAAGTGAGTTTTTACTAACTTTCGTCAGCTGCTATGAAAGGGGAAGTCAATCATGCAAGGCCAAATTTGTGTTAGATCAGTTGATCTCTAACTGATGAAGGTCGGGAGCTGGAATCCAGTTCCCAGCTGGTTTGAGAGAACTGCAGTTTCTTGTGAGCTCTAAGAGTAAAGGGCTGAAGCCTGGCACTATAGAAGCGCAGGCAGAGACAGACACAAGAAGGAAGAAAGAGCAGCTGACCTGGTAACCACAGTACACATCCAGTACAACGTAGAGCACCTCTATACAGCCCTTCACCCAAATTAATTTTCAAGTGCTTTAAACAGTGCATCAGCTAGTATACACCAGTAGGGTGTATAGGCTTTGCAGCCAGCATTAAACATTTGATTCAGATTTGGCATTTGTTTCTTCTTTGAATAACCATCCCATAGAACTTTTTCCTACAATCAAAAGGGAGTCTGGTACCTTGTTGCAGTCCCAGTAGAACTTGCGTTCATAGCACAGTTTTACTAGGATGCTGAATACAGTCTTTTAGCTGGTCAAACTGGAGCCATGCTTCCAAGAAGGGGAGCCTGCAGCATGCATGCAGCGTGCAGTAATGCATCAGACTTGTGTCCCTGGGTGAAATGCCTTCGAAATTTTGAATTGGTTTGATTCCATGCATAGTTTTGAAAGGCAAAGCCAAAATATCCAGCCAATTTTTGTTTGCTTAAAGCATAAATTGGGTGGCATTTGATACTCCTCTTTGCTTGATCACTCAAGTAAAAATAAAAAATTGTAAACTGCAGTCTGGGGTATGAAACCCCTGAAAACTACCCAAATTAATAAGTGACGGTGAGCATTCAGGCACTGTGTATTACAACATTTCATCACTTTTGCTCTCAGGCGTCCAAAAGATACAAAAACTGTACTTCCTTGCTCCCTGAAGTTGATCAAGGGAATAAGAATAGACTAACGCTACTCTATCTTACAGTCCCAACTGTGCAAACAACACCAACCTTAGCATCTCCTACTGGGAACAGCTCTGCTTAAGTCAGAAGGTCTACTCATGGTAATAACCTCTCGGAAGGTGAAGCCTTTACAAAAAGCACAGGGAAAGGACTGGAGGTGTTGATAATGCATCTCTTCTTCCCTCCAGCACACACAAGAGGGTGATGTGAAACAGTACGACCACCCTTAACCGGCCAATTATACTACAGTATAACAATTTATAAAAGTTTTAGGAAGAATTAATAAATAGTAAAGCAAGTTACAAACATGAGAATTAAATGTTACTGGTGCTAATTAGCTTTCTCAGTTTGTATCTTCCCGTAAGCTTTTACTGTAGTCTGTAGTGATCTAGTACAACATTTGTATTAAATCATTTATTAATAAATATTCTCCTTCTGTTAAGTATTTATAAATGGAACTTTAATTTGAAGTGTGACTGCATTCCTAATTGTACCTATCTCCTCTTTATTGAAAATAAAGAGCTTTGAAGATATATCTGTCTCTAGGGCCATCTGTTCACCTCTTAAGAAAACCTATACTCCAAAGAGAGGAAATACCCAGTATTTTTTTTTATAACACAGATGGGACTGAGCTTCATCTTAAAAAAAAATAATAATAATAACAAGAAGAAAAAAGGATAAATTAGAATCAAAATTAACTGGAAGGTATCAAAAAGATACTAAAAGTGCTAAATAGAGAAGGGGAGGTTCATTCTCAGAAGGTGTCCTGGAACCTGCGCAGTGCCTGAGATTAGTTCTGTGTGCCCACACACATTGAAACGTAGAGACAGAGAACAAAAAAGAACCCCAAACTAAATTATACGGAGTGTAACTCCAACATAAAAGCACACAAACACGCACAAAAGCACCAAAAATGCTTCTTCCCACATCTCTCTCTCTCCCTGCTGTAAAGTCTCATTCACTGAAGTATATCCACCTATACTGTATTTGTAAAGTGCAAATGAAAAGTTTCTCTACAAGTTATAACAGGTCCAGCAACAGGAATAATCCAAAACTAGAGCTTACCCCAATGGATCAGCACTCGCCATCCTCGGAAAGGGAAAATGAAGAGAGAGGGAAGAGAGAAAGAAAGAGAGAGAGGGGGGATGTGGAAGCAGGTGGAGAGAAGAGTAGGAAAAGCAGAGTGAAATACTGTTCGGAGAACTGCATGGTCATAATTATTGCCACAGGTGCCTACACCTTCAGAGACCAGGAACACGAGGGGGACAGTTTCATTCATTAAAAAATAACTTCTGTCCTGCTCACAATATTGCAGACATATTCAACTTTGGCACTGGGGAATATAGTGAGGGATATGCTAAGGCTGTAAAAAAACCTTTCCAGTCAAATCCCAATGAGAGCAGTCAGCAGAGCAATGGGGTTCAGACTTCATGCTGAATTTCTTTTCTGACTCTGACATAAGGTACAGTTATATCAGACTGTTATAAAGGAAATTGTTCTTTTTGTCCCCATTTTGCTCAGTGCAGTGTCCCTCTGTCCCCCAAGCTGGCCTGGTAAGAAGTACTTTTTTGCCATGAATGAACTGTGAAACATATTGGTTATTAAAGCATGCATTTCTGAGCCAGCTTGGGAGCCCAGGGTACAAGATTGTAGCTCAAGCTGTGAATCTGCTTCGGTACTGGCTT
Organism: Penelope pileata; assembly: GCA_013396635.1. Lineage (NCBI taxonomy): Eukaryota > Metazoa > Chordata > Aves > Galliformes > Cracidae > Penelope > Penelope pileata. The sequence goes on from WBMW01005590.1 coordinate 235,924, forward strand.
ATTCAACATGGCTTATTCATCGTATAGTCAGGAATTCAGATCAGCCAGAGCATACCAGCTCAGCAACCCGGCACTTATCTCTGTGGATGCCATCTTGTGCTCCAGGATCTCATTTTTCATTTAAAATAAATTCAGTCTCTGGCTCTTAAAGGTTGCAAGGAAAATCTTTCAAATGAGAATGGAGAATAAATCAATGCTGTGCTGAAAAGAGTCTGAAACAGCAGCTCTAAAAGCAGAATGAGTCTCTAGCATGTTGACTTTGATGCCTAGGGACAATCAAAAACTTCAATATTCTTTTTTTCAATAGTAACCAAAGCACTCAAAATAGGAATGAATAGTCAGATTATTAACTTTTTAGGGGTGCAGATATGTAAACTCAGGATAAGTGTCACTTTTTCACATTAACAAAGATTAGATTAGGAATAAAGAATATCTGGTGTATTATAAATCTAATAATCTTCAAGTCAGATGCCATGCTATTTTCCTCTCTGTCTCTTTCTCTCTCTCCCTCTCTTCATTTTCAGTAACAGGCTCCCAAGCTGCCAGTTACCTCTGGCTAGGTGAGGAAAATCCATTTTCCACAAGACGGTCACCAACAGAAATGCCAAATTTAATATATGCCCAGTAGATTTCACAGTTTCCTGCTCAGTGCAACTAGCCATGCTTTAAGATACAAGAACATTGCAAATGCTGGGTGGGGCAACACAAGGCAGTTTTGAGGAAAGTTAAAATTAAAACATAGAGTAGAAAGAAAAAGTTATTGTGCTACAAATTGATAGAGAAGTGGAAAGAAGCATTATATTAAGTTCTTTTTCATGTGCTTGAGTGACACTCCTTTTGTATTTTGGCCTGGAGTGCAAATTTGATTGAGATCTAATTCATATATATACAAATACATACATGTTGTATATATTTAGGGACAAATGCTGTCCTCAGTCGAACCAGTACAAATCTACCTGCAGTGATGTAACTGAGAAGAACAAATTGACACCCATTGTATATTGGAACGCGTGTGTATATTTACACAGCAAATACACCCATAATCACATGCAGAATATTAAAATGTAAATAGAATGGGTGCAATAAGGTTGATTCATTTTTCTTTCAAGTCATTTTCCCAACAGGGAAGGCACTTAAGAGGTTAACAAAGAGAATGGAAAGCAATTGACAATAGGGAAAAGGAAGAGGCAAATGAGGTTTTAAAAAAATTGACAATCCCAGGACACAATAGACCCAGAAGCGCAGACATGTGCATTCCCTACAATACTGAAGCAAGTGAACTACGGAGCTGCAGCAACCCAGATACAGAAGAAGAGAAGCACTGAAAGAGGGGGTGAAAGAGAAAGTCAGAAAGAAAGAAAAAGAAAGGGACAGTGGCCTCAGCTACTAAGACAACCATGTGCATCTAGAGGGAAGGGACCCTTAAAGATGCAGTATTCCTTTAAAAAAGACATCATAAGGTTGGATAATTAAACACTGGGCAAAAATTTAACGTCCGTCAGGATTAGCTGGCCCCATTTTGCTGGGGATCTCTTTGCTGTCTATCTCTTCCTTTCACGTGGCTGTGCACAGATCCAGAATTCAGTTCCTCTCATTTTCACACCACTGGAAGTCCTCCATCCTAACTCTTAAAAGTGGGAGGGATGTGACAGAACAGCGAATGTGATCCTCTAAAAATCACCCTGGCCCTTCAGTGAGGGGAACCCTGAGTGATCCTTATGCACTGCCCTACCCTTCTCCTGTACTCTGAAAAACAACATCTTCGAGAGGGAACATGAAATGCCTATATGTATGTTAGGAATTCCCCCAGTGGCTGAATACTGAAGAGTCACTTCCTCTGCTCCTAACACAGCCTAACAGCTGCGAAAGAAGTACAAAGAGATGGTGACTGGTGCTGGGAGCATCTGAAGGACCCTTCTCGCACCACAGACAAAATGCAAAGGCACCTGTCTTACTGGACTTGACTTTTAATTACTGTGAAAAAGCAAATCTTTGGATTAGCTTTAGACTAAATTTGAATGCAAGAAGTGTCATGTACTCAAGAACAAAATCTATATATAGGAGGAGAAAGGAACATGTCTACGGCATCAGTTGAGGAATGCCCAGCCACTGAAGACTCTGTAACCACAATTTCTTTATGGCTGTGATACTTGAAGAGTTTTTTCTAACAGTCTGGGTGCAATGCTTGTATCTAGGTTGCCATTTTAAAGAAGGTGCCTTACATACTTGAGGAACAATCTCTACTGTGGGTGCACTGCATTTGATCTTCACTGTGGGCAGGTTCATGATTTGAAACACTGCCCACAAAGGAATCAGTCTGCAAAAGGCCAAAACAGACTGTCCTTCTTACATGCTATAACTCTCCCACAGCTTAAACGCCACATTTATCTTTAAGTAGAAAGGCTTCTATTAAAAGGGGAAATGGAAAGAAGAGTGGTTAGCTGAGTCCTCAGGTCGGTTCCTTTAAGGAATTCACTGCTTCCCTCTTTTTGGATCACATGGAACAGTCCTAAATCTTCAGCTGTCGATTTTGGATAAGCTGAGTGTTTGTCCAAAATGTACGAGCATTACATTTTGATGAAACATCCATTGGGATGCCAGCTTTTGACATTAGAGAAGAATTCTCTTCCTCTGAGACCAAAATTTTAGGAATTCTATGTCCACCAACAACCTCCTCTCAAGTCTGTTTTTTTGTTCACGGACCACATGAGTCCCTAAATCTGGCGGCCTGTATGTCTTCCGCTGTGCCTCTAATCACAGTTGGAAGTTACTCTTCTTGTTATTCTTCAGCATCTGCTAAACTGCTTGACTGGAATAATCCTCCAAAAGCCCTCTGTTTCAATAATCTTTTCCTCTTGTGTTCTCTGATGCATCCAGGATAAAGAGTTTGTCTCTTACCTAAAGGCACTTAATTTTTTACTCTGTCAGCCAGGATTCCCAAAGTTTCCTACCACTGCTGTTGCTGACACAGTTACGCTGCTGTTTCTAGTGCTGGGAATGGAGCATGGTGGGCTTTCCTAGCGTTTTATGTTCCAGTCCTTCCCAAAGCAGTTCTAGCAAATACATCTTCTAGTCTGGGCATCCTAACTCATGGCAGAACTGAACCTGGAGTAGCAACAGGATGACGATTTAGTGGGGAAAATGGTACAGTCACAGGCTGCACTGGGGATAGCCTCAAACATACGGTACTGTACAAAAATATATATAGTGTGGGCCTGTAAATATCCCACCCTTTTTGCTTCTCTCTAAGAGAGAACAGCTGTGTCCCCACACAGAGAAGGTAAGTACTGCATCTTTAAGGTCTCAGCAGTGAGGTAGAGGAGAGGAACATATTGTCAGTGTTTATACCTTTCTTCTTTGTTGAATTTGGGATTGGCTTCAGAGATATCCAGGCTTTTACTGAACATTGTTTTACTATGGCAGGAACAAAGCGAGAAAACAGAGTTACTAGTGTGGACATTGATAAAAGAGAGTCACCTGAAGCAATGTTGGACACCCAGCCCCCCAACCCATCCTCCCCTTTTTAAGCAATGCTCTGAAACCTTTCTTTTACTTCACAGCTATGGGTCAATCCTACACACAGCTGAAGTTCATTATCTTCCCTTGACTTTTGAGATCTAAGATGACTTCCCCCAAACACACTTGTAAATCCTGCTCTTCTTTATCCAGTTGAAAATGCAGATATTATCTACTTTGTCACATTGTCCAGGGCATATAGAACATGCCGGCAGGCACAAATTGCAAAGCGCTCATTACTCAGACTTCTCTAGAAGATCTAAACACTACACATGATCTGGGAAAAGGCTCAAAATACGCCATAGAGCCCCTTTACCACTTACTCCTAACTCTCTTCCCCATAATCTCAGGTCTAAATCCCAAGTTTTAAAAAATTTTACTTAAAAGCAAAATTCCCTATGCCTTGCTAACGGGGTAGCTCTCAGTAATATGTTTCACTGGTAATACTCTTCCCTGTTTCACTGCTTCCTAATGTTAGCTGATCTTTCATGCAAGCTACCAATTCAATAATCAGAAGAAAATGAATAGTTAATAAAGCCCATTTTAGAACAGTTTTTGGACTCTCCCAGTGGAGCTGCTGAAAATATATGGTACATCCCCACAGGATTCTAGTTCCCACAGAATTCTCCTTTGTCTGTGTAATTTTGGCCCAAGGGACAGATTACCTAGTGTTAAACTAAGCTCAGAATCTACCTCTTTTCTTCTGACAATACAGTGAAATACCTCAAAAGCAGAATCAAATAAGATGCAACTGTGAACCTGTTAGGTGGACAACTAGCAGGGAAAACCAAGAATCAACAAAACATGGTGACTGGTTTTAGGGTGGTTGGTGTTTGTGCACATTGATCTTGTCATACACAGTCAAAGACCCAATGGAGACCCGTTGGAGAGGTCAGCACAAACATTTCAAGGAGCCAGCAAGCTCAAAAAGCAGTCCCTATGTTGTATTTTTTTCTCCTACATCGTTCAGAACTAAGTCACTAAAGGTCTTTGTTTTTCACCTAATATTTTCTCAGCCTGTATGGCTCAAGGCTGTCAAGTTTCAAATCTCAATGGAAAGATGTGCTCTCTAACAAGGTAAGACCAAATACTTGTAGGGTCCACACTTGGGTACCAAAAACACAGTTCATCACACAGATACATAAAATGAGAGACTATACCATCAATCCCCTTTATGCAACAAAACATTTGTTTACTCCTGGGAAAGAGGGCATAGGACTAAATCACAACACATGGGTGTGTTCTGCCCGCTGCTTAGAAGAGCCTCTCTGCTAGCTGAAGAAAGAAGCAAAGGCTCCGTTTCTCCAGATGTTTGCACGAGTCACTTGTGTCTAAACAGGAGGCTTGTTTCCACGGTCCACTGCTCTGCCTTCCTAGTATTACAGGATAAAAGCAGTGAACAGTCATCTATCCAGACCAAAAAATGTCATTCTTAAAAAAAAGCATCCACTTCTGGGATCTAAGACCTAGCACTGTAAAATCCACTCTCAGTAGGTCATTTCACAGAAAATAATATGCAGCCAGCCATTAAAAATCCACCAAGAATGAACTCTTGGTGGAAAGCACTTGTCTTTTCGTTACTGACTGCTCTGACAGATGGTGCCCCATCAGCAATGCATCGTCCCCAGACAATCCCCACGCAGTGGTGTTTGTTAATGAAGCCAGTTCACAATATAAAAGACTGTGCTGCCAGCAACACAAAATGTGCCATTGTCATCTGTGGATGTGGAATGGTATGAATTATGGAAGCTCAGGCATGGAGTAAAGTAATATCTTCCCTGTAACCCCTTCCAAAACAAGCACTATCAAGCTCATCATCATAAATCATGATGTTGTTATTACATCCCTTTCTCCACCCTCAGTCACACCTTTATGTCCAACCCTGAGTTGTATGGTATGCATTTCCCTGTATCTCTTTTGTGCCTGAACGGTTTTACTTCTTCCTCTAGGCCAAAGTCCTTCTTACTGATATGTCACCTGAATATGTGCCTCCTCTGCTCTGCGCTCATCTCAGACCTTTGACTTTCATTGTTTTTTCATCTGCAGAATTATGTGAGACATTTAAAAGCAAAAGATTGCTTTGGATAACGAGACACAGCTTTCCTTCTTCAGCATTTTTAAATCCAAAGCCAAGCTGAGAGCTGGAAGAGAAAGTTTCAGCTCTCAGAAAATTTCAAGATCAATCTAACAAATTCTAGGCTGGCTGAACAAGATGAATCGTTATCTTCAATTGTTCTTCTCACCACTTCCTATTTGTTTCACCCAGTTGGACAGTTACTGCAAACAGCTGCACAGTACTGCGACTCTCAGGTAGCTTTGGGATGGGGGAAAGTGATTCACCTCTGACTATATGTGCCCATCTCTGTGAGCTTTATGGACTACCAGGTACTAGACTAAACACAGCCAGTTGAATAAGGAGTGAGTAACTGTGAACGTCGTGTTCATCCTTATCACTTTGAGTCCTACAAGGAGCACTTAAGAGTACGCTCTGTTCTGAACATTTCCTTACTCAGACATCATTAAACATCAAAGCAAACCATACACTCAAGATGAGTTTCCAATCTGCACTAGAATGAAAAATCTTTCTGGCAGTCTATCTCAAGGCCACATATCCAGTCTGTAATAAGTCCTACAAAGGTCCTGAAAATCACCACTTTGTCCTCACTGTAGACAGAACTGTTCCAGTTGCCAGCAAAACTTCCTAGCACTTCTAGGGATCTCTGGACCGGAAATTATTCCATATTCTTCACACAGTTCCCAGTCAGCACAGGGAGTGTCTGAGCAGGCACAGCAGGCTCATTTTGAGCAGATCTTAACAGCTAGGCAAAAATAATAACATCATAAAGCTGAAACAGAAGTTACAGCACCATCAGCATACATATATGTGAATGCTTCAATACTGATTGATTTATACAAGTGTAAATCCAAACACATGTGCTTCCCTTAGGTTAGCCATAGTGACTGAGGAAGCAACTTCCACGGTTCACGTAAGTGAACTTCCACAGTTCACTTATTCTCCCAGAACCTGCCTTGAGGAAATACAATTTTCCTCTGCCGTTTCTCCACAATGCTAACACTTTCTCTGAGAGAAAAGAGGTAAAATTATACACATTTCATCACTTTACAGACAGGTGGTAATTTATGTGGGTCAGATGCATGTTGGCTCTGACAGTACATTTTAGAAGTAACCACAGATGCCTGGGCAGGGCTTTCCAGACTCCAGCTATTTTAACAATGCAGAGAGTGAGGTTAATCTCACTTAACTTCAGGTGCCAAAAAGCTAGGTACCTAATCCAACAGAGTCATGTACATTCCTGCTGTAGGCTATGGAGACAGAAGAATAACTAGAGCTTAATTCATCCTAATACTGTTGGAATAGCAGACATATATATGAGACCTTCCAAAGACTTAATCTGTCCCCATTGCCTACAATGACAGCCTGTGTACCTAGCTTAGACTGAATCCCTACATTCTGGACAATTAAAATGAGGTGAGATGAATCTTGCCCAGAGGACATAGTGGTTTCCTGAGCAATTGCTGCAAGCGAACAGAACTCTTAAGTCCCTAGCAGGATTTTTGCTCCTGTGTGCATAAGCACTGGTGTCTGCCAGATCACATTGTAAGTATGCTTGCAAGTTGTTATGAGCACTACTGTGAATAGAAGAGCTCCACAGCTACTTTGTATGCATAACATAAAAGCAGGTAACAAACCTAGCCAGGAGGGACTCTCAGCTCCTGGGTAAAGGAGAGACCCACCTCTGTCCATGTTGTGCCATTTCAATAGCTCTGCGAGCAGGGACTGGGGAGCCACCATCTGTCACGCTGAGAACCTCCATTGACTTCCTTTCCGGCCGTCGCTTCCCATGCCTGTTCAGCATTGGGGAGTCCACACGCTTCCTGGGGGGATCTTTATGAAAAGAAAACACTGTCAGCTGAATTTGGCTGTGACTTACCTCACACAGATTGGCTAAATCCTCTCTCAACAATCTCGCTCTCACACTACCCCTACAGACAGGTATCTTTGTGATGGAGATGAACCTTTGCACTTCCCTTTCTTCCAAATTCATAAGCATTAAGACATAAGTTGCAATCCATCTGCAGAGAGAAAGAGTACTGCTACTGCCCTGAAAATAATGAGCACTGTAAAATAAAGGTATGACTACAGCACAACCTGCACAAATTACTTTACAAAGCTGATAACAGTAGCAACAAGATGATAGCATGGGCTATAGCAGAAGCTGTTAGGCAGAGTGTATGCCATCCAGAGATCCTGGATATGGACTCAGGTTGCTACAGCTTGCCTCCAATATCCATGCTAGCTAGATTAAATGTAACACAGGGACATACACTCTAAATTCAGACTTGTGTTCGTCTTTGAAAACATACTCTTTTTTTTCAGTTTTTCCCTGCTGCATTATATATTTCCTCTGTCAGCATTACAACTTAAACATTCTGGACTACCTGAGATAAATCTCCAATGAGAGCTACTGAAGTTTATCTCAGAGGTCATCATACAGCTTTTACTGCTATAGTAACTGAAATGCTTTATACTTTTTATTGTATAACATTTCTATGAGGTATGGAAGTGCTACTTTCATTTTGCTGAGTGAAAACTGAGGTATAAGAATGAGATACTAAAAGGTATTTCATTCCTAAAGGTGCAGACATTTACTGCAGTTCTAAGAAGCATCTAAATTGCTCAGAAAAGAGCCTTTAGATACCAAACCGCATGACAGCAAGTGCTCCAAGGTGACATTCCAAAGCATACACAGCACCATGGTGATACAGGGAACCAAATGCTTACATGCTGAGTTCTTTTATTACTAATATATCTGATGGCATCAAAGCAGTAAAAAGGAGGAAAGCAGAAAAATAAATAAGGGAAGATTTTCCATGCTTTGGTTGTGCTCTTTCAGTTCCCTGCATCTATTTTTAAATTCAGTGGAGAGTGACCAACTTTAAGAAAAGATCCTCCACATCTGCAGTTAGAAAGAAGCGTACAGTATCCAGTCCCTAAGGCTTCTTCCTCTGCCAGGATTCCTTTGTAAAACCAATAATGCTGTATTTGGCAATTCTATCACTACTTTCACAATTACATCACTACTGCCTAGTCACATGATATGATTTCTATTAGTCTGCCCTCCTCAGTCCAGGCCTGTTTGCTTGTTTCTTCTCTCTCTTACGTTATGGTTTTTAGAATACAATTCCCTTTAGGCAGGGCTTATTCTTGAAACAATGAGCAAATACAGACCAAATGCAAATGGACAAGTGATAGCAAGTAAACCTGTTACCATATAATGTAACTATTATTTGTATTAATAATAATAATTTTCCTGTTAAAAATGAGTCAAAAAAAAATAGCTGTATCTCACTCCATTTCAAGCTACTTTCAGTAATAGAAAAGTAGTAGAAAACACTAGCAGGGGGCAATAACTTCCAAAGTAGGAAAAATACATAGTGCATAAAGTTACAGGAAAAGGAGAGGGAGATAAACCTAATAAAGCAGTTGTACTGGGTGACTTCAGCTGCATACATGTAAAGTGGGACACGGTTAGACATTTCAAACTCCTGCTTCTCCAAACAAGTACAAAGAACAAGAAAGAAACCATCCTATAGAACAACCACTGGTATGAGAAGAGTGACTACACAGAAGTAACACACATAACCAGAATGAAATTAAGTTTGTTACTCACACAGAGAGTTAATACAAAGATTCAAAGAAAGATCCCAGGCATTAGAAAGGAAAAGGGAAGAGCGCAGCTTAAAAAAAGGGGGGAAAAAAGGAAGAAGTAGGAAGGTGACGACAAAGAACAAAGAAGAATGAAAATGAAGAAAGTAGCTGAAGTTAAAAGAAATGAGATGAGTAAGCTCAGACTGCATCAAGGTTAGTTAATAATAGAGTCTAAATAAGAAGAAGGAAAATGGCAAAAGAAACAGTATATGAAAAGAAAATTTTAAAGGCAATTTCATCCACACATGTTCAAAACAAAACACTTTACCAAATGGAAATTCAGCCAAGTGACACAAAAGTGAAGGTTAGGCTAAATATAAAGCGGACAGTAAAAATGAGCTAAAAAGGAATATGAAGAGGAATAAGCCAAAGACTTGAACAACAATATTTTATACAACCTTTAAAAATAAAGCTTGAGAGAAAGATAATAGCCAGGACTATAAGAGAATCAACAGAACAATTAACAAGGATAAGGATATTGCTAACAAACTAATTGAATTTTTCATATCAATTCTTGCTGCTCAAGATGCTGGAAGATATTGATTTCCAATCTCTATTTTAAACTACCAAAGAGAGGGAATAAGCAAAAGGAGCAGGTGGTGAAACATATCTGTAAGTTCAGCAACAGCAATTCACAAGGGTTTGATCGAAAATGCATACAAAAGTTAGCATGAATATGGTTGAGCTTCTAATAGTGGTATTTGTTTAAAATTGGCTATGAACCTACACTATACATGGCTGAAGGTGGCAATTATTGGATGTATTTTTAAAAGGGTCTGAGGAAGAAACCACGGGGTACCAAGTGGCATATAAGAACAGTTGGAGACTTTGCAGCAGCGCTGGAGTTAAAAACAGGAAAACCTTCAGTGCACATTGAGTCTCTGGAAATATTTTGCAGGGAAACAAAAAAAGAAGTCTGGATGTGGTACTTTTGGAGATCTATTTTCCTTTTATTTCACATCACAAAAGTGGGGTCATTTTTAAGGATTTTTACAGACAAAGAGAGCAATATCATATAGGTAATCAATTATGGAGGCATTCATCTGAAAGGCAGGAAATAAAGGCTCAGCTTCTGAGTTTGGATGAGGAACCTACATCTTAATATGGCTATTCTGGCTGAATTTCTTGTACTCCACCCTACAGAAGCCTCTTGCTCAAGGAGACATTAGTTGACATGCAAGTATTTTTTTGAGAAATGTATCATTTCCAGTGTTTTCAGTTAAAGAAAATGGAATAGGACTCGCAAGATGGTGAGGGTGGCCCTCCTCTTTCCCTTTGAGAAAGCTTTATATAGCTGAAACATACAAAAGGGATACCAGAAGAGAAAGTGCTAACGTAAGGTGGCCAAATTTTTTATTTCTACCCACATCCATCCTTTTCAGGGTCTAATGTACAAAGAAAGAGGAAAAGGCAAAATATAATGACTTTTTTTTTTTCTGGCAAGAACTCAGGCAATGCGCAACTCTCATGAATGTGGTTTCTCCAAACTGCTAATATTAAATCCATTACCTTTTCTCTGCTCTTCTCTGTTTGTGCAAAGCCATTGCTAATGGCTAATGATGAGATACTCATCAGGAGCATGACTGCTCTTAATTAAACCTTGACCCATGTTCTCAGAGATACAGCTTGGAACAGAGGAGGTGGAAGCCTCCTGTGGAAGAGGAAATACAACTAACAAACACTCAAAGAATAATGTTCAGAGTCTAAAATGTGCCAATGCAGCACAATGATACATTCAGAGCAGTATTTCCCTGATGGGGAATATTTTCATCCCTTATACAATTCGGAAGTGGAGAATAACTCTTTAGTCCAACACATGAAAATACTTGCGCATGTGGAAAAGAGATGCATGTAACGCACTAAAGGCATAGCTTGTGTATTCACTTACATGCTGGATATGAAGATTCTAGTCACCTTGCTTTTCTCATGACAATAATATTTCTAAAACAAGATGGTGGAGTCCTTACAATGCAGAACAATCTTTGTAAGTCAAAAGCTGGTGAGTGAAGAGCTAGATGAAAAACTGCACTGAGCAAGGGACTTTCAGCTGGAGCACCTGCAGTAAGCACATTTACCCATCTTTGTGAAGATGCTTGCTAATATTCCCTCTGCAGTGCCATCCAGGTAAGAGTTTAAAAAATTACTGTGTTGACTCAAAATTTCCATTTTATCTCCCACAGAAGAGACTTCCCTGTAAAATTACAGGTCCTGGAGCCTGGAACTTTGGTAATGTAATATTTCAGTTGAGTATTAACAAACTTATGCTTCAGTATACTACTGCTCTATAGGGTTGGGATATATATAGGTTGGGAGATTACAGGCTTTCCAGTGAAAATAAAGAGCACTTTGCTTCTAGCCTTTGAAGTGCTGAAATACAAGACCTAAAAATCACAACACTACTATATAAAAATGCTATTTCAGGCCATCGATAGACATGACTAATGCTTTATTAGTTAAACTTCTGTCACTGTGCACAGCAAGAGTCACTTATATCATTAGCTCCTTAGGGGAGCATTTTTCCTGTTGTCTATATTAGTGTAGTCCTTGGTGATCAGCAGTATTCTAAAATACTTACAAATAATTATTCAGGAATAAAATGGTATCACAGGAGCTTTATAAGATATATAATCTCACTGCATATTATGCTTTTAAAATCTTTAAAAGATAATCTAAAAAAATGGTAGCATAATGTATGTACTATAAACAGGTAACTGATATTATTCATACTTCCAACAGAGGATGTGTACACATATACATTTATAGAGATTGTAATGCTACACAGTCTTACTAGTAGAAGTCCAGAAGCAACACTACATGTAGACTAGTGATAAGAAAATTCTACCACTAGACTACATTGCTCTTAAAACTTATCTAATTGTAGAGAGGCAGCTTGTGGGCCTACATGATATTTTTTAAGATTTCTAGTTCAAGACCAACTTAGATGTTTCTGTGCCATGACATATGTGTCCTGAAAAATGAAGCCTTTGAGTATAACCACAAAACAGACCTGCTTGCCTTTGGCTGCAGATTCTCACCAACGGTGTACACTATTTCAGTGGGAAAGTAAGAGTGATGCTAGTGTTTGAGGATATTTTAAAAAAGGGCAAAGAGGAACTAGCTGAGATGGGTTTGCGGTGACAAAAGTCATATCTGTGGTACCTATTTCATTTCTAGGGGGAAGATCCTCATCTTCATGACTAGGATACCTCTCCTTCCGGTCAAGCAGAAGAAAATAAATCATTTTCTCTTGGTTTTCTCTGAAAAAGAAAAGGAAAAAAAAATCTTTAAATTTGAAGAGTAAAAAAAGAAACAATGTGCAAATAAACCTTTCTCATCAAACAGTTACAGTTACTCTAAATAAGCTGGAAATAGCCATGTACCTGCTAGCTAGACACATAACCCACAAAAGCTTTTGAGAACCTTGCTGTCTCCAACAAGCAGCTTGTGAGAAAAGGAAATACAATTCCCCCATTACACATCTGGAGTAGAGGCACAGGACAGATGAGGTAACACATCATCTCAAAGTCCAAACCAAGAGTGGTAATGAGACAGGTCTTCCAAGGGTCTTCCAAGCCCCTAAGTGCTCTTTCATAGAATCATAGAATCATAGAATCATAGAATGGTTCAGGTTGGAAGGGACCTTAGAGATCATCTTGTTCCAACCCCCCTGCCATGGGCAAGGACACCTCCCAC
>WBMW01005590.1:248928-342078 GCA_013396635.1 Penelope pileata
CTGGGCAACCTGTTCCAGTGTCTCACCACCCTCACAGTGAAGAATTTCTTCCTTATATCCAGTCTAAATCTACCCTCTTCATTTCCAATACATATTCCTCATAACGCCTCAGGAAAACACACCAGCTCTAAGGCATAAGCTTGAAATAAGTAACAATTTGCCAACAGAGGCATACCCAACACAAACAGCAGCACTGATACCTCCCCATTTGGACCATATGGCCCATCTTTTCATGAAATGACCATGTCTGGCAGCAACTGAAGAGACAGCAATATGTCTCTGCTGACACACAGTGTTAAGAAAGGCTCAGTGACCTCTTGTTTCTTCCCACCACTTCACTGGCCACTGGGCAGTCAGAGGGTGAGATGTCGATACAGGTCTCTCAGAGCCAGAGACATATCAAAGCAATCTCCACAATCTCCACCTTTCCCCAGGTCTATAAACATCCCAACCCATGGACAACCAACTGACATTAAGACTGAGCAAGTGCTTACTCTTCCGACAACAAGTCCTGTAAGAGTTTATTTCGGTCACGGAAGCAGCCTAATGAGTGCATGCTATCTAACACGTCTGGATCAATATCCTCCAGGGAAGGGAGAGAACGAATCTGCACCTTTCGAGGGATTGGTTGCTCTGGTTCTGGCTCATTCTTACCCCCTCTGCAGAGGAAAGAAGATGAGAGAGAGGAAAGGGGCAGGGGAAGAAGGAGAGAAAAGAAACATGAGTCACAAATGAACCTGTACTCTGAAACACAGCTTGCAGCAACAGATGGAAATAAAGTGTTAAATCCCCACTGAGAGACCAGACCTCACAACCAGACAGATACTCTCTTCAAAAGAAAGCATCATGAAGGCTGAGAGTGACCAGCACCTAGTGGATTTGAGTCTTTAATGAGAAACGCCTGTGCTCAGTCAGAAAGGCAGTAGGAACCTCACTTACCAGTGCCCTCATAATTTAAGCAGCTGTTCAGCGTCCTAATGCCAAACATTTATAAAACACTACATCGTTTTAGAGATGCTGTCTCATCAGCAGGCCAGACCTCAGGCTATCAGGCTGGAAAGTGCAAGCTGAATGATTCCCTTTCAAAGAACAGGCTGTGAATCAATCCTCCCTGTGTTTCACCAGTTCCCATTGCAACCAGCAGTGTAGCCGTTTCAGACTTGCAGACTTCCAATGTGACTTATGAGACCTCACTGTCAAGGTCCGCTTTTGACAAACTTCTAAAGATTGGGGGGGAATCAGGCTTTTTATTTACATGCCCATATACGACAACCTCTACTTCTCTTCAGAAATGCAAATTTAAAAATTCTGGTCCAAGTGTGATGCCTGAGGTCAGTGGCAAACCTAGGAATACACAATTAGTGGTAGGGCACATTACTCTTCTAGGAGTAGTTAACACAGGGTTCCTGCATAATCATCTCATTCCATTCACCTGACTCAGGAAATATTGATTATTCATTGCAATTAAAAGCTCTGGCTGTAAGAAACAGGTCAAGATGTCAGGGTATCTATTACAGACTGAACGATACATTTTGAAGGCACCATGAATATCCTCTGCTTTTATTTAGCTAGGCAAGAGGCAAGTTATGTCAACTCCATCCACTTAAAGATATGGGTTTGGTGTGATGCTCTGTGTGATGTTGAGGCTTTCATACACTTTGGGAGAGGTCCTCCCTTTCCTTTATGTGATGTGAATGTGTGACTGTTGCATCCAGGCTCCCAGGGCAGACAACACGAATTGGGAATAGCTAAACTGTATCAAATGTCAGTTTGTTGTTTATGGGACTATCTTTGGACAAGAGACATCCTTTTAATGCTGGCAGAAGTAAGGAGAGAACAAATTCTGAACTTAGAAGGCTTGAAGTGCTCTAGGTTCAGACGGAAACTTGCCAGGTACCTACGCAAGATTAGCAGCTCCAACTCAAATGTAACCCTAATTTTTCTTGGGTGGATCAGAAAGCAAGTAAAGTAATATCATAAATAAAAGCTCAAGGTCTCAGCCCCTAAAATACAGCTTCTGATGTCTCCAAGGAATTTCATACAAGTTTTTATGTCTTATGCAATGATGACATGGTCCTGAAATCTAAGAGCTGAACTGGGAAATCTTGCCCAATCAAAGAAACATCTTATTTCATGAATGCTTTGTCTTTAGGAGGTAGCTACTCTTACAGTTGGTTATCACTCTGAGTGTGTCAGGACTTAGCTTCCAGCAGTTAATAAGCAAAGACTAGATCATAGCCTTGCACAATTAAAGCCAGTGATGACCTTGTCATTAAAATAAATTCTTGTGGGATGGACCTTTGGACAGAGGCTGATCTGGAGTTCATTTTTAGAAGGAATTGACTTCATTAATCATTTATTACATTAAAAGCAGAGGTCCTTAAGGTAATTTAAGAGATTAAAAAGAAATTATTCCTTCTGAAATTTCACAGAAAATCTGGGTTTCCTACTAGTTGTCTTAGTCTTTAGCAAATATCACCTGCAAGCATCTTTTATACCCATCAGCTTGGGTGCCATTTCTGGAGAGCACAGCTTGTGATCTTCTATGCAGTGAAAAGTGGCTTTTTCTTATGTCCAGCACCTGGTCAGCCTCAGACATAGGCAGGAATACTTACACCTCCTCATCAGGTACAAGAAAAATCTGCAAAGAGGTGCCTTGTCATTTGGCAATGCATTCAGTGCTTCAGGAAATGAAAATCACCAGGTCTGTGCTGTGATTGGCATGCCTGTATTGCCTGTTCCATTCTTAGTCTGGTAGGGAGTGACAAATTTGTTGCATTTCAGCCCACATAGACATCAAACAATGTCACTCGATGAATACTGCAAATCACGTATATTTTTTAAAGGCCTGCATGAATGTAATTGCTGCTTTAAAACCCTGCCTCTTTTGTGAGGAATGCTGCATACAATCGATGTGATTCCGGAACACGGTGCACTTTTTCAGTCTCTCCATGAAATTCCCCGGTGAATCTCACTGAGATGCACATTTACATCAGAGCAAAGTAAAGCAACCCTGTTACCATTCTTCTTCTGATTTTAGTAAATTTGGTACCTTCACAATTAGGGCAATAACTCAGTGTTACAGAAGTTTGTATTTACCATAATAACTAACTTCTTTGCCCTCTAGCTTTATTAAAAAAAGGTGAAAACAGCTGTTGCTTATTTGCTGATTTATGATAACCTGTGATTGAGGTAAAAATAAATGATTTCAATTAAAAAGGCTTTAAAAACCTCACTGAATTAATTTGGGTGGGAGAGCAAGAAGAACTGGAGGTTGGTGATGAAAGGTTTCTCTTTGGTTTCTCTTTTTTTTTTTTAGGCTTGTGAATCACAATTTTGACTTTCAAGACCTTTCTCTGTCTACTGAGACTACAATTAATTTTTTTCCCCAGTTTTACGAAATCTTCAATTTTTTTTTATTTGAAGAATTAAGTGTAATGACTTGTCATGCTCTGAGTACAACTTTCAGGTCAGAAATGTATAAATGACAAAGAATAAAGACTTTACATAGGGTAGCAGTGTTAAATGAAATGCAGAAAAAATGAAAGATATGAGCAAAACAGCTACAGTGTCAAGCACTTGTAGCCACTCCTTCTCTGTTAGCATCAATATTTCCAGGCAAAATGAATGCAAAGAGACTGTGAAACATTACCAGACGAAAATAGTAGAGTTTTGGAGGCGCTAGGGTTATTCACAGACTAAATTTAGCCAAAGGAGGTTAACCTCCTTAGGTCAATCCATGGCCAGTAGAGAGAGAATGGGAGAGAGACTCCTTTAAAAAGCTGTTTTGAGCAGAAACCCTGTTTTAGGCAATCTGAAAATACTTCTGGAGGAGCCTTTCTGTCTCTCCATTGACTGTACCAGGAGTGTAGGGGAGACTTGCTTTTGCAAAACTTGGTTTATACTTATGAGAACAGTCTCAGATGCCATTTCCTTTGGGGTAAAAAACTGTTCACTGTGCCAGTCATCAGAGAATCTGACTGTCACCAAGAACTACATGAAAATGTTATAGTGTTTATGTCTACAAAAAAAAAAAAAAAAATCTGCCTAATTGTGCATGTGGGACAACAACCCTCTGACTGGTGAAAATTTCCAGGTAAAAATCTTGAGGATGGTTAGAGTAATAACAAAAGTGATCGATTTCTAATTTTATTTCCTATTCTTCCTCTGATCAAGGCACAGAGAAACTGAAGTCAGCGGATTTTACTCCATGAAGATACAAAGGGGATCAGCTGTCTAGTCTGACATAAGCAAATTTTACTTCTGGAATTTCTAGCCAGACATTACAGGAGGGCTACTCCAGATTTACAACTAGAGATATCCACCCTCAATTTTTCCAACACTTATCCATGAGAATTAAAAAAAAAAAAAAAAAAAAAAAACTTGCAGCAAACAAGATGCGAGTCCTTTTCAGATTTTAAAAGGTGCCATATCACCTGTAGAGAACATGAAAAAGACACAGGCAGAGTGTTACCACCATTTCAGGTGAACTAAGAAAAAACATGTTATTCTACAAACTGTTGAATGCCCTTGGGTCCTATCGAAGTCAGTGAAGCCAACAAGTAAACAGTGTCCATAAGAAGATTTAGAGAAAACAAAACAAATCAAAACAAAGGTGTTTCTTCTTCTTCCTGACGACAGGCTTAAGTATCAGTTCCTGTCATCCTCAAATATTTCCCAAGAGCAATGAGAAGAGAATTATAAAGGCAGGACTTTACTTATCACCCACCCAGGGAATATCTAGGTACAATGATACCCAGAAGCATGTATCAAAGCACCATTTCCTTATTTAATACCCTTAGTTTGATTGGGTTATCGTGAATACAAACAAAAAAATGTTATTTGCTTGGGTTTCTTGAAATACTGTGAGGGCTACTCAGAGTGCAAGGTCACTTTTAAAAGCCATCAATCTTACTTATACCCAAACCACTTGACAGGTGCGTACTTTTCTCATAGATCTCCTGTTTCACTGTCAAGACTGCTGCCTTTAATCAAGTCACAGAACTATTCTCGCTACTCTCACATCAACAGGTTACAAGGTCACAAGAAGCCTCTTAGCTTGCTGTGGAGAAGGAGTAGGGATTATGAGACAGAAACGTCTCTTGTTCACAGGTGCTTACTTATCAATACAATAATTTTTGTTTCTACTTCAGAGAAAAGCCAAGGTTTCAAGAAGGAACAAGTGAAAGATTTCTCGTCAAGAAGGTATCAAGAAGAAGAATCAAGGGATTCTCTGCACCGTGTGAAGAGCAAACCAAATATGGCTGCTATTATATTCTTTTTTTTACAGTGGTCACTTTAAGGTATCTTTTTAAAACAGCAAGTTGCTGGATGGAACATCTTACTTCAGACAGTTGTTAGTCACATATACAAAGTTACTAGTTTGAAGTTGTAGAAATGAAATTATACTAGTAGCAGAGGGTACAAAAATCACATTAGCTGCATTCCTGTTCTCTGCCCCTTTCTCCACTCATGTGAAAGCTGCTCCCGAACTCCAGCCTCTCTCTTCAAAGATCTCTAGCATACCACCTCCAATAACAGGATCAATACTGAATGCATGCAAAAGTAAATTTAAAATGTGTTACTTACATATACCATATGTGTTTCTGAATATGTTCTAGCTGCAAAAGAGAAGAAAACGAGAAATTAGTTCTGCAAAACAGAAGATGCAACTCCATAAGACATCTTTACTCAAGGCTTTCTTCTAGTGAGAACCAAGTCCATAATTCCAGAGCTGGATCTGTGCAAACAACAGGAACTCTTCACTGCATAAAGACCATGCTCATCCTCCCCACTGCATATGAGACTGTAACTCTGGAAAAGGGAACAAGTCAGGAGCAAATCCCAGAAAAATACATAACTACAAGGCTTCACAGCCAAGCTTTTTGGCAATTTGATTTTCTCTTCCTCAGCCGTTCCCCTCTAGAATCCAACTGAAGCTAATAGACTGCTCCTTTCAATAAGTGCATAATGACTGTTTATACTAAAAGTTCATTTCTAGTTTTGTTTTGAAAATGGAGAGAGAAGGAAGTGAAATCAGATTGAAATAGATAATATGCATGAACAAAATAAAATGTGTACATCTGACACAATTGTCTGCCAAGACCTATGCTTGCCTGGCTTCATATTTACCATTAAAACCTAAAGACCCAGTGGAATAAGGCTCTATGTCAAAAAATTACTATTTATAGCTCCAGCACCTGGTGTTTAGGTGGAAGTTTATTCTGCATCCCTCTTTTCTGCTTCACACATGAGCATTTTACTATGTAATGAAGGATGGACCAAAATTTAACAGTGGCTTTGTCTGCCTATGGAAAGCAGATGCCAACGAAGGCTACACAATGACCACGTACTCCACAAGAACAGGGGGAAAAAAGGGAGAGGTGTTTCCAAGAGAAAGCCCAAACAGCAGAGAGAACAAGCTGTTCAGATTATATGCTTACAGCAGAACTTTCCTAATCCATTTTTTTCCGAAGTATGATCCCAACAGAAAAGCACTTTTCATAGATAGCCACAGATTATTCATTATGAGGACCATCTTTCTATGAGGACAGTATTTCCCAGTACAAAAAACCTTTGTACATGTCGAGCAATATGCACATTCACTGCTCACAGGCTTGTGTTTGTGCAACATGCGAGTGAGAGGCAGGGGAGAGCTGGAAGGAAATTCAAATGCTAGCAGCTATAAGATGAAATCACAGGCCCATTAAACCGGTCAGGAAGAACAGAGACAGCTGTCCTGCTCCTATTACTTTCCACTTCAATTCCAGAATAATGAGAATCAGAGAGCAAAAAGGAAAAAAACATAGAGAAATGGACAAACAACAAAATCTCAGAAAGTAGATATTCACTGCAGAGAGGAGGGAATCAGAGGCCTCTGTGCTATAGAACAACAGCTCCTTTCCTGGGAAACCAAGAAGATCTTCACATCAGCTTTATATAATACAGTTTTTTTTAAGTGAGACAGGGCTTGTACTGAAAGCAAAGAAACAAGGGAATGTAGAAGGAATCTGACCATCTTGTCCTGGCACTGCCCACTGCCTCTTGTCCTGGCATGGGGCACCACTGAAAAGAGACCCAGATGCTTATCTGCTCTTTATTTCCCATACACCACATGGAGGGTAAGAGACGTTAATGATTTCAGACAAGATGCAGATGATACAGCTAAGCGATGTCCAAGTCTCTTTCATGCTTGCTTCTTCTGCTGCATTTTCTGTCTCTGTGGGTCACATTTTTCTTTTGTGACTGCGATATGCAGAAAAACAGCACTTCATTCTATAAGTCAGAGCGGGGGGAGAAAGGAGGGCCACCAGTTCGTCTTAATCACAGAACCCTTGGGCTCCTTCACAGAAGATGCCAAAGAGAAATTCCGTCTGCCTATCCCTGCTGATCAACCTCCTCCAAGCTAATGATCCCACAGCAATTTTCTAAAAGAGAAGCCCCCTAGCACCTTGATATACATTTATTTGAAGGCATATGAGAGCTCTCATGTGAGAACACAAAGATTGCTGTTTACCTACACATCTGCAGTTCCATCCACATCAAAGTCATTGCTGCGAAGTACTCAGGGATACCCCAGATATGAACAGTACTCTATAAAACCAATTTCTATTCTGATTCAAAGGTAATTGCATTGAAATGTTATTACAAGTGTGCTTGCTGCTGCCAACATCTTCACTGCTTTTTTAAAGGTAATTAATTAATGCTTTGTTGCTTTTCATCTGCATTAAAGTGACAGGAGGGTTACGGGAGGGCGATTGGTTTTGACAAGGAGAAGTCTGTATGCTTTTTACTATGCAATGCAGGGGAGGGAGATACACAGTGGGAGCTAATCTCACTTATCCTGTCTTCATTTAAACACAATGTTTAAATGCATGTAAGTGACGAAGGCATTTAACAGCCCTTCCCAGAGGGTTCTTCTTGCTGTTTGCACACGAGTATGCCAAATTTAATGCCATTTTATTGAAGTTCTTAAAATGCTGCTTCCTAATATCTCCTAGTCACCGCAGGCAATTGCCTCACAATGCCATCTCTGAAACAAAACATGTTCAGATCCATTGCACATGCACAGTCAGAGGAGAGATTTCTGCAAGCTAAGATGCTGTGATGGAAGGAGAAGGGGAATTCCTTTATCATACAAAAATACTTCCAATACATATTAACCTTGTATACTGAAGTAGTGTTTAGGAGCCACATTCATAGATCCACTTTGATGAAAAGCTGTACAAACTCATCAGAAAAGGAGGTTTCCTCCCCCAAGGAGCTTACGTCTGAATTCTAAGAGAGGGAACAACAGATGGAGACAGACAGGCAGATGGAAAACAAGACAGTGCGGTCTACATCCTCAGCACTGATCTCAGCAGACTGGTTGCCAAGCTAAGAAGTTCTGACCTGAAGAAAAACTTTCTCAGAGTCCACAGATATGGATGAGGGCTTCTGGGCTTGAACTTGCGCACTAGATCAACCTGCACCTCAGATGAATCTTCTTCAGTCAGAAGACCCTGTAGTCTGAGCTTTAAACCTACTGTATAATGTCAAGTTACAGACTTTTCCTGATCAAAGCATTGAAGCTGATAGCACAAACAACACTGATAGAATCTTCACCTTTGTCAGTAGCAGCAGACATACTATAGCAGCCTCGAGGGACCCTGACAAGGGCAAGGTATCACTGTGCAAAGTGCAGGTGGTAAGAACAGGCCTGTGGCAGCCAAAAGCTTACAGCTTAAGTACATCAACTGGACAATTGCCTCCTCTCTACAGGTGGTGAGGTGAAAAAATTTGAATGATGTGATAGGCACCTTACCAAAAGTCCTTCTAGAAAAATGAAGGAAGCAGGATGAGTTTTCCTTCAGTTGTTTTTTTAACATTCTTTAGATCCTGTGCTCCAAGCACAGATCAAAAACAACATCACCAATGCATACACTACACTCTGGGAAAAACAAAAACAAACAAAAAAAAACAGCAGAGAGAAGAATCTGAAGATTTGGGTAATTTAACTTGGCTAATATTTCCGCCTTAACATCTGTGCAGACATCCAACACAAATCATTTTATTCTGGAATAAAATGTCAGCACTGGGAATAATACCAGCTTTATCACAATCACTTATTCTGCAATAACTGATCTGCTCTGATCCTACTTCCTGTACATACACAGTTTCAACAATGCTCACTCATCTTTAATGGGACAGTGGACCAAAGCCCCTTACTTTCTCCTCTTTGCCTATCTGTTTCTGCAGAACAAACCAACAACTGGCAATGCAAATGGATTCCACCACAGGAACTGTAATCCTCCACTGCAGAGATGCTGAGTCATTGGCAACCTCAAAGGAAAAAACATTAACTTTCCAAAAAGCATGTAATTGAAAGGAACTGTATCCTGCGGTACTACAGGCACGGAGAACACTCATTCTCTTCCGTAAACCTTACTAAGCCTAAAACTAGTTCATTTTTCCCCCAACACTACTGCTAGAAAGCTGTCCCAGAACCCCACTGTAGGGCCAGAATGCTTATTCTAGTTTCCAGCCTACTTTAATGTAAGGCTATCTGAAATACATTTATTTTTGTGCCAGTATCTTCCTCTAGTTTGAATAAACCTTCTCTCCCTGGTAATTACCTCTAATGCATATGTGGATGACTAGTACATCCTCTCTCAGACATCATGTACATAGACCCAGTTAAGCTCTTTCAGGCTGTGCTATTCAGAGAGGCTCACTCCAATTCTGACTGCCTCAGTACTCACACTTCGCACCATTGCCCGTTTGATTTAATTTTTCCTGGACATGGGTAGTCAGAAATACCACACCCAGCAGCTAGCATCTCCTTTTGCAGTCTACTGAAAGAAAAACATGGATTCTTTAACCTAAAGCACGTTCAGCTAAACAAGCCCAGTAAAGAAGAGTGGTCAGGGACATCCCACTATCCATCCTTCAGGCTACATAATAAACAGTGTGAACGTTATTCCACTAAGAAAGACATAATGAAGTCCTCTTTCCATAAATGGATCACATATAACAAAGGGTAACGCCGACTTCTTAAGACAGGAAAGGGCCAGCAACAATACTTGAGTACCCTCCTCTCCGTTAATTATCTCAAGCTATAACACCGAAGCCAAATGATAACAGTTGAACGTGAAAGTTAGTTCTGTTTTTGTTGATCATTTTAACAGATGGATTGGAGAAGGTGTGGGTGTGCTGTGAAATGGCAATTACTGCAGGGGGGGAAAAGCAGTTGGATGAAAAGGAAAAAAAGATACAAAAGAAAAGAAAGGAACAAAGCAGAGAAGGGAAGGGAAGAAGAAAAATTTCAGTGACCTTATAATCACTATATTTTTCTGCTGAATTCACCAGTAAGATACTGAACAAATGATCAATACATCTGTCCTTATTGTACCCAAGCCACAATTTTATTCACATCTTTTATATAAATATCAAATTGATTCAAGTGAGAAATTTTCTAGGAATAGAGGCTTCCAAATAAACCCATACTTACATCCTTTTTTCACAGGACACAGCTAAAATAGAATTCAGCTCTCTCCTTGAAACGAATTACATATTCCCAGCTCCAGAGCAGTAAACAAAGAGCTCCCTTCTGCCTGGCACTCTAAGCAACCGGAACGCTAACAGCATAGAAAGGGAAGTGTGATAGCACCAGGGACAGCAAATCAGGAGACCCTAAAATAATGACTATAAGATTTCAGCTAGTAACAAAGAGCTATCCTTTTTTCCCCCCAGCTCTCAGCTCTTAATACATTTTATTTCAATTTCGTATTCACAATCCATTGTTGAGCACTTGTCAATAACAATCTGATCTGTTTTCTTTCTCCCCAAGGAAATAAGAGGTTCTTTCTGATCAAGAAAATGGGGGGGATCACTACGGGACCTTGATTTACCTTAATGTTTTTCTTTCTTGTGTGTCTCTCTGCTGTATCACACAATTCCAAACCTTCAGGAACTATTAAGAGTGGCAAAATTAAATCCTAACAGTTTGAAGATCTAATGTCTGATGATGATCTGTGCTCACTGACATACTCAAGCCATCTGCACTAAGATCTTTGGGAGAAAAATAAGAACATCTCATCTGTTCTGCAACATGCAGTTTCCTGAGCAAGAGCAGCAATCCATGTATTTGGGAGGAAAAGGCAGCACATTCATTATTCAAGGTCTAACCTATCCACCCACTGTGGCCCCTACTCTGTTGCCCTACTGCCTTGCTCTACCCAGTTTGTGAGGCAGGGGATACTGTTATATTTACATTATGGAAAGGAACCAGATAGCAACTTAGTGACTCTCTTGGATGTGAGGAACAGTTCTCATGTCACAGGATACAGCCCTTGTCTCTGCAGCAGCTTTTCTATGAAAATATTGAAAAAATACTTATTTTTATTTAAGAATCTAATGAAAAAGGGCTTTTGCAGTGCCTAACATATGTTTATGTCAGTGTTACTCCTTTACTGCAGTATGGTGGCTACTACATTAGCAGAGGTAAGGACACCAGTGAAGAACATCACCATGAAGAACTTTTCACCTATATCATTAAACAGAACATGACCCGGTTTTGTAATGAACAAAATAAAAACCTGGCTGCAGCTGTCAGGTAATACTCTAAAGAGAGTTGTGAAGGGAGTTTCAGTTCACTTCTTAGCAGACAGGTGTCTGCATCCCAGAAGCACCGTCACAGCTGGTGGAGACTGATGCTGTTGTTAGCAATCTCAGCAGTGAGGCCGAGCACTGATCTGAGAGTTTATTTATAAATATTTTAGCAGACTGAAGAACCAGGAGGAGTTTTAAATTTACATTTCTTTATACATACTCCCACTCAGAATCTGTGAGCTTAGTAAATCTGTATAAAATCATCACCAGAGCCCGACAATAGGATTTACAAGGGCAATGCACCCATAAAGGCAGAAGCTTCCACTGACATGCAGGCAAGCTTGCTTTCCAAAATGATTTTAATTGCCAATTTTTTTAAATTCCCCCAAACATTAACATGGTGTTAATGAAGGATACAATCACTACACCCAAGCACTACACAAGCGTTCACCCGTGCAGGCTCTATGTTGTAGTGACAGGATATATCCTAGCTGCAAAGATCCAGTGCCAAATGCCTGGAGCTCACCACTGTGGGCCTAATCATGCTCAGGACCACAAGGCAGAACACTAAATAGCAGACTAGAAGGCACCCGCTCTGAAGGCTGCTAGAAGATAATGTAGAGCACACACAGGATAGAATACAATGCAGCTGTGTGGCCTTAAGTGAGAAGCCACACTTTTTGTCAGAAATGTAAAAAGAGAGTACTGTGTTTAACAGCAAAGCTTCAAAGAACTGTACTAGCAGTTTTGACCTTCAAATAATTACATCACAGCCCTGACAAACTAGTGCACCCACCAGGCGAGCCAGACTACCCAGGTGGACTCCAAAACGTGCTAATGGGTCAGTAGCACGGTGACGACATTATGAGGGAGTCATTCTAAATGTCCACTGTAGCATATGAGGAAGAATTACAAAGCTAGAGAAGCAACACAAAGGTAACGTGCCCCATCATTTAAAAGAGAAGGCAACTAACTTCTTCCCAAAGACTCCACCAACTTCACTCATCCTTTGTTCAGATAGAAACGCGTAGAACTGGCAGTAAATCAGCAAGTTACCTTAGTTATTCAATTGCAACTGCAATGAGGTGACAAATGAAGCCTTGATCACATAACTTGCAGCAAATGTCTGCTTACCGTGAGACGTTTCGAGGCATCCACTTCAATCATCCCCCGCAAGAGGTTCTGACAGTCCGGGGGGATAAAATGTGGCATGTGGAACACTCCACGTTTCACCTTCTCCAACAGCTGCCGCAAGTTGTCGTCATCAAATGGCAGGGCACCCTGCAAGGATGTGACAGAGTTGCGAATGAGAGAGAGGAGGAGAAGGGATTTGGAGAGGGTGAAAGGAGAAAATCCAGGATAAGTATAGTGAGAGAAAGGTAAGGACAAAGTCAGCTCATAATGAAGTATTACTACAAACAAAACAATCTTTTTATCCACTGAAAATAAATAATTTCTTAGTGCTGCTGTGTTTTCTCAACATAGGGAAAAAACTGAGGACACAAGGTGTTTTTTTTTTTTTTTTATTAAACCTTTAATTAGAAAATGACTACCAGAATAAACCATAATACATTATATGAAATTGCCTTTCCAGGCAAATTCAGCAAAGATGCATGGATTCACTTAAATTCAGCTCAAGCTTTTGATCTGCTGGTGTTCCTCCTGGGCATACTTTCAGTGCAGCAATGTTTATCATCTCTTTATTTTTAATCTTCCTGAGACACATTTGTTGCAGACATTGGAAAAGAGGTGAACAGCATTTGAGAGACTTTCAGTAAAGAGCATTCTCTTTCTGATGGAGCAGTGGAATGACACAGCTGAAAGATACCCTAACCACCATCAGCCTTTTGGAAGCAGCAGACGTTCTACCTGGTTCATATATTCCATCCAGTTCCCACGCTGCGGTCAGGTCATCAGCCTCTATTTCTTCCCTACTGTAGCTCACTTACATGAACAGCTAGAGGTTTTTTTAGCTGAAATTACGTTTTGAATAGATCATCAGCTTGCCAGAAAAAGCAGCAAAAGCCCTATCCTTGCTGCAAGGACAAAAATGAAAAAAGTTGAAATCTTTAGGATAACTCCACTGACTGAAGCCAATATCCCTTTATAGCAAGTCTGCACCTTCCTGGATATTCTCACTTTTCTCTTTCACTAGTATGTGCTTAGCTTCCTTGGTTTCCAGGAAGGTCTGTGGGAGGTTGCAAGCTGTCAGCTGCTGTGATAATGAAGCTTTCAGTTGTCAGTGCTGGCACTGCTCTTACTACAGTGAGTACTGCATCTGTATAAGCAGGCCTGTGTCCATAGTTTACTGAGACCAACAACTTAATTTACAGAAGCCTTGCAAGTCAACCTGATGGCAACACCTACTGGATTCTACTTAATTTTGTTCATTCAAGCAGCCATGAAGGAAGAGCCACCTTGTCTCCTGCAACCAACCTCTCGAGTTACCTACTTTTTTCTTAACGGTTCCAGACTTACAGGAAAATCAATTCTGATAGTTCAGTACTTTGGCTAACACAATTTAATCCACAATGAAGTCAGCAAGGCTGCTTTGTGGCATTTCCTGAAGATAACAACTACAGCTCTTTTATTACTACCACCTGCTATTACAGCTTGAGACTTTTTGCAGGGTTTGTCCTGACATAATTAACTGGAGAGCTCTGAACTCTCTGTCAATAATAGACTCATTTCAGTCATTTTGCAGGCTCGTGTATGTATGTAGGAACAGATGAAGACGCTTCCCAGCAACAAGGGGACACCAAATCTTGCCAGAAAATCCACCTTAAAAGAAAAAGTCCACTCTTACATATCCCAACCATCTTGCCAGCTTCTCTTGTCTTTTCTTACAAGCTCAAAATGTCATATTAGGAGCTCATTTTATAGCTGTAGTTTTTCACCCATGCAGGTAGCTGGTTGGGAGCAAGAGATTCCAGGTGATACTTAGGGAGACAGGTAAAACTCTTCCCTTGCAAGACCAAGATAAAAAAATCTAAAATTTAAAAACGTCAGTGAATTGTAATAGCTAAAAAGAATAAAATTAAGGAGCATTAAAGCATTATACTCAGATTATTACAAGATATTGAAATTCTAATTTTTTTTAAATTATCAGTGTAATTTTTGAAACAAAAATGCTTGATAATATTCAAGTATTTTAAGCCAAAATTACTAACAGAATCGAACTCTGACAGAGTTTTATTTTCATTGAACAAGCGCTTTTGTTAAAAAAAACATTTAAGTGAAGAATTAGTAACTAGGTTTACTAATAAAAGGACATCAAAATTTGGCTTCAGGTTTACTATCTTTGTAATTGTATATTATTGTTTAAACTATTACAAATATAAATACCTAACATGCTTTAAATCTATTCTCACATACTATTAATTCTGCATGTAGTAATATCATGCTTATATGATCATATATTTGTATTTTTCTACATTTAATCATGAGAACTGATAACAAATGTCGATCTTATCTGCTTTCAGTTGGACATCCAATTATTGTTTGTTTGGGAATGTTACATTATGCTGTAAATCAGACTAAATTTCACAGAGAATTGAAACTGATCAAAAGAAGGATAAGTTACAAGATTCTACATTTTGAACACTAAGGAAAGTATTATAACTGAGGCAGATGGAAACTTATTTATACTCTGTACTACTGGCTCAGTTTTATACTCTCAAGTGAATAAAATTAAAATGTAGCTCAATACTTGCATGAAACAAAAGTGCTGCACAAATCTTCTCTTCATAAAAGACTGCAGTTAATACACGCGTACACCTAGTGCGATGTATACATACAGACAGCAGAAGAAAGCAAACACTTTCCAGACCAAGTCATGTTTACTCCTGTGAAGGGCAACTTAACAGACATTTTCTGTATCTTGGAGCTGCAACACAGCACACCATTTTGGGTCAAAAAATTGAGTGTGCTTTGAATAGCATTCTTTAAAGTGCTGCAATATTACAACACACGAAAGCATGTTTATGGAGGCAAGTCTTTGACACTTGTCTATGTTCTCCTGTGCAGGGCAGCTGCATTTCAAAGAAGCAGTGAAATATTCTTCATGCTTTTCCTTTGGGACTGAGGTAGAACTAAGAGGAAAGGATGCAACTGAGAGATACAAAAATAGGAGAACTAAAAAAAACCTATCTGTACATGATGTCAGTAGAATCACCATTAAATACACCAGCATTTTTGAATTTTTCTTTTCTTTTTAAAGGATAGAGCTAAGAAGATGACTCACCACTAGCAACGCAAATAAAATGACTCCGCAGCTCCAGACGTCTGCTTTCCTTCCATCGTATTTTTCTCCCTGCGCAGCAATGACACAGAGGTTCAAATGGGCTCTCACTAGTAAATGAATTAATTATCCTTGAAGAACAGGAAAGGGGAGAACGGGAAACCCCACACTTTGATTCTGCCACCTGCTTCCCAAGGTGGCCTTTCCAACTAGGAGGCCAAGATACAGCCCGTTAATTGATTTTTTATGGATATAAGTTTAAAGACTTATCTGGGTTCTGCTAGAACATGCTCAGAAGTGGGAAACAGGGAAGGAATGGTTGATGACTGGAAATATTTTAGAACTTGCCCTGCAACAGAGTTGGAGGTGCAGTAAGGACATCAAGAACGTGTTTTTCTTTTCCCTAGTTCTTCAGGGAGCTTGTCATCAGTCACGCTATTTGTCAACTCATACTATTGGCTACACAGTGTCTTCTGTACACTTCTTGCTTGGCTTTACACTAGTGATATGTTTCAAAAGGGTGATACACTCCTCTAGTGGGACCCCACCTGCATTGAGCTCTGGGGCACCCAATGTAAGAAGGATATGGACCTGTTGGTGTGGATCCAGAAGAGGCCACAAAGATGATCAGGGGGCTGGAGCACCTCCCCTACGAAGACAGGTTGAGGGAGTTGGACTTGTTAAGCCTGGAGGAGAGAAGGCTGCAGGGAGACCTTATTGCAGCCTTCCACTATTTAAAGGGAGATTATAGATAGGAGGGAAATCAACTTTTTACTACGGTAGATAGTGATGAGGTGCTGGAACAGGCTGCCCAGAGAGGTTGTGGATGTCCTGACCCTGAAGGCGTTCAAGGCCAGGTTGGATGGTGCCCTGGGCAGCCTGATCTAGTACCAGATCTGGAGGTTGGTGGCCCTGCTTGAGGCAGGGGGGTTGGAACTTGATGATCCTTGGGGTCCCTTCCAACCCAGGTCATTCTATGATTCTATGAAAAGAGAAAGAAACACAGAAAGACAGAAAGAAAGACAGAAAGAAAGACAGAAAGAAAGACAGAAAGAAAGACAGAGAGACAGAAAGACAGAAAGACAGAAAGGAAGGAAGGAAGGAAGGAAGAAAGAAAGGAAGGAAGAAAGAAAGAAAAGGGGTTGGGGGGAATCTTGGCCACTGCAATCTTGGGTACTTATTTTAAGAGGATAAAGGAAGAGTAAGGGGAAAGGACAGTTCCTATTGTTTAAAAGAAACCAACATCACTGACAGCCAACCCCAGTTCTTCTGCTGAAATGACAGCTA
This sequence comes from Penelope pileata, assembly GCA_013396635.1. Lineage (NCBI taxonomy): Eukaryota > Metazoa > Chordata > Aves > Galliformes > Cracidae > Penelope > Penelope pileata. The sequence continues at coordinate 266,045 of WBMW01005590.1, forward strand.
CATTGGGGAAGGGAAGGTGTAGGGGACTTGGGTGGAAAGATCAAGTTACATAAGTCTACTACTTTTCTGTCTGACCACATGGCTTGAAGGGTACTGTGAGAACAACACAGGATCATTTCTGTCATACAGCTGATGTGGCTGGATTCAGAGCTGAGCCAAACAACCAAAGCCATAGTTATGTTCACTGTCTCCCATGCTGTCTGCCTTGGACAGACTTCCTGTAGAGAGGGTCCATCTACACACATGCAATGAGTGACACTTTTAAGAACACATATATATTGATTTTAATCAGCTTACCCGGATGACTTCAGGGCAGGCATAATGTGGTGATCTGAAACACAAAATAGTGAGATGAGAATGTATTTATGAATTATTTGCATTTCCATTTTGATTACCAGAATCAGGATTCGCTCACCTACACAGAAAGCAAGTTTGTAGAACCAGCTCTTTTTCTCTTATTTTAATGAGAATATATTTCTAAGACAAACTCGGAAATGGTCAACAACCAGCATAGTTCAAAATTTGATGTCCCTGATATGAATTTCTTAAAAGGAAGGAAAGAGCAGGCATATTACGTGAGTATATAAAATTCCAGCTGTCTAACCCCATACTTTCACTTGGCCATATATATAACTAGAAGGAAGGCACACAGTGGAAGGTCTTTTAGGAAAAAAAAAAAAAAAAAACCACAAAAAAAGCAGAACAATGTTTGCAGACCAAACACATGCACCCACAAACCATGTCTTGCACCTCTTCTGCTAAGAGTGCTCTCGCTTACTCCAGCGGTCATAAAAGCTGCCAATACATTATTTCAACATGCAATTTATTTTTCTCTTCAAAAAAGACACACAAAAAGGATGGACAGCAGTACTGTTACCTTTCGAGCTAATATATTCTTTTCACATCCTTCCACCCATATATCTCTGCCTTGATTCCTGGCTGAGAATAGTTAATTACTTCCACTTGCCAGGTAATCATTTTAATTCCTAAAGATTATAGCCAAGGCTATTTATTTTTATCGCCTTCGTTAAAGTAACTTGACAAGTAAAAGGGATGCAAAGTGTCTGAGACCGGTGTGCAAATCTCACTATTGTTTATACTGACACCTCCCAGCAGTCCCCGAGCCTGTCTTCATTTGTGCATTTGTTTCTTGTGACAAACACAATCATGGCTGGGCAATACCTGTCTCACAAAGTAATGAGCAAAACAGAATCACAGGGAGGTTAGCTTTGTGCTAGGATGCTACTTTAATGCCCAGTGAGACAGCCCATTAATTACATTTCCATACACACTACACTTATGGTAAAATATCACCCCACATGCATGGCACATTCTGATTTTGGCAGACTGCGATAATCAACTCAGAGTACACTTAGAACTGCAGCTACCTTGAAAGCAAGCTTAAGCAAGGAGAGATAAAACGTAACTCATCCCTCACAAACTTTAGGAAAGATGGAATCTGGAAGTTTAGCACACTATTTAATAACACTGCCCCTTCAAGAGGCTATCACAGATATTCTGACAAGGCCCATCTGTTCAGTGCTGATCCCAAGTCTTAATTTAGATCTGATTTTATAAGCTTTGAAAGGCCTAACAAGACATGCTCTGGGAGTTTGGAAAGAAAGGACTCATGCCTATTGGGCAGGACAAACTCACTGAGCTACTTTGGTGGCTCTGTGACTGGCAGCCATAGGAAATCAGATGAGTTGTTAAAAGTTGCTGCTGGCCACTACTGGCTAAAAAAGGTGACCAGAACCTCACCTGTCTGCTCCTCTGACTAAAACAAGAGCAACACCACTACTGCTTTCAGACCTCACAAAAGTTTGCAACTCCAAGAAAGACAGATTCCGAAATTCTTAACCACAGATGCTGAGGAATGTAAGTATTGTAAAGACCACAAGATTGGTAGGCACCCATTTATGAATCTCAGTAGCAAATGCCCTTAAAGCATTTTACTTCCCTGGTATCTGCTGAGAGCAGTGAAATCTGCTAGGTGTCTTTCAAGATATCTGTGAAACTCTGCTAGAATCTAGCAGAATGGGCGGAGAAAATGCTGTAATAAGTCCTTTCAACAAGTTGGATTGATTAAATCATTCAAGAACTGCACTGCAACTGCCCAGAGAGCACAGGTTTCTGGCATAGCCACTCTGAATTCTTGCCAGCACACACTATCTGGATATCTGCAGCATTATCTTGGCAAACAGCTCTAAACGGGATCCTCTGGCCAGCCAGAATCTGCAGAAAACTCATTTCCATTCTGTCAATCACAAAGAAACATCAACTGCTTTAAAGAAAAAACTGAAATTTAATCAAAGATCTATTTATCTTTCTATAGTGGCCTAAGTATTTCTTTGGCTCTTATCAATAATTATTCAATATTCAATATATTCTCTGCCTCTTCCCCTAGGTCATCTCCTCATCTTTCAGCTATACCTCTGTGCAGCAAAAGCCACAACCTGCCCTTGATAACAAATAAGTATATAACTCAGCAAGATCAAGAAGCAGTTGCTGCCTGCAGGTACTGCTGCAAAAAAGCTCCAATGTTGGCAGTGTTTATTTCAAGGGTGATGTTGATTTTCCCACACTGGTCTGCCTGGGGCAGGAAGGGCTCTCTGAACGGTCACTCACAGCTGTGATGCTTGGACATGGGAACCTTAACAGGTCTTGTGGGCTCTTAGCAAAGCATTTGCATGCGACTTTGACCAGAAGAAATAAGCCAGAGTACAATAGTAAAACCCAGGACAACTCCAGACAGAAGTCATGCATTCAGAGAGGAACATATATATCCTTGATGCATCTACCCTGAATCCCATCTGAAAAGCTAGAAAAGTAGGTTTTGATCTCTATACATCACTGCAATGAAGTTACAGGAGATCTGAGGCAACCAGTGTCGTATCTTCAGTGCAGATGTGATGTGCCTCTGATTTGTGCAAGCTGTTCTGGCTTCCTGTCTCAGTACATAGGTAAGAGAGACCTGCACAGTGCACACACAAATCTGCCACCTGTGTACAGTTTATGTAGCATCTGCTCTTCCAGAGAAGCAGTGGGTTGATGAGGGAGCACAGGGAGAGTTGCTCCGTAAGATCCTGCTCCATAATGTGACAAATCACGTATTGCATGTCCTGACAGGTCCCGTTAAAGATGAGTCTCCACGCTTGGGTACTTTGAATCCATGCCTTACAAAGGTACTACCTGGGGAAGAAGAAATGCTTCTCTGAATGCCATTCTTTAGACCTCACAGCTGGAGGCAGTGTTTTTGCAGAGGGAGGAAGAAGTCTTGTTCTCTTTTTCCTGTGCATGAAGATATCTCGATAAAGAAGGTGCACTGAAGTCCTCCTGTGTTTGGCTGTTTTTGCTGTTGCTCAGAATCCCTTCTTTCCCTCAAGTTAGTCGCTATCTCCAAGCTGGCTTTCAGAGACAGAAGTCACCCACTAGTGCAAAAGGCTGCCTGTGCGTTCCCCCTGTGCTGGGCAGCAAAGGGCTGAGATAAAGGGGAATGCAAGAGGAGCAGCAAAATAAAGAGAATTTTTCACGAGAAGGATGCATGTTAGAGCATTCTGAGCGGGGAAAGTGACAGCCACAGATCACACAGGAAAGTAATGCAGGGTAGGACTGAAGAAACAGTTCCAGGAGCAGTGTGTAGTTATGGCTGTTGCGAAGGCAGTAGCTGTAGGTCTGGCTGTAATTAAAGTAGTAGCTGTAGTTAAGGTTGAGTGCTATTTTGCAATTAAAGCTTCAACTCAGTCATTTAGCACTACAGAGAAAACTCAGCATCTAGCCTTCAGCCATTTTACAGCTGTTTACTCCTCAAGCACAAATAGACTTTCCGTGAATTTGCAAATCAGTTCATTAATTAATATATGAGTTCAAATTATTAAGACCTAGATCCTTTAACAGATCTTGATTTAAAAACTGAAACAGACCCCTATATTAAAAGGGCATAAAAATTGCAGTATTCAAGAACTGCTAAAATGAAGCCTAAATAGGTTATGCTGTGCTCTGCAGTTAAGTCAGCATCAGACAGTATGTCTGCAGCTGTCACAATGCCTCTGGTTTACTTCTGGCAAAACTTGGAAAGTCAGTTATCATGTGTGGTGCCATGAAGGACAACATTGTGATGAGGCAGATGGTTTACAGACTGGAGGAATCAAACTCTCTGTGCCTGCAACATAATCCTTCTGTGAAGGCAAGCAAAAAGGTGCTTTAAACTGACACATTCACAGCTAACCACAAGCTGCAGGTTCCTCTGTTTTCAGTGTAGTTAATATTTGTAAACCTAAAATATTGTGACGAAAATGCTACCTAGCAAGGCTTGAGTGTGGTGAGCAGAAATTATGAATGGATCCATAAAATGAATGGTGAGGGAAAGTCAAACATTAAATACACATTTATTCAAAAAATCTCACACCAACAAAACACCAAATGAGACAAAGATTTGGCGGAAAAAACTGTATAGACTTGTAATTAATGGACATATCCTAAGATAAACAGATATTTTGGGGCCAAGTTAATTTTATACTGGCAATCTAAACAGTAGCATATCTTAAATTCTCAGCGCTTAATTCTGCTCTCTTAACCTACCTTGGGATGTATTCTGTTAAGGCTGGCATTAACACTTGTTAATAACATTGTCTGATATTTCCCTTCATAATCCTCATTTTAAATTGCTTATGACTTACCACCACTTTAACAACTCAGAGGTTTTCTTTGCTGTTTGTCTGCCTCCGACTGGTTTCATGATTGTGCGTGCATGCGTGCTGTGCATGAGCCAAAATATTTCCACTATTTAAATCTCATTTAAATTAAATATGCGTTTTCCCATCAAAAGTGAAAATTTCTAATATCCTTAAATGCAAAGGAAAAACTTGATGATTTGTTCACATTCTCTGGAAAAATGTGTTCAAACCCAACCACTAGAAAATGGAAGTTCGTACTTACTAGTAGAAATCCTATAGAGCATCAGGATGAAAATTCAACCTGCACTGGCAATGCTTCACAGACCAATTTTTTTTACCTAAAACTGATAGTGCAAGCTGTTGTGGCTGAGGTTGTCACAAGGCACTGAACTTCAAAACACAGAACACCCAACTGAGTGCACAAATAACAGGAGTTAGATCTGGGACAACCAGGTAGGGGAAATTAGAGCTGGAACGTGGTGACAAAGAGAAAAGGATCTGGGACATGGGACCAAATATGGAGCAGAAATGACTGGGAGAAGTCGGCAAGACTGGAATGGGAAACAGGGATGGAGATGGGAACAGAGTGCTAGCAATGGAAACTCTCTGTGAGATGGGATAAAAATTCTGGCATTTCCCAATTTTAAGAGCCTAAAGTTGCAACACTAACAATATCTGGATGCAGGACGCTTGGATATGTTTTAGATAACAGGCACACATTTATATGCACAACTACATAGAGGAGAAAGAACACATGCGGTATCACGCCTTGTCATTGAAATCAGAAATGGTGCTTGGGCACTGAGGTGTACAGCAAATGAATTCTGCTCTTCTGAATTATCTCATCACAGGTGACAGACCAAATACAGAGAGATTTGGAGGCAGCACAGAGACCAGCACTGCTGTGGGGTTCTCCATCACCTGGTGGCCTGCAGCAATCTCCTTCCAGTTATTCCATGGTTATTCCATGGTTATTTTCAGTAAGAGAAATGGAGAAAATTGCAGAGATGGCAAAAATGTACTTTGTCAGCTTTCTGTAAGGAGCAATGGGGAATTAGGAAGGATCATTACAAACTCCCAAGAATTGTAACTTAACAGTATCTCCTCTTAATCCTTCAACACATGAGTTCTCTTAGTTCAAGAAAAGAGAAAAAAATTTCTACTTTTCCAAGACTCCTACAGAAACAATTTCAGATTATGCAGAGCAACTTGGGCACTACAGTGATTGTTAAGATGGAGAACTGAAGCACAGAAGGGTAATGTGTCTTGTCTAAAACCACCATGAATGCCTGCAGCAGAGGTAGAAATCAAGCTCAGATCACTTGCATCCAAAGATTTAACCATAAGACACTCATTCTTCTTGCCAAGTGACAAGTTAGGAGGGATTGGTCAGTATCTACCACTCTGAAGCACTGTGAGGCAGCGTGCTGGGAAGAATCGCTATGAAAAGAGATGGGATTGTCTCTGCATATCATTGCCTGGAAGGGTAAAGAGGAGGAATAGCTGAAGAGATCCAAACTAATAGAAGCAGCAGCCTACCACATCCCCCACTTCCTTCACTGTCTGCTGTTTGCTCACATTACTCCCCTGCTCCTGGAGGAGATGCAAAGATTTGTTGTGTTACTCTGGCATTTGGAGGACCATCTCTCCATGATACTGCCTTAACGTGCGTTTTCTGCAGTAAGCAGAATTATTCACACAACTCCTCTTCCCCTCAATGGTCTAAAGATACACGTTTAAATCTATGGCTTATTCCTCTGTACCGTATATATGCAGGATTTGTACAATGCAGGCTTTCAGTAATGGGGATTCATTACAATCAAGGCCTGATTGCATTCTAGCAGTGACAAATGATGTCAATGAAACAGCCAGTCTGTCCTTACCTCCGTCTCTTATACAAATACAACTGGACTGAACTTTTACAATTTCCTCCAGGTAGCCATCAGTGCTACAGAAAACCATGCTGATCTAAGGAGTAGCTCTCATCAGACACTGACTCTGAGGTGTCTGCAACACAGCACATGAACAGCTTTGCAAGGCCAGTCAAGGCTCTGCAGTGACCTAAAGCCTATCCAAACTTTGGACTATACTTAGCAGTTCACTTGTGACAGCAGAGAATTTTTGATTGCACTCTAACCACTCTGCTTTACTGACAAAGTTCATTGCATCATGCTGCTAAACCCCATCTGATCCTCCCACTCTGACTGACAGAAATACCTGGAGACTCCTTGTGTGACTGTCAGTGGAAATGTTACAGTTTCATCTCATTAGCAATGTTCATAGCACAGATAAAACCATTCTGGAAATTAACTTCTGGGTGTGTGGAGGAACATCTCATTAGAGCTCCATATCTCAGTCATGATTCTGTCTGTTTTGTTCCTTTTCATGCTGGCTGAAAGTACCAACTACATAGGGAGGTGAAATTGTTGCCTTGAAAAGCTCTGAGGTTGGTTAGTCTGTGCTCCAAGGGAAAGGGAGTCACAACTGGATTGCCTTTCTTTGTGAACTGTGTGGCACACTGTTATATATTCCTTCCTTCCTTCCTTCCTTCCTCCCTTCATCGCCCAAACCAGATAGATCACAAGGTGCCAGTATCAGCCATGCTGGGCTCCATGCCAGGAGAATTAATGAAGTGGTGTAATAGCTCACATGGAGGCCTAGTGATTGGCACCATACTTAAAATGCATCTGCAAGGCAGGAGATCGTAGTGTTGCTGCTGTGTTCTGTTTATTACAGGCACATCTCTTCCATTCTATTGATTTCTTTATTAGCGCGTTCTAAGGCCACAATGTGGGGGCTGGCTCTGCTTGAAGTACGGAAGCTTGAATTCCAGCACTGCTTACAGAAAGGAAATCTCCCTTTGAGACTCCAGATCTGTCTGATATAGACTGCTGCCAACAAGAACAGGAACCAAGAGGTTCCTAAGGAATTTGAAAAATCCTGCAGGGTGATGCGAGACTGGGTTGGTTTTCATACCTTTTTTTTTTTTTTTCTTTTTCCATGGGAGGAAGGGAGAACATTTTCTTTGAAAAGTAGAGAGGCTTTGTGGTAACTGCAGTGAGGACTTCATTCCTTAGTCTAGAGGGGAAGTTTGAAAGTAGCTGCAAGCAACAGATGTGGAGACTCATAGCTCTTTGCCTCTCATCCCTGCTGGCAAGAGGTCAAATCTTGACTTTACTCAGACAGGGAAGGAACGGGTGCATCTCAGTGTACTCACCAACCATCACTGGATCATATCATCAGCTTCAAAGAATTTTGCAATTCATTATTTAAAACGTGGAATGCAAAGCTGTGCAGCTCAGGGGAGGCAGTGGCTAGGCTGAGAGGCAGTGGCTAGGCCGTACAGGGAACCAGTATGGCTCCACGTCTACTCTGAATTGCCTTACCTCAGGGCACAGGCTGAAAAGACACGGACTGTAGCAGACTGAGATGGGCCGGTGTCATCACATTTACACTGCCAAAGGCCAGGAAGAATAGATGTATACGGGAGGAGACGCAAATCTGCTGGTACATTCTGCAACTTCAGTTGCTGAGCTCACTTATAACAAAACCAGATGCAGCTAAAAGCTAGTGTAGTGGTGCCAGGCTGCAGCAGCTTGATGCAGCTGCTGTCCTTGCCACAGCTCACTGCAACAGCACACTGCACAGTCAACACGGCACAGGGCCTTGGCTTTGGGGGGCCGTGGTCCACAAGGTGCCTGTGATGTCCCTAGAGATGATGGTGACCAGAGGGTATTGCTTCTGGAGAGCTCATCCTGTCCCCAGCTAGGCGCCAGAGCTTCACTTAGCTGTTGAGCTTATTGCTGGTTCCCTTGGAAATTCCTAGAAAGCTCCTGCTGGCAACTGAATTAACATGGAAACGTTTTCAGACTGCCCCTGTAATATTCCTCCAAGCAGTCTCCTTTGTATCTGCATCCATGCCCTGCCTGTAATTGCAAAGGACCCTCTGCTGCCTCCCCGTCGATCCTGGATGTGAGCCGAAATGAAGCAGAGTGGAGCACGAACAGGAAGAGCTGTATGTGGGAAGCCTGAACAGAACATGTAAATTCTGTTTCAGATGCCCTAGATTTATTTTTTCCCCACCTCCTAATATTTTAAAGCCTCTTCTTAAAACAGGTACCACCACTGCTTTCATTTCCCAAATATTGTATGTTCAGTGAAAGCAAATGCAAGCCAGCATATGCAGATGAGTCCAAACCTGAAAGCTTTGATTTTTATATCCATGTGTGACATCCATAAAGGCCCGCTTTTCGCTGTGAAGCACTTAAAAAAAATCCCTTATTTTTGCTATCTTATACACTGCGTACATTTTATCAATTAACTGACTTACTAGGAAATAATGATGCACAATGTAAGCCTGCAGATCTTCCTCAGATCTCCTACTATTGACAATTTTTTTGTCTGGAATCTGTCACTGACTATTTGCAATATGCTCTGAGACACTCACCCACAACTGGTTTCTAACAAGCTGTCCCCAACCTGCAGTGATGCCATCCCGAAGTCTGCTATCCGGATGTTGTTCTTTTCATCCAGCAGTAGGTTTTCTGGTTTTAAGTCCCTGTGGCTGCAAAGAAAGGATCAAAATGCAAGTTAAATTATCCATGACAGCTTTCCCACTCCAAGATGACTTTTTTTTTTTTTTTATCCAGCATAGCATCCAACCTATTATAATTTAATTGATTTCATTCTTTCTTCTTTCCCAGATAGGAGAACACACATATCCAAGATCCAGTCTTTGCAATACTCTAGGACCATCTCCCTAATGCCTGCTCCTGATGAATGCAAGGTTTGTGCCTGCACTGTCCTGATAGGAAATGAGCAATATCAACACAATCTGAGGGACAGACTGAGGGAAATTGGTAGGAGGAAATTTTCAGTTTGGATTTAGAGCTGACACACTCCACCAAATGCCAGCTCCTTAAGGTAGGAATGAACACCATCAGTATATTCTGTTAACAGGGAAGAGTATTAGCGATGTCTAGAGGAAAAAAAAAACATACTTGCGGTAAACGCTACTGCAAAAAGCTCCTATTAGGAGTTGCCTACATAGGCACATGACTTTGAAAACATTTTGGGCAGCTAGCTCAGATGGAGAAACCCCTCGAACCCAGCACTGCTTTAACTGAGAGTGTCAGCAGCAGGAAAGAAGAGAGAGGATTCCCTCCCTTCCAGCAAAGCTCAATTCTCTTATTATTTGGCAACACGGGAACAGGCAGGCAGCCATGACCTTCAGGATGGTAGATCCTGTTTTAAATCAAAGAAAATGGATATTGACTAATTTACTAATTTCCATTACCCACAGGCAACACCACTGTGCATCCCCGTCTCTTTCTTAGTACTCAAGTACTTTTGTACGACTGTTGACTTTGCTTGATTTTATATCCAAAAACAAAAACCATGTACTAAATTTGTGATGACTTTGCTTTTTTTCCTTTTTATTTGCAGCTCTTGAAGAGTCACAGAGATGAGAGAAGGACTTCAGGCAGGCTGAAAAAGCAGCTCTTCTCTTGTTTTTGCTTATAAGAAGGCAAAATGTGTGTCTTTGATGTTTTGCTGATAAAAGGCGTGAATCTGAGAAAAATCTTCAAGGCAGAACAGTCAGTTCAGGTGCCCAGTTAGAACACAAACCTGTTGGAAACAGCTGATGGACAATATGCATGAATGTCAGGCAAACCACAGCCATTTGCTACAATGGTTCAATAAAAAGTTACCTGTCCAGAAACCGAACTCTGCAAAAGGCCCAGCATTAGCACAATCTAATCCAGCAACACTCAGAACAGATCTCAGCCTTAGCTTTATGTCATCTTCTTTTCATTTTTTTATGACTCTCCTCTACCTGTGCTCATGGACACAAGTGTAATAATTCTACCTCTGTGCACCTGTAAAGAAGGTTGGTCTCTATGCTCTCAGAGGAACATAAGGAGCATGACAATGTCTTGGAAATGATCTCTGATCTGAACAGAAGCCTGAAATGATTCATTAGAGACAGCTTGTAAACAATGCAGGCTAACTCTGTGCAAAACCAGCGTGCTGTAATAGGATACTTGGAGAGTGAAATAGGTATTTCTAAACGAGACTTCCAGCAGAACAGCACATATTCAAACAGATACTGGCCATTTACCTTATCACTGAGCCCTATGATTATCATTAAGGACCTTTAAAATCGCCATTAAGGGTCCTGCAGAGAAAGGGAAGAGATGACACCTTTGAAAAAGAATATAGTGTTCACCAGTGGAAAGAAGTTTCTTCACCGTTTCGTCCTGTCTTCCCACGAGCTAATAGCCACAATACAGGCACTTTCAGGGTTGGGGTTAAGGGAGGACCGAGTAGAAAAATAAAGTTCATGCCTGTAAAGTGACAAATAAAATTCTTTTTTTTCTTTTTTTAGAGAGCCACAGTTAGAGAAGATAGGGGCTGCCACCATCCACAGTCCAGTCCAGATGTGGAGTAAACTTCATCTTGTGTTGTGCAATGCTTTTCCCTGAACAATCAACCAACCTGGGCTGATGGTAGTCTTTAGGTAGAGGTCCTGATCACCCTCACAGAGAGCATTTTGAAAGCTTTATGTTGCAAACCCCTCCTCGGGATCTGTGGGACTAAGGATAGAGGGATAGAATGTATGAAAGGAAAATTGGCGTGGCAGTAGACCTTAAGAGTTTTTGGTTTTTTTCCCTCTAAACACCAAAATAAAACCATGAAAAATTGCCATCTCTTCTCTATAGCCCACTCAGCAGAGCAGAGCACAGACTGTCAAGAATTGATATGTATATTGCCCACTGGGCCCCAAACCACAAGAATTGCCACAGGGCAGTTGTGTAGCTCTCTGACACTTCCCATACCTCTTTTAACACAAGCCCTAGTGACAGGTGCAGATGGTGAGCTCAGACATGTCATAGCAGCCATGTTTTGGATTGTGGCAGCACTCCTCTCAGTAACCAGGGTGCCAATGGGACCAGGTAGTGCTTGCATGTTCAATCAACCATAAGAGAATTTTAAGCCCCAGGTGAAAGTTTTCTTCCAGCTGGGACATTTCCCTGCTATCCATCTTTGGACCACTTTGAATCTTGGGAGCATCTTAGGGACAGCAGTGAGGCCAGGAGTCTACAGCAGTGGCAGAAGCAGCACCACTGCCACTGGGAACGAGCCTTCCTCTCTGCATTTGCATTTCACATCTTTGCACTGCCAGTTTCCAAATCCCAGAAGGAAGGAAGAGGAACATATGGGAATAGGGAAGGCTTGTTATAATTTACCTAAGAGCCTAGCTGCCCGGATGGCCTTATGCATTCATATTTGGAAAGACTTCTTTTGTGCCAAAATGAAACAAAACAAAACAAAACAAAAATCCCACTGTATGTGGTAATTACTTGGCATTAATGGAACATTGCAGAGTAAATGCATTTAATTTGGTCCTATTCCAGCTGATCTTATATGACCGCATCAACTTCTCTCTCTGCAGGTGAGCAGAAGACTCGTCACCCTTTCATTGTTCTAAAGGCCCTAAAGCTGTAGGGGCTTTAGCACACGGCTAGAAAATCAGAACAGAAGAAAGTAACTCCTTTAATGACAAACATGGCAAACCTTCATCTTGAGCCCTGCAGATGCTGAGAAGGAATATGAAAGAGAAATGCAGCCCTGCAGAAGAGGTTGGTGAAATGCTGACCTGGGGTGGCCACAGACTGCCCACAGCTCCTCACCCCAGACAATGGAGTAAGAAGTTAGCTCCATGACTGGAGCTGACTTCCCTCTTTTGAAAGGAGATGGTGTGAGTGAAAGGGAGTCATTAAACAAGCTATGACAGGGAAAGTACAAAGTGTCAGGCTCTCCCAACATCCCTCTTTTACAGAGTACAACAAAGGCTTTAGAGTTCCCTTGCAGCACAAGATGAGGAGGGGGAGAGAAAGAAAGAGAGGTCTGAAAATAAGGTCCCATGGAAATGGGCACAATTCTCAGAGGTGCTGCAGAGAAAATGAAAGGCATGCACTTTCATTAATGTGTTCCAGCTTCTCACTCACACACTGGCCGAGTTTGCTTTCTGGTCACTCCTCGTGATGCTATTCAGCTAGCTCCTCCAGCTTCCTCCACTGTCTCTCTAGTCCATCCTCCTGCTCTGGGAATATCCCCATAGCTGTACTGCAGGCAACTGCAGTACAGCAAAAAAGGAGAAGTAAAACAGCCACCCTCTCCCTGTCATCCAGGGCTGGCAGAAGATTTTTGGTGTAGAGACAGATTCAAGATCCTGGATTCAAGGAAACTATGTCACTTGGCACAAGATGATGAACTAACCCATTATTTTAAAGTGATTTTTGAGCTGAAACGTTCATATCAGTTTCTATGACAACTCGTTGTAGGTCACAGATTTCTAACCCGAGAAACCTCCTAATTGGTGTAGTTGCAGGTCATTTGTACTAATCAAATTGTTGACTACTTTGCAAATGCTTTTCTTACTGATCCCAAACTCCCAGAAGGGCCTGAACACGGAATAATTGTTCTGCAGTATGCCTCTTCAAAGTGCTTAGCACAAGCCTGATGTGATGCAAATAATTCGTCAGTAATAATTAATAGTATGAGAAGCAATATTTCAATATTTTTATTTTTTGCCTCCGGAAACACCTTTCATCTTATTTTCTCTTGCTTCTGAAAATGAGATCTTAATGTGTAACTCACATCTACCTACAGAGAATTCTTTGTTTAGAGGCATGGTTGCTATGCTCAAATTTAGTATTTTTTTCACAGAATCCTGCAGAACAAGTAAATATAGTTATAGCTAGGAAAAAGGACAAGATCTACAAACCTCTCAGGAGTCCCGAAGAAGGGCATGAATGCCTGAAACATAGTTGAGTTTTAATACAGTTATTTCCACTGATCTATTAAAACATACTGCCCCTCCCTAAAAACCTTGCCTCAAAAGACGGAACAGACTGTCAAGTCCGATCACCATGAATGCACTTGCCAAAGAACATTACCTGGTTCTGCTTACAATAAGACTATGCCATTTTTGAATTTCCAGTGGCTTATGTAAAGACATAAACTTACAAAATACACATCCTCTGACTTAAGCTGAGCTGGTAACTTTGTCTTTGACATTGCAGCTGCTGTACTTGACGTTTTTTCTCCAGTTTTTTGTACAAGGAAAATGTTGAAATTTCTCACTGTTTAGAGTGAGTCTCAGTCATAGGTCTGCAGCTCCTAGATTCAGGCAATGATTGGCAAATCTCAGCTCTCCCCAGGGGAAGAGAATACCTTTCTAATTTGACAGTCTGAAAGAAAACTTTGAAACCTAAAGACTCAAAGACCCCACGAAGAAATACCAGAAATCAACAATATTAAATTTCATGATTTCCAGCCGACTTTTACACGTGGAGGCTTTGCGTCATAATTTCACAGTGCTCAGCTGCGGCAATCTTAATTGTTTGGCAGATCATCCCTGCATCCTTCTTATAAATGAAGCAAGGCAAAGCAGGAGTCACTAGGAGGGTGGCACTGTTTAACAGAGCAGGTTTCTCATGGCACCTGGCATTCTTCAGCTTTCTCTGCTTCTTGAAGGCATTCCAGATTTCTTCCTAAAAGCACGTTTGCTTCCCTGACAGTGCTCTGCAGCTCCTGCCTGCAGTAATATACCAGAGATTTTAGCACTACTGCTGTGAAATCTCGAAGCACTATTTTATAAGGTGCCATTTCCCCCCCTGCACCACTGGGAAGAACACAAGGCGAAGCCAAACAAAGCTCTTATTCATTGCCTTAGCCCTCTAAGTCATACACCCCCATGCCTACGCATGCACACACAGACACACTCCAGCGAGAACCTTGTGAGTACTCAAGCAGGCACAGCCCCAGGCAATGACAGGAGAAAGGGCCCTCATAATTGTCATTTATCAATATTCATAAAGAAACTGCCTTAACCCCTCTCGTGCATGCTAGAGAGAAAAAAAAATACAAGAAAAAAACACAAAATGAAACCCGACCAAAATAAAAATAAAATGAAATAATAATCTTGCTGCTCATTACCGCAGGGAATTTCCTCTCAATGTCACCACTGCTCTGTGCAGTAATTGGCATTATCTGTTATCTCTGAAGCCATAATAAGGTTTGCCACGGGGCATTTTCTGTAATCATATTTTTATTTGTCAGCTTGTGAGATACAGACACCAAATATGAGCTTGACCAAAGCACAAACCCAACACACAAAATAAGGCCGTGGCCAATCCCAGCTTTTGGTGGTGATGTCACCCCCAGCCAATGCGGCACCCGCCAGCTCGCCCTGCCTGGCTCCCACCTCCTCCCACGCTGCAGCATTCCCTTGCTGCAAATAAGAGCCTCTTCCCAAGGAACGCAAGAATCTGTGACCTACCCCAGTACGTGCTCCTATATTGTTTCTTAGAGAAAATACAGGCGATGCCAAATTAGCTGAGAGCTCTCCCACAGTATGGATGCAGGATATGCAAAAAGACCATTGATTTGGGGCACTCAGCTGAGACATCTTAAAGGTACTGATAGAACAGAGTACATACCCAGCATTTGCTAGCTTAGGAAAAAATCATTAGTTACAGCCAAAACTGCTTTCCAAGCAGCAAGGTCTTACAGTGATGTCCAAGGGACCTGAGGTTCCTCTGCAATTTCTTGCACCACTTCTGAACACATCTGCGGGCTGCAGCACGGCACAGAGCCCTCGTAGCGAGCACAGAGCTGGAAGCAGAAGCAGTGCTGCTGCACCACTGAGCTCACTGTTCTGCTTGCTAGCTCAGGCAAAGCATCAGGGCAATACAGATACAGTGTTTGCAGGATCTGACGTAATACCTCTGCACAGCACTGTTGTTTTTAACATGGGTCGCTAGCATGGCATGGTGCTATGCCACACACAGAAGACCTTAAAGAACCATAAAATAGATTATGCCCCATAGGCAATGTACCACCAAACTCCACAAGTGTCTGCACCTCAGAGTGAGGCACCTCAAATCTTTGTTTCTAGTTTCCATTAAACAAAATATGAAGGCTGCACTGAAAGTAATGCCTCCTGTTTTATTATGCTGGACCATGACATCAGAGGCAGATGGTGGTGGTACGGCAGCAGAGGTTGAACCTTCCTGCCAATATCCCGTTCCATGTTGCTGCCATGTGACAGATGGCAGCAGAGGGGCAGTCTGACAAAATGGCGTCTGACATGGAAGTGCGGAGGGAGCAAAGGTGTGCAACTGAATTCCTCCATGTGGAAAAAAAGGCACCCACTGACATTCAATGATGCTGCCGAACATTGATAGAGACCAAACAGTGGGTGTGGGCACAGTGAGGTGGTGAGTGGTGCATTTCAGCAATGGCAACAGCCACGTGAAAGACAAGACATATTTGGCCAGTCATGAATTTTACGAGCGTGGCATGCAGGCTCTTATTCATTGCTGGCAAAAATGCACAGCTAATGGTGGTGACTATGTTGAAAAAGAGTTTTTTGTAGCTGGGAATTTGCTCTATCAACTATGTGATTGTGCTGTTTGTATTTGTTGTAGTTTCCATGGAAATAAATAGGAGGCGTTACTTTCAGAGCGACCTAAGTAATAACAGAAAGGTACTACTTTTTTAAAAACAACGTGAAAGCACACTCTAGGTCCCACCCTACTCTGCTTCCTCATCTGAGCTGCATGTTTGAAGACGCTTTCTCCATACTCAGTAGCAGCAGAAGCCTTTTATTGACAGGAGCATCGGGGAATCCTTTCTGATTCTTTGATCCATGAATTCTGACGCATCAATACATTTTGAGCAGTGGAAGCTGAATGTGGTTGCAAACTGCTGTAAAAGTGAGCCACAGATTCTTCTCTGTGTTTTGAGAGGAAATAGAAGGAGATTGGATGGTGATATGGGTTTGGGGACACCAGGCTATCAATCTATTCTGCCAGTGGGTTAGAGGCACCCACATTTGGTCATTAACCAAAGCAGAAGCCTTCATTTTTCAGCGTGGTCATAACTGGATAACCTGGTTGATGAGATGATTTGTCATTTTACTGCCCCACGACAGGACAAGGTCAGGCTTCATTGCTTAGGAAAGCACATTAACTTTTATACTCACACACAGATGCATACAAATATATTTATGCATGCTCTGATTCTCAAAAAGGGTTTATGATAACTGTGCAGAATATCACACGGTGTCTAGTATAACACAGACCACACAAGTCTCAGAGTGACCGGAAAGGAAGGAGAGTTATGATTTACTGCTAGCTTATTCAGCACTAGATTCTAGTTGAGTGGGAGCTGGCAAGGAGACAGGGGATTTACTTCTAAACGAGACTACTGCCCACAATCCAATATGTTTAACAGAGGAAAATGGATTCCTCAAGAGAGACATGCACTCTGCCTTGGAAATACCACATATCCTTAAACCTGCAGAAGTGCTTGTCTGTCATGGTGACAGCCTCACCGTGATCCTCACTCAGTTCATTACACTCAGACACATCAAGAGGTATCCAACACAAGCCCAAAGGACTGGTGTGTATGTGTACACACACGTTTTCATAGAAACTTCTGTCCCAATTGTGAATCATATTTTTCTGAAATATCCATTTGAAAGAGTAAATCACTTCTTTTCAGTCGTAGTCAAACATTATTTGAGTCTTCTTGGATGAGGTCTCTAAGTGTTAAGTATAACAGCGAACAGAAACATCCACATGCAAACCAGCAGCGGTTACACTGCCCAGCACACACAAAAAGTTACAGCCACGCAACCTACTAGCAATTGTACCGACTATGAGAAAGTCATGATTCCTCAACCCAGTTGATAAGCAGGGAGAAGAAAATGTGGAATTCACAGAATAAAACTCCTCAGAGGTATCTGCCAACAGAGAAAACTTACGTCCACTAGTCAGGGCATACAACCTGTTCTCAGCTTCTCTGGGAATTTCTTTGGCTATTATAAACCTGCTTGTGCCAGGTAGGAATTGTCCTTAGGACCTTCTCACCAGGATCCACCATCTTTGAAATGCCACTTCCACTAACAGCACACTCTTTTTAATGTGGCTCTAGAAAGGCTCTTATTTCCCTTTCCATTATTAGAAATATGCTCTCCTTCAAATTAATAGTCTGTTGAAATGAGTCACAGATGCCGAGAGAGGGCTAAAAGACCAAGTTAAACATTTAGGCACCCATTTTTGCTGTGGCCATTTGTGACGCAGATATCTGGTATGGCAGTTCTCAGCCCAAAACTAGGGGTAACAGAGATTACTGTATGATAATCACATCATACAGAAGTAATCACATGGTGATTGTGCAAATCCAGCTACTGCAGTATCTCACAGCAGCCCTCAGCCTCCTGCAGAGGGGAGATCTGTGGCTCTCTGTGGCTACAGAGAAGCAGCCACGCAGACATAATGTAAATGGTCTCCCCCAACCAATCTAACTGCAAGGAGCTGCATTTCTGAGAAATAAGCAGGTCAGCAGCTGTACAGAAACTCAGTGCTCAGAGTGACCGTAACAACTTGATTTCAGTATTATTTAAATTACCTAAACTTGCTGAAGACAAAGTGGAAACTGGTTCAATTTAAAACACCACCCAAACAAGCAGTTAAATCACACTTGATGGTTAAATCATCTGATGGAGTTACTGCATATCAATTGCAGACATATCAAGCAAATTCTTCCCTACTGGAAAGTAAATTAAAGGCAACAATGACTCAATTGCCCAGAAGGGACTCAGTCAAAGTTGCCAAAAGCCAGCAGATTTCCAAAAACTGAAGGAAGCCAAAAAACAACTTGGCTATATTGGTAACTGTCCCAAGTTTCTTCAGGGACTCATTTTGAAATAGTATTTGTAATTCTCAGCTATTAGCAAGTGCTCCCAAGAACGATGGAAATCAAGCAGTTTTTCTGTGGTGGTTTTGGCTTTCCTGCTTAAAGCATTCCCTATGAATGAATTCTCTTCCAGTGAGAAAAGAAGGACAAAGTCTTCCATGAAAAGTCTGTCTCTGACTGGTGCACAGTCTCACCGACAGCCAAGAATTTAAAAACATGCCAGCACTTCACACAATGCCTTTAGAACTTTACAACATTGGTTACTTAATAGTAAGTAAAGGTGTCAAGAAATAAGATGCTTTTAGTATGTGCTTTTATGTAACAGATAATTCTTGTTGGAAATGACTGTACTCACCATATTGAATGACTATGGCAGAAGTCTAAAGCAGAGATGATTTGTCGGAAGAACTTTCTGGCTTCTTTTGGTGTCAATCTTCCCTTTTTTACAAGATAGTCGAAGAGCTCCCCACCTGACACGTGTTCTAGCACCAAATACCTAGAAAAAAACAAAAGCCAAGATTTGGTAAGTGCACTATCGTATCAGCCTCTCCCACACGTAGATACACACAAATCTATTTACACATGGTCAAGGAGAACACTTCTGGAAACAACAATGAAGAGAATCAAAATCTTAAAAGCAGAAGTGATTAATATAATAAGTGATTAATATAATATAAAAGCAGAAGTGATTTACAGGGTCCTGCCAATTTCAGATAAGTCCATGATTTCAAATAAATCAGCATTCCACTTCAATAGTCTACTGACAGAGAATCTAGAAGCCAAAAATGTTTCAAAAGAGCAGGGAGGAGGAGGAGAGAATACTCAGGTATAGGCTTCCACAGCAGCTCTTAAAGCTACTGTGGAGTGAGACTGCACAGGCTCATGTCCCTTAACCAAGCTGACAGCTCCTCTATAAAATACCTTTGGCAAAGCTGCATTCACATACTGCTCTGACTTGGACACCTGGGAACCAGACAGATGTCAACAAACTAGAGGGAGTTCAGAAAAAAAAGGTGAATAGTTTGAATTATGAGAAAAGATCAAAAGAAGTACATATGTGCAGCCTAAATACAGGGCTTCAGCTCTTGCTGCTGAACAGCAGTGATTTGCTGGAGCAGCTGTTCCCCCCTAACTTGCGTGTGAAGAATGTGGCACTGAGTGAATAAACGTGGCACAGTGGGGACCCAGGAGTGAGAGAGGAGACCCCAGTCCTCACACAGCATTCCTGGCAGTCAAAGAGAAAAGTGAAATCTTCAGGAAGGAAAGGACTTGCATGGATGGGCCACCTCGCCGTTCTAAGCAGATGTAATGACAGGCAGAAGAAAACTAAGGATAAATCTCTAGAAATTTTGCCTAACAGTGGGAATGACATGGTTTCCCTAAGGAACTGGCACAAACACCATCAACAGAACCATTTAAAAATAAACTTGATATAATTTGGACAAAACCATAGACTTCCATCAGTGAGAGGATTGTTCAAAACCTACATGGACTTCTTCCATCTCCATGGTTATTTTGTGCTCTCCCACCTCCTTGCTTGCTGCCTAACTTCCTTGAAATGAGTTTCAGGGCTGTGTGGTAAGGCAGGTGATAAGAAAGATGGTTTCTGTGAAGCAATAAAGCAACGGGTCTTTCAAACCTTTGGCAGTTTGTTTGAGAGACCTCACTAGAAAACTCGCAAATGAGATTTTTCCAAATTTGGAGTGTGCTTCTCAGGCCCCTCTTCCCAACAAAGTTCAGCATAGTCAGCACAGCAGACTGGGCTGGATGGCGTGCGCAGCATGATCCCCAGCTCTCGATGCTTTGCTTTACAGCCAGTTAGCTTTACTACTAGTATTAGTCCAGCCTTCAGCTTTGAGAAGACAATAAAAAAATTAATCCAGGCTACTGCCTTTTCAGTACTTCAAGTAATGTAATCTCAGAGGAAATCTCTGGAAGAGAATGAGAAGAACAGTTTTATAGAGTCAGGAGCTTAATAATTCTTGCTTTTCAAGTTACCAAAAGATGGAATAGTAGAAGGAGTCTGAAGAAAGTAAAACTGACTTAATAACAACAGCATTAGCCTTCAAGTTGCATAAGTGGGACCCAAGCTCCTGTTTCACCAGCAGCTCCTGCACACCAGCCATGTGTTGCATCCCAGCCAGAAAAGCCAGAAAGTATTTCCCTGCCTTTCAGAAATGCAGCAGAAAATGCAGCAAAATTAATATTGCCTTGACAGCTAGATAAGTAGGACGAAAGCACAGAAAGGCAGACAACAAGATGAATTTCTAAACTTTACAGCATCATAACTAGAGTTTCTTCATTTTTAACAAAATAAAAGCAGTTATAAAAATGGCAATATTGACAATTTTTCATTTAAATGAGAAACAATGAGAAAAATCTTGACTCAAAAATCACATTTGGAATATCTGGGTTACCTTCACTCCTGGAAGAGATGGGTACTTGCCAGACTGTCTGCTGAGTATATCTTGATAATATGGAGATAACCGTTTCTTTGCCTTATACTTTTTCAGCAAGATATTGAAACACTCAGAAGAAAGCTGATGTGCAGTAGCCACGGGCACTGGAGTGTCCACATTTTCAAGTCCCAGCCCTGACTTTCCAAATCGCAGTTAACAGACACTTCGATAAGGTTTGCCATGTAATTCATTCTCTGTCTCATACTGGAGACAGATCTGGCTAAATATCCCATATGGCAGACCCAAACTTGGCACAGAATCAATCCTAAAATTCTCCTTCACAGCTCCTTCTCTTAGTGTGCCCAGCAGAAGCTGCAGACAGCAGGGCATCTTGCCCCCAAAATTCAAATGGATGGCTTTTTATTTTTTCCTGGGAGGAATTTTATGAAGATGGTTGCAGTTACAGGCATGCAGAAAACCCTCTCCACTTGTTTCAAATGAACAGTTCTGGAAAATTACAGACCCAGCATTTCTGTCACCCACAGCAGGAACTGCAACGCAATTTATTTTCATCAGCATCATCTTACTAAAAACACTCAACAAAAATGCACTGACATGTTGTACAGAAAATAAAACAAATTGAAAGACAGGGAGCATTTACAAGGTTATTCATTTTTGCTTGCCACCCAGAAGCACCGGATATAATAATGGAAGTGAACAGGGGAGAACATCTGAAAAAGATTTGTGCCTATGACAAGTCAAGGGACACAGAGAAGCACAGCGACAGTGCATTCTGATCTGACAAAGCCCTAACGTGACAGGAGTGAGAAGGACGACAAACACATTCCCCAGTGGTCAAGTGCAAAAAATGAACGCTGCAGGGATTGTTCCACAAGCACGACGTGGTTACGCTGCATCTAGCATTTCTGAGCTCAGATTTGCAGCTGGTCACCTGCCAACCCTATCCCCTCCAGTACAACTGTTTTTTTTTTAGGATAGCCCCCAACTAGGAGATTTTTGATCAAACAAGGGCATCAGTCAGCACCTGCCTCCATCTCTATGCAAGCCAATGCTTCACTGGCACAATACATGGCACTGTAGCAGTACACGTTATTTCCAAACAGGCCAGAGAGAGGGGTTTAAATACTTCCAAGCGTTGTGCCAGCGCGACCACAGTACAGCTTATACCTGTATCTGTGTCTATGTAGGTGTGAGTAACTCCATATGAGAACACAACACATACTGAAAGGCTTTCAAGCCAACCACAAAAAGCAAATGAAAGAAAGAACACGTGCCTACATATGCCTACAGTAGATCAAAAGACCCCATAAGAGCACTTAGCTCTCACCTCCGGGATGCTCTGGGCACACACCAGCTCCCACAAGCTTTGCATTTTACATGGGACATGCACTGTGAGTATTAACCTCCTGTTCTTTACAGATAGAGAACTGCAAAGCAAAGGGACTTGCTCAGGGTTACAAAGTCACCAAGGCTGGGCTTAGTCCCTGTGGTCTCTTGTCCCTCTATACCATGCTGCCCCCACCAACTTCCTCTCTGCTTGCTAGAACACTGCAAAATCAAGAAACCAAAAGCCTTCTGCAACTTGATATGAAGCCAAGTGCACATAATAGCAATAATAAATTCTTGATTAAGGATTTTCCTTACTAAATATATTCTTTAAGAGGCTGCAAAAGTTTCTGCAGGCCACAGCTTGCATTCATAAAGACAACGAAGTCCAAGTCTTGCACAATATTTTTTATGTCCCTAGTATGAGTCAAGACATGAAACAAAAAAATCTCCAGCGAAGTTTCAGAGCATCAAGGAGGCAAGACTTTAGTCTTCCAAGACACAAAGAAGCTGAAAGCTTAATGCAAGAATGATTTCATCTATTGAAGAGAAGCAGAGACATTGGGTGCAGCAGAATTTTAACTATTCCCTTTGTCATTTGTTCATCTGTATCCCAGCATCACCACCTCCCCAGTAAAAGCTAACAAGTTCCTAACCTCAAATGACCCAGTCCAGACCATATCAGAAGCATACAGACTTAGAAACACAGAAACCTTGACTCCTTTCTTTCTTCTTCTCTCCCTTTATTTACTCTTTATTTACTCTTTTACCCAAACAATAAACAAATAACAGTAGAAACCAGGAAAGGAAAGGGATGATTTCTGCATGTGAAAATGATGGAGCAGCCAACATGAATATGCAAAAAGTGGCTTAAACCATCCTCGCATCTCTCAGATTATGGCTATATCAGGAAACAGTAGTCTTATGAGCTTACAGCAGCCTCCCCATGGCTGACTATGCCTTATTATGTAGCTTAGACTAGAAATTTAACAGAAAAAGCACGATATCTCTCTCCTCCTCATTACCTCAAATTGCCCGCGTGCTGCAGATGATGAGATATGACAGCACACAGCCCATCAGTGACACATCATTCCTGCACCTGACACATTACCTTTCAAGTCATTTTAGTCTTTTCCAAATCCTATGTGTCAGTAGACCCCTATAATCACAGAGAAAGGACCGTTTTCCTCTGTGAACTATCAGTAAATATCTGACGATCAACATTTAAACATATTTCAAGAACGCAAACATAATCCATCATATTTTTGGTTATATCCAACAATGCTACCTGCCTGTCAGGCCTGTGAGGATTTGTGACGCCACAAACAACAGTTAAAAGATCAAAAGCTGTGGCTTTTGCTCCAAAACTCAAAAACTACAAAATTTTGGCTTTCCAATAAAAAAAAAAAATCAGTGTATCTTTCTTTCTTTTCTCCAATATAAACTAAGATGTTGCTTTTCATCTCTAATGTCTTTGGTTGTCCTATCATCAGCTCAAACACAACAAGGCTAAAGCAGAACTGCCTCATCCCTCTGTTCCACTTCCTCCTTTCTCTATCCTTAGAGAAGACACTGCTTGTTGGATTATGGTTCAGGCTTGCAGTGTGGGTGTTAACTCTGAATCAGGCCTTCTTCAGGTTCCTGCAACTTGGTTGTACTAATATATGTTTTCCTTATTAGAGATCTAAGATAATGGTTTTCCTATTGCAGAATCATACAAGGGCTGCTTTGAAAGTAATGCCTCCTATTTTATGAAGTTGGCCCATGATGTCAGAGGTGTATACTGGTAGAATGGCAGTAGAGGCTGAATCCTCCCACCAATATTCGATTACATTTTGTTGCCATGTGACAGAGGGGCAGTCTGACAAAATGGCGTCTGAAGCAAAGGTGTGGAATTGAATTCCTTCATACAGAAAAAATGGCACCCATTGACATTCACTGATGCTTGCTGAATGCTTATGGAGACCAAACAGTGGATGTCAGCTTAGTGAGGCGGTGGGTGAGCCCACCCTCTCAGCAGAGGCAACAGCAATGAGAAAGACGAGCCTCGTTTAGATGATCATGCAGATTTTTACAAGCACAGCATGCAGATCCTTGTTCATTGCTGGCAAAAATGCACAGCTAATGGTAGTGGCTACATTGGAAAATGGTGTTTTGTAGCTGAGAATTTGCTCTATCAACTAGTGTGATTGTGCTCTTTGTATCTGATGTAGTTTCCATGGAAATAAATAGGAGGCATTACTTTCAGAGCAACCTGTGTAGAATCATCTAGGTTGAAAAAGATCACTAAGTCCAACAACCAACCTGACCTACCAAGTCCCATTACTAAACCCTTGGTGAAACATGTCCCTTAGTGCCACGTCCACACTTCTCTTAAATACCGCCAGGGATGGGAACTCCACCACTTCCCTGGGCAGTCCATCCCAACGCTTGACCACCCCTCCATGAAGAAATTCTTCCTAAAATCTGATCTAAACCGCCTCTGGCACAACTTGAGACTGCTGTTGACTGTTCTTGATTGATTTTAGTTAGACAACTTGCATCTCAGTTTATCATCATCTCTTTCATCTTGCTATATTCTTTTCCCACTGCTAGCAATTCAAAATAGGTGTCACATTATCACTGCATTATCATTTACTTACCTTTCCACTTTGACTACTCCTTCCATGCCTCCACTGCCTCCTCCTTTTTCGTACTCTATCTAACCCAAGCTAGTCACCTTCACTTCTAGGTTCCTCCTGGCCCCCTCTGTAATCAATCTAGGGTCTCTTCCTTGGCCTTCTGAGGTTGATCTTTGCCTCTGACCAGCCACAAAGCCAGCTCACCATCCATCTGTTAAATTTCCAGGCAAACAACTCTGTGCTTTTACGATCCTCCCTACACTTGGAAGGGCATTACCATCCAGAGCTACGTCACTGCTTTCCTTCAGCTCTTTCCTGAAGACAGTTCTTTACTGTGATGCTTGACAACAGCTTGGGCTTCCCCATTGTGAGGTTTCCAGCAGCTGCTTTGTGTTTTGGATTACAAGCAGACTGGCATGGAGACTCTCTTTTTGTTCCCTTCTTGTCCAGTGCCAGCACAGTAAGGTCTTTTCCATGGTCAGATTGCCCTTATGCTACCACACAACAAAGACGTCACTTAAAACAGCCACAGAAATAGTTTTGGTGATGATTCCTCCTTCCTACATGGTGGGCTATGCTACATCGTATTAAAGGGTGTCTTCCCCAGGCTCTGAGGAGCTTTGAGGACTAGCTTATAGAGTTCCCACTGAGGCAACACAGCTACACCTTATCTCTAAAGCAGGATTGTAACAAAATAAACAGTCTGGCTCTGAGCAATGCTCAGTAAAATGATGTTAGAGAAAGACCATCTGGCACAGAAAACACCAGGACCACGCATTACCAGATATCTATGGCAGAATAATAACAACAAAAACAAACACCTTATTTACGATCTGTAGAAGATGAAAAGCTGTCTGTAAACCATTAGCAAGAATGGTGCGAAACACTACAATTTGTGCCAGATGGGATTGCCCACAGCAGCCCATCACTATACATTCCTGTGTGGGTATGCAGATCCTGTTTTTTCAGCCTTATAGATGAAGGAAATTTGTGAGACACTCAAAGCAACAGAAATTAGATCCTCTGGGGCAATACGAATGTATTTATTACTATAAAAACATTAAATAGATAAAGGCCTTTGAGTGAAAGCTCATACTGAAACAAGCTATTTCAGGTAAGTGTTATAAATAAAAGTTACAAGAATGCTCTCTAGTGCTCTAGGAATGGTAGTCAATTCATGCACCTTCTTCTTTTGGCCAGGCAACAGATGCTTGTTGGTTCACCATGGCATGTGATTAGCTGCCTGTTAGGGAAGCACAACCTCAGTTAAATCTACACGTGTAGGTTGACCTTCTTCATGTGCCTGAATTTAGACATCACTGGGTGATGTTCTAGGGCTTTTACTAAGTCAAAAGTTAGTCTGGGCATTCGTGTGGCTAGCTTTTAAGACGCATGATGTCAGGTGTGCGCTCCAGCAAGATGCACAACCCAGATGCAACTATACAGCACAAGAAATACACAAAGACAAGGAAAATCAGCAGAATCCCTGCTTGCTTCCTCCATGCTCAAGAGTTTATTGCTTTGTGGTATAATGCCTGTGAATAAAAACTTCATGAAATAACTACATCTGCGGAGATGCTCATGTAACAGCTGATTATTATAAGAAAACCATGCACATAATACTAAGACCAGGGAACACGGCATGGATGAAGACAATTTGGACTTGATAAAGATGTCTACACAATTATTGTGGCCAAGGACATAAGTCAAAGAGGAATCTCCTTTATAAAGAACAGATAAAACTTTAGCTCTTTCCTGTCTCCATATTTATTGATGCTCATACATGTAAAAACCTCTTCAGCCATTCCACAAAGTTAATCCTCCAAATCACACACAAACCAAAAGGGCTGCACCACAAAAAACACGTGCTAGGCATCGCCACCCGTCCACCCTCTCACAGTGACTCAAAATCCCCTGGAGATGATTCATGAGAAACTATACTCCTTTCAGCTAAGAGCTAGAAAACTCATAGCATTTCAAAGCTGTGGTGAGTCAGCAAGAGATCTGTCTGGAACAACAAACTGTTAAAGAAAAGCATTTAGAAAAAAAAGCCCTGGCAAATCCTCTCCCATGCCACCACTCTGCAAAATGTCCTCTCAGGTGTATATATGTAACAATACGCATAGCAGGGAAAGGGTTAAAAGCTGTCCAGCTCTGACTGACGTTATAATTCTTTGACAGCTTTTTCCCTGCACTGTTTTCTATTGATTAAATAATCTCTATCAGATATTAAGCCCCTTGTTATTGGTGCAGCCTATAAATTATTCAGAAGTTATATAAATTCTTATGGCGGGCATGAATTTTTAAACCCTAATTTGGCAGTAGGCCAGGAACTCTTTATTTTTTGGTTTTTTCCTCATCTGCAAGAAAATGTGCACGCACTAAATTTCTTTTTCCAAAAACCAAGTTTATCTATGATCTGCTAGTTTGAGTGGAGATTGCATTTGACTAATAATTGTGTTTGGACATGAAGAGATTGGGGCGTTTTGAAGCAGGAAAGGGAGGCAGCAGGAGTTAATGCCGTTGTGCTCTGTACCTGATGTTTATGGTGGATGAAAGGTGTTTCAAGCACTGCCATTGCATTGTATAGCCACATGTGCCAAGGCACTGCAGCATCTCCTGTCAGGGCACACAAGGTGGCAGAGAGCCAGGTGAAGCTCGTCACCTCACTGCCACAAGTCTGTCAGCAGCCATACACTTCCGGGTTTTACTCGAGAGCTAAGTGGCCTTTCCTTTAACAACCAAAGCCCAAATACACAAACTTACCTGCTGAAGCCTGAGAGAATTTTGGCACCTCAGTACTCTGTGGATGTGGAGCTGCATCTCCTCTTCATCTTCACTCACCTCACAGAATTCCTGCACTCTGGGCCTGTTTCCTCCCAGGCCCGACATCATGGATTGCATGCAAGCACCGTGTCAGGCAATGAGGAGAAGACATGGCCGGGTTTTTGCACAGAGCTTGTTAAGGCCATGTTGGACAAACTGCAGCATTATCCACCAACCCTGCTGCTGAGCAGCCCCTGCTCTGTGCCTGGCTGCAGGCCGGGGCACCTCGCCGCCTCAGCGGCGGGCACACAGCCTCGCCCCTGCTGGCTCTGTGCCTAACGCTGCCTGCCTTGCCCTCAGCCACGTGCGCCTGGAGTTTGTGACAGGATTAAAACACCTCAGCAGCATCAGAAAAGAGGCCCAAGAAGCTGATTATGAACATTTCTCTTATTTTTAACCATGGCCCAGAGGAAACATTGTTTTGTTTCCAACCACATTTTGCTTTCTTTCCTTGTATTCACAGCATCCAACACCCCACACCCAGACGACCAAGAAGTGTACCTACCAAGAATCTGATTTTCAATGCTGAGCCCTTGGAGCCAAGCCAGCTTTCTGAGCCCTCATTCTGCCTTTTGACAGCTTTTCCCCACAGACGGGTCGAACGCCAAAGTCCTGTGCTACTGATAACAAAAGAACAACCAGAACCCTTTCTTCTCTTTCTCACATCCTCTGTCACCTCACAGTTAGTTTTCAAGAAAAAAGGAACAGAATTACAGGAAAACCCTGCAGGAAAGGACCAGCAGCATGAATGCCTCTGCAGACACCACCAGAGCTGTTAGTCTTTGACACCTGCTGGCAGCTGGTCTTGTCTAAGCCAAGACTGTGAGCTGTGCGCAGGGAGGAGGACATTTTAATTTTGTTATCTGGCTTGTTGGGAAGCACCTTCACCTCTGAAATCAGGAGGTGGCATGTTGAGTACATTGCAATGAGGCTTGGGCATCTGTCCAGTGCTAGCTGAATGATGAAGGGGAACTGTTGTGCTCAGAAAAAGAGCTGATGAATGCATGGTGCATTTCAGTAGAACAGGAAATGGTGCCAATATTTCGACGTCCACTCTCAAAACGCTCTCTCTGCTTAAAATGCTGAGTAGGTTGGACAACAGAGAGATTAAAATAAATGTTCGCACAAAATTTGGAAAAAAAATCTGAAGCGTAAAGATTTAAAAATGCATGCATATAAATAAATACATATATATATATAAATATCTGAATGTGCCTCTAAATAGAAATTCACAGGTACACATACTGTCATATTGATAGAAAGGGAATTGAGAAATACCACTACAAACATCTAAAAGAAAAGGGCATGGAGAAGGCCAAGGACACCTTTATTCTGTCTCACTCCCACTCTGCCAATCTCCAATAATTTAAACTAAAGAGATGATGAAATGAGACAAAATTTGGAAAAAAAATCTGAAACGTAGAAATTTAAAAATGCATGCATATAAATAAATACATATATATATATAAATATCTGAATGTGCCTCTAAATAGAAATTCACAGGTACACATACTGTCATATTGATAGAAAGGGAATTGAGAAATACCACTACAAACATCTAAAAGAAAAGGGCATGGAGAAGGCCAAGGACACCTTTATTCTGTCTCACTCCCACTCTGCCAATCTCCAATAATTTAAACTAAAGAGATGATGAAATGAGACCAAACAGATAATGCCAGCCCTGTCAGGACTTCTGCAGCGTAAATATACCAGCCTGACACACCCGCTTGAGAAAGACAAGGTCCTTCTCTGGTCTATGTGATAGCACTTATGTTGCCATGCTAACAGCTCCTCCAGCAGTGGGACAATTTCTTGTGTAAGATCAAAGGGAAAACTGAGTTTACTGCATAAAATACAGTAAATGCACATATCAGACATTTAAAAATAAAACATATAATTACTTCCTAGAAAAAAACTGAGCTACTCGTGAAGGACAGGGCTTTTTACATTCCCACTTTTTTAATCCGCAACAAGTCTGTTAGTAAGAACCTTCTGCTCATTCACAGTGGTAGTGCTGTTAGTAGTGTATGAACTCCTCCTTTCTCTGCTAAACAAAACTCCATCTAGGGCCAATTCAGGGAAGGTCTTTTCTACACGTGTTTTATTTGCAATGAAGAAACTGTATGACCAAAGGAGTGTTTCCGCTCCAACGTACATTAAAGAATACTGTCAGAACTTGGTTAATCATAATTGCTGGTGCACACTCAAATTTTGGTAGCTCATTGATCACTCTCCATTATGAATTAGCAAAATGAGTTCTTAAAGAACTCTGGGCTTACCCCATAGCCAGCTGCTTTATCTCATTCTCTATCTTTAAAATGGGAAGGGTGATCCCCTTGATCATCCTTCCAGGCTGTTTTGTCTATTAACATTATCTTACAGGAGAGAGGAAGGCACAGATTGCCTATAGCTATTTCTAAATTATCTATTACTGTGGGGCCTCAATCTTGCTTGAAGGCTGTCAGTGTGATCACACCAGACAGTCCAACTGTCTGCCATAATGCTATTTTAGCCAATATAACGTATCTCTGGGAATGGCGTATTGGCACACATACAAAGAGCTGCCATGGAGCTGCATTTTCCCCTGTGTACCTAGAATTGTAGTCCACAGCCTTAAGGTTAGATACGACAACTCAAAATGCAGCACACAGAGCTCAAAGTCTCAGAGCTCATAACTATCTCCATCTCTCCAACCATCTTGATAAAGAAAACCCACAAAACAAATGGAAAATGACTACTAGGCTAATACAGATATGCTAACAAATTTTTGTTACTATATTTTAAAATTCATTTATAGTGTTAAATAAACTGTGGAAAAAGAGCTTGATTCATGGATGCATTAGGAATCTACTCAACCAAAGCCCCTCGTCACAAATTAAATCATAAACCAAGAGTCAAACATGATTTGTGAAATTAACATTTATCGAGGAAATACTCCCTGGTGCTGCATCGTGATTAGTCTTTGGCATCTGAAATATCACCCATAATTCACAAGCTCCTCTGAAACCATGCCACTATCGTTACTGCTGAGATGGTCGGCATGATGGAAAGGTGATGCCAGTAAAAGAGAGCAACCTCTCTTTTGATGCTGGTGAGAACTGGAGGTCACTGTGTCTTATTGTTCGGGAACGTACATGCATCCTCATTTCTCATCCCACACACACTTAATCATAACACAGGCACTCTTTTCCATCTCTTAGATTTATCCAAGGCTATGGCTGTTTCTAATTTTGAACAGGGAGGCTTGGCAGCAGTTCTGCATTACGTCCTTTCTTTAAAATAGTAACTAATAAAAAATGAAATGCAATTAGGAGTCATTGACAGCTTCATGGAGTCAATTTCTTTCAGCAGAGGTTTTCAGTGCCTTTGTGGGTAGAGGCAGACAGTTCAGTTTTACAAATCCAGGAGCTATGACACAAAGATGATGGTGTGACTGGCAAAAGCTACTTTGGAGCCAAACATATCTAGAAGTCAAGAACTCCAGACATAGCTTGGAGATATAGGATGCTTTCCTTTACAAGGTGATTTTCAGCAGGAAGATAATTTGTCTGCCAAGAAATGCAACAATTTTTAGGAAGTCTTTGTGTAAGACCATCCCCACTGCTCTGAGCACTAGGTATTATTGGCATGGAGAAAAAATATGCCCCACGCCTTTTAGGGAGAAAGAAGGATTGCTCAGCTGTTGTCTTCAGAGGTGTTCAGAGAGAGAAGAAACCTTCAGCACCTCTATAACTCATCTCTTCACCTCAGGTCTTTGTCCTTCATGTATTCCTACATTGTTTCACCACTACTACACCTACCTGGAACACACCAGACACATGTGGGGTTTATGTTAGCATCCATGTGTTTGTACATGTGTATACCTAAATTATACAACAATTAAATAAACAAGAATCACGAAGAAGAGCATTATTTCTCTCTTAACCAAAAGAAAGCCTGAGGCCTCACTTAAACCAGAACGACGTGGTATGTACTCTTACAAATGGCATCAATCCTCCCTTCTCTGGATTAAAGGAGAACATCCTGGCTGTAAAGCCTCATTTGTGCTAACCTTAACACTGACTGAGCAGTCTGCATCAGATGTGAGCCTCTGTCCTCAGCTGTGGCAAATCAGGCTTAATGGAGTCATGACCATTTCTGCCACTGAGAACAGAGCAGTCATTGTGCAGTTCAGAGAGCATCTGAGCCAGCCTACACCCCATGCCTGCACGAGCGCACTCTGGCAACCCCACCTCACTGCCAGTGGCAGGCTCTGCTCCAGAGGAGAATGGGGAATCCAAAAGAAATTACTGCCTGCTCCACTAAGCAAACCTTTTGGCACAGAAGCCTCACTTCCTAGAAGAAGAATTCATTGCTCCAGTAACAAGGCTGGCTGAAAAGTACATGAGGGATTGTTACCTCCATTCAACACACTTTCTTTGGGCAAACAGTTATTCCCCTCTTGTGTTGTGACATTAAGTCACTGAAGGATGCTGGTTTTTAAAAATAGTTTAATTTTTTAAACACTCTCTTCAACTTGCAATAACCTGTTAAAAAGCTGAAAATAACATTGAGTTCCCTACTGGTCTGCCCTTTTCCATTTGGAGAGCATTGATTTTTTTTCCTGTTGTGCCAAGATTAATGTGGCCTGTTTGTTTGACAACAGATTCAACGTATCTAGTGCCCTGTCAAGCTAAAATGACTCTGTGTGTGGACAACATCCCTGTCTGGTACTAGCAATGATCTGAAAAAAGAAGTCTTCGCTAGTAAACTGTCACTGCAAAACCATCAGGAGATTTCAGTAGCCCTCAAAACCAAAAACTGTTATTGATAGCAAATTTAAAATATTGCTGGAAAAATATCAAGGGATTCAACAAAAACTATTAGGCAAGGGAGGATATCCAAATTATTCACTTAACGGTCTGTTACAGTTTGGATTTCAAATGTTTCCAGATCTTACAGGTACAAATCTTCCTCCCTTCTTGCTGTTTGATAGAAAGCATCGGTTTGTTCTCTCTCCTCCATTTTAAGTAGAAAAAGCATATAAGCAAAGTACATAGAAGAAAATGAGAAAAGTCAAGAAAACAAGGACTGTTCCTTCCTCACTTAAATACCAGAAATCACATGGACACCGGTAAGGGTGAAAACACATCATGCTCTGTTCTTTTGAAAACGTCTCCAAGTTCCAGAGCCCTCCTCACCCTCCCATCCTTCCTCCTTCCCTTTCTCTGGCAAAAGTCAGTAATACCTACAAATATTTTTTATTTTCGTAAACGTCATGCAGCTTTAAAACATGGGGATGCTCTATCAACTTCAGGATGGCTATTTCCCGCTCCACCTGGAAAAAAACAAAAAAATGCAGAAGATTAGAAGCTAAATATTAGAATGCATTATATATCACCACATATTTTCTTCCCACTTACCGATTTCCCACTCCTTTTCATATGCATAGAGTTCGTCAACTTACAACATATAACATTTAGCACTCAAATATTTATTTAATTATTTGGCCTCAACACTCCCCATGCTGCACGGCTGAAAAACAGCAACATTTTGAAGTTGAAAGAGTCCCAAATCTATCAAAGGGTGTCAGTGGCAGGAGCTATATGAGTATTCAAAGCTGTTGCTGCCTCATCACAAAAAGCCAATGACGTATTCTCAAAGCATAGAAGCTCCAACATGACATTTAGGGCTCTTCTGACCTCCCACATGCACGAGCAGAGACACTGCACTATGTATTGCATGCTCCATTAATATGAGAAAATTCCCATCCTGAAGAAACGGCAGTGTACGTAGGGGAGATGAAGAACTGAACAGCAATGTCATTTTAGAGCCGCATAACCGAGGCACAGAAAGAGAAAGAAATATAAGAGGTGACATAAGAAGTACAAGGCACAACAAGAAATTAAACCCAATTACTGGAGCTTCGGTGTTCAAAGCCTTAAGCGTAAGATTGTGTTTTGTCCCAGCTCCCAATCTGCTTGAGCACAGCTACTTCCAAGAATGCGTCTTCAACACTGAGTTAATAAGTTGTGACTAAGTTCCTGTAATTAGCACAAGTCCTGTTCTTGCCCAAAATTCCTATCATGACTGCAGTGTGGTTTTAACTTGAATTTACTAAGGGTATTCATTAGAGATGAAGTCAGTGTAGTACCTCGACTGCTAGCAAAATTGCTCAGTGCCGCTCAAAGCCACACTGTGACTGCTCTCATTTGACCTAGGCTAACTCAAAGGGAGTTACTGTAGCACAGCGGTGACTACAGATGACTGTAGATAACTGAAATAAACTCAGCAACAGCACACAGCCTAAGCAAAACACACATTTCTAGGAACCCACGAAGGCAGGAAAATGACCTGAAGAAGAAAACAAGAACAACTAGGTAGGGTTTTCAGTTCTTCAAATAACTGATTGTCCTGAAGTTGCTATCCTAACAATCAAAACATGAACAAACTACAAAACCATCCTCAGCAGCGATCAGACAAATAATTAGGAACTTGTTCCAGTATAGCCTAAGTTCTTGATGTCCTTTAATTTCCTGAGATATCATCCTCCACTAAACCTGAACACAGACAACTTTCTTTGAGTGCTAGTAAGATACTCAGCAGGAAATTAGAAAGTGCTAATTTTCCAGCAATACAAAGAGGAGGAGGATTGGCTATCACCCCAGATCTCTCTTCCTCAATACTACCACACAAAAACATCATACTTGGCCTTCTTTGCGTATCAGGATGGAGGAAAGAATGCTTTTACAGGTGTCAGTCTCATTGTTTCAAAGACACACTACAGAATCAAAAGCCGTTTGAGAGACCCGCTTCCACACTTGTGACCTCTGGAAACAGCTAGGACAAGAAAGTGGGGAAGATAAGTGTATCAGGAAGCTCTACTGGAACTGTGTACGTGCATCAGCACGTAAATATGTAAGTACACAGCATTTCCAGAATTCGTATGAATTCAGCGACACACAGTACCCGATGGTGACAGCTCTGTAGGCATAAATGGCTCATGACCAGCACTCAGATGATCAGATCCATTTATACAAACAGAAAACAGGAGGAGGTTAGATCTCAATTGTACAGCTACTCCATCAAAAAAAGTGGCAGGAATGCTAATTTATGTAATTTCTGTTTCCTCTTAAAAAAAAAAACCCCGTTACTCTTTTCTCCTATGGGATATGCACTGATATTTGCAGAGAGCTGCTAGAGTTGGATTTGCTTCAAGAACGAGGAAAAACAAAGCAGAAAAATCACCCACTCCCAGCACAATCCTCCAACAGTACCCAGATTCAGACATCAGCATCATGCACTGTAACTGCTTGGAATCTAAAACTCCCACAGCAAAGTTCCCTTTGGATGAGGGAGACCAGGCAGTTCATGAGGAATACAACCACTGCGCTACCTGTGGCAGTGGTCATCCAACCCCATTCTCCATCCTATGAGTTTCCTGCCTGTGGATGATGAAATTCCCTGTAGATGTGCTGCATGACTGTACTGGAGATTTGGTTCTGAAAAACCTCTTGGTGGGTGTCGCGGCAATGCAAGTTCAGACCAAGTGAGTGATGGATGGCAGCATCTCGGCAGGGTCCTGCTTAGTTACTGTCCTAAAGCAAGAGATGAGGCAGTGATTTATAAGTACTGCTCAGAGAAGGGGATTCAGTTACAGCACTGCATGGCCTCTGTTCAACAAGAGAAAATCAGGCAAGAAAGCAACTATTCGCTTACAACCTACATACTTAGGCTAGAAAGCAATTAAAAGGAAATAACCCAAGTTACTTTCATCACTTTAAGTGCATGAGTGTGCAAGGTCCTGTGTGTATTCTTAACTTCCTGGAAACTAAATCCTGAGAGGAAATACAGTTTCAGAGGTCTTGACTTCAACGTCAGGTATGCAGAAAGCATCTGGCTTGACGTGCCCGTGGCAGCACTTCCCTGCAGTGCATTCAGTCAGTCTTGTGCTGCAGGCCACAGCCAGCGTTACAGTCTGCTACCTTTTCTAGCTGTAAACCAGGGATAAAACCAACCTATCCTTCAAAGTGGGATTTTGTACAAGCCTTCAGTGAGAGGAGGCTTTATGAAGGAAATACTTTACTTCTCATAGCCCAGGCCTGTATGGTAAGACATCAGTGGCTGCATTACTTCAACAAGAGATTCCCAGGCCTCTGAACAGCCAAACAGTTAAAGATCTTCCCCATGAATCTTACAGCAGTGCTCTGTGTCTTTTCCCTTCCAAAGAAACACAAAAGCTCTCAAAACCAGCAATAGACCACCTTCTTCAGATGACTACTGCAGGTGTTGTCACTGGTTAGCTTTCCCAGTTCCCATCCCCACAGAGATGCCAGAAGTTGTTAGGTGTTAGACACAGACTGTAGATCTCAGCAGTGACTTTACTGATGGAGAATCTAGCCCCAAAGGAGAAGTATCACCTTTCTGCAAAATAAAAGTGCCTTAAACAGCAGGCGGCTTTGCCTTCTTCTCTAGAGCTTTGGCAGCTCTTGGCACACCTTTTCCGTGCACCCCTGTGCTTGCAGGTTGCACAGTGCTGTCCAGCTCTAAGCTGGCAAGGATGGGAGAACAGAGAAATCCTGCAGGGGTGTCTGCTTTAATGCAGATGTAATTATCAGAAAGCAGGCCAAGCTCAGAATAGTTTGTCTGGAGAGGCTCAAAGTCTGTGATAAACAGGATACATGGAGAAACATTTGCATAATAGTTAAAAAAGAAGGAAAAGAAAGTAGAGCCCTCCATGTCACACAGACAGCAAGGCACGTGATGGAAACTCAGCAATAGCCTGGGCTGCCTCACACCACAGCAGGTTACTGACTGCGCAGCACTCCAGTGCCTTGGAGCTGGGAGGGAAAGCTGTGAAAGGCTGTGCAGGGCAAATGGAGACACACTGCTAACTTGTAACCTTGCAGGTGCCAATTAGAGGCTTTAAAAATCTATGCAGGAGGCTGATTTGACAGGATGCTCCAGTGATTCAGCTAATGACAAAGCACAACATGAGGGCAACAGGACCCTTAGAGGAATATTGCAAAGCTTCACTTCCTCTCCACCGCCTCTACTTCACCCTCCTCTCCCAGAGGGATCTCTCTAGTTTAAACCCATCTCATCAGCACAGTTTCCACTGCTGACAAGTGCTCTGCTCCCTTGCCTTCCAAATCACAGACACATGGGGTGCAAGTTCACCTACAAGACAAGGAGAGCAGGTGGAGGGAGCTACATGTGTCATCTTCATCACGTGTCTCAGCGATGAAGAAAGGTTTCTTTCCTCTTGTATCCACATCCAAAATGGTGGCCTGGCTGGTGAGGAGCAAGAAAGTCCTGCAGGCTGTACATGCATTGTGCCACTTTTCCTAATCAGCAAAACCTAATTTTTTCTAATTGGCAGAACAAAAGGTACCAGAGAGTGAGAAACTAACTTCAAGTACTATGGAAAGTCTGCATTTTCGCCACACCAGACATAATCCACGAACAGACTCTGGGATTTTATTACTTTGGTATTTTTGTTACCATGAAGCTTGTGTGGGCCTGAAAATTAACAATGATGAAAAATGGCTGGCTTTGGTGACAGCCATGTAAGTCAACTTTTCACTCTTTTCCATAATAACACAATAAAAAGGCTACTCTTGAAATTAGAAGACAAGAGCATTAAAACAGAAATAGTTTTATAGAAGTTACCGTAGACCTAGTATGCCCTGTGGGGCCA
This sequence comes from Penelope pileata, assembly GCA_013396635.1. NCBI lineage: Eukaryota > Metazoa > Chordata > Aves > Galliformes > Cracidae > Penelope > Penelope pileata. The sequence continues at coordinate 303,366 of WBMW01005590.1, forward strand.
CTGCTGCAGGGGTATCGTTTGTCAAAACGAACTTAAGCCGCTACAGTAATGTAAGCAATATCACACTGGATCACTTGCATCCTTCATTTCAAGGGAAGCATAAACAGAGTAGAAGTGGGAAAAAAAACAGTTTTTAAATGAAGAAACATTACAAGATCTTCCTCTGCAGCTCTGAATTTAATTGATTTTTCACTTAAAGTGGCCCTTCATCATTTATCCAAAATTTCTTCTGCAGGCCATTACAGAAGCAAATGGATAACCACAAAAGTTGGCTACCTACAAGAGAGTATTTCCTGCTGCTATTCTAGCCATTAGCTTCAAATTTCGGAATATATTGAGCCAGACTCAAAGTGTATTGAAGTCAAGAGAAGACATCAATTGACTTAAGTGGGCTTTGAATCAGACCTTCTAATGATCATTAAGTGGTATCTGGAAGAAATCTTCTATTACACAATTTTGACTAATTAAATGCTTTAACATGAATTCAGGTTTTCTGCTAAGTACTAGTAATTATAAGAAGATTCTATAAAAAGTGGATAAATGAGGGAGGGAAACTAGATTTAGACGTACATAGAATGAGGCAGCTAGACAATGCTGTACAAAACACAACAAGAAAACAAAATTACTGGAAAGCTGAGCAATTCTTCATTTTATTGAAAGCTCTATTATGGGCTCATTCCATCACAATTTTTGTTTGCATGTGTGCTTCTCAAAGTTATTTGCTCATAAATGAAAATGAAAATAGGTATGTGTGAGAAGCAAGCGAGTTGCATATTTGATGTTAAAATTTGCATGTGCAAACTTTCATACCGTGAACCTTTGGAAAGGGAAATTCGTTTTCCACAAACTGCTGCTATAATAGAATGTCAGTTTCTACTTGTCTTTATTGAAATAACTATTTTTCCGTAGTCCCTTCAAAATTGCACAGCAAGAGCTGCACTGAATTTCAAAATTTGGCATAACATCTGAGGGTATGAAACCAGTTGAAGTGTCACAGTGAGAATTTTCACCACGTCCCTTCTGTTGGCTTTACCGTACCTCCACAACAGGCAAGGACACTTTGCCTGTTGATTACAAGGTCCTGAAGTGATGGAGTTTGGAGCCTGGTAGTTATCTAACCATGGAAAATCCTTCCCAGGATCTTCATGGTTTAACTCAGCAGTTAACACCTGCAGCATTTCTCCCTGCTCTGCCATAGGCTACCGAGTACATATGGCATTTAGACCTATCCGCATCGTATGCTTCTTTAAGAAGCACCAGGGCTTCATGCAAGGGACACTGATGGGAGCTGACAAGGAGTGGATTTATTCATTCAGCACTTGAGATTATTCGCTGCCCGGTGGTACACAGCTAGCAAGTGAGTGATGTGCAAGTCTCTGCCAGCAGCCAGCAGAATTGGCCCCTTCACACTGCAAGGCAAAGAGCCTCCCTGTGCCTCCTGTCACCTTGGTGAGTGCCACGTCCTGGCTGCCAGCACTGAGTAGCATGTGGGGCAGAACACAGACCAACAGCCTCTCTGCAGGGGAAATGACCTGATATTTGACTTGCATTTTTTCCCCTCCTCCTTTTCCTGGTTTTTAACTTTGATGCATGCTGTGCTTGCTTTCACCCAAAGCAGAATGCTTGCACAGCTGTTTTTTTCATCTGGGAAAAAAACAAAACAACCCATGCGCAGCCCAGTTTGTTATGAGAAAAATTTACGCCAAATCAGCAGCCACAGCCAAGCCTTACTGAAGAGTGATAGCTGCTCCAAAGCCATCCCTGCCACCCTAAATCCATACTGCTCACCTCAAACTCAGAAACTGGAGCCCAGTCCACAGCAAGCAATGTTATAGTACTCCCTTGAAGCTCTTTTCCTGAAGGGCCAACAAGTTGACACCCGCGACACAGGTCTCGTGAATAATCATTTTTTTGTCTTGGCTCATTTCAGGACATATACATTAAAGAACACAAGAGCAGAAAGCCTAAGAGGCTGTGTGCGGGAACATGGTGTAGTTCATAACCCATCTACCTCCAGAAGAAGGTACTGCTATGCCAGTGCCTTGGGGGGAGCTACGTTCAACTACGGGAAAACAACCACTACACACATGAGAAACAAGCTGCAAAATTGAGGGGTATGGAGAGTTCGACCTCAAATAATACAAGTGCAGAATTCCAAACACAGGGCTGAGAGGGAGGAATAGACCTTACAGATTTAATATGGCAGCACCAAACACAACACTGGAATGTCTGAGCCAGAGAGAGTGGAGAAGGTATAAGTTGCTGAAGCCCATTAAGGGAATACAGGCAAGCACAAGAGTTGGTATAGCACAGCACAGCATAATGTCCTGCCAAAAATACAGTGCAGAGCTTTGAAAGCATCAGTTGAGGCATGTGATAAGGCAGAGGGGTTCCCAGGAGCACAAAGAGCATCCAGGAAAGGCGATGAGACAGCGCACAGATGCCAGCAGCACCACGGATGGGATCCTTCAGGGAGTCTATCAGCAGTAGGAAGAGAAATTTAAAAGGACACTTCTGGAAAAGCTTCAAAGGATAAACTCTACCATTTCCTGCGTGTCTCAGATAGCCTCTCTCTCTCTTCCTCTTTTTCTCCATTAGACATACTGGCCTTGTTTAGCTCTTCAGCATTGTCTTACACAAATGTCCTTTACACTTTCTCCCTAATACTCTTCCTGAAGTAATCAATAGGATTGCTGCTGTTTCCTTCTCTAAATCTTTTCTTAATGGCCATCTCTGGTTCCCTAAGAAATAAGGCAAATAACAAACGCTCCAGGAGAGGGCAGAGAAGATGGAGCTTTGCAGAGATCAGAGGCAGAAAGCCAGACTCTATTGCTGTCCTGCACTGTTCCATGAAAAGCATAATGACATCAACTATTTCAAAGAGTGGAAAACATATAATATGATTTTTGTTATTCTACTGTATCCCTCCACTCTTCATTTTCAGGTGACTCTTGGCTGTTTGGATGAGTATTTGTACGTACTTGTATGTTAGGGTCTCATTTCAGCTGAGCTAACAAGCTCATGGAGATGCAAATGGTAGGTAGGGATTCTCTGCCTCTTACAGCCTCACACAGCGGGCAGCAAAAAAAGCAGAGACTGAAGCACCCCACAGCTCTCCCCTTTGCTTTCTCTTTCTAAACATGCTGTTGAAGCACAACTGCGCCTCCCAGAGGGACACGGTCCCAGACAAATGTCAGCATGGACCTCATCCAGGATCTGCAAAAAGGCCAAGGGCAACACAGACTCACAAAGTTCATGTTTGCACTTCGCTTTGCAATAAAGAGAGAGCCTTGAGGGGCGGCCTGGCAGTGGCAGACAAAGGAGACAAGAGCTGACTTTCTGCCAAGCCATGGAGCCAGCGGCTGCATGCTCAGGGAGGCCAAGCAACTCTTCAGCCCAGCTCTTCTGCCCCTGTGGGTCTGTAGCAGTCTGTAGCACGCTGTTGTTTCCACAGCAGCTCCAGTCCGACCCACGCCAGCTCTGCATTGCCACTTCCATGTCCAGCCCAGCTTAGGTACACTGATCCCAAGATCTTATTTATGATGCCAAAATTAGTCTGCCTAAAAAACATAAAACGAGCACTCTGAGCACCGAGGAATGCACTTGTTCAGACTTTGCGTCCCCCGTGGCGTCTGCCTATGCATTCTCTGCATTTCCTCAGCGTGCATTTACTTGAAGGAGCAACAGTAAGCAAGATCTCACTCCAGGCTCTCCCAAGGATCAATCAGTCTCTGATCCACGTACTTTTCTGGAGTAAGAGAGATGTGGAATATGAATCTGGCTGCTAACACTGGAAAGGAGTTCAATACACATAACCCTGGATGAAATAATGAAATATTTTTCAATATTTCATGTTTGATACGGGTTTCTCTCAACAAATGTGGTCTCTTTTATACATGGTAAGGTCTCTAAAAAGGTTTGTATCTCCATGAAGACATGAGCCAGTATTTTGGTTTCAAGCATCTCTGACCACCCATATATACGTGGGATTATAACTTTTTAATGCAGACCCACCTCAACCACAGACACATCTTTTCATATCTTGCAAGACAGACCCGAACAGCATGGGAAATCAGCAGTGACCTCAAAATATCTTCATCTATGGGCTACCTATCTGAATCTAGCCAGCAGCAGAGGGGCTCAAACCCTAGTACCCTCAGTTCTTTGCTGACTCTCACGGCAAATTATTATAGACTCAGTCCCACTCCCAGGTCAGGAGTGAACTACTCCTGCTGGACAGTTCAATGGATACCACAAAACTCTCCCCTCCCTGCAGCTACTATGCTTCAGTGCTGAGGACTGACCCAAGTTTTCAGGATGATACTAGCCCTGATGCAACAGCTTTCTCCGTGGTGCCTGCTAAGTCTGCTTCTTCCTTTGACATCAAGGAGGCAGCAGAGACAGAAATGCTGACTGGGAGCTGGCCTTGGTTTTCAGTCTATAAAAAGGATGGCTAGTGAGGCAGGAGCTGTAGTACAAAGCAAGAGGCAGAGAGGAGAGGGAGAAATAAAACTGAACATTTTGCTTCAGTCTTGAGGCTGCCTGTATGCACTCCCTGCCTCTCCTCAGGGTCAGCCTGAAACAGAAGACTTGTACCCCCCTCAGTGAAGACAATGTCTTCCTCTGTTTTGTACAAGCAACAGAAGCTGCAGAAAATTAGTCGATTGCTGCCATCAGCATCCAGGATCTCTCACAGCTGGGAGTTAAGAGATCAAAGACAGCAATGAAGGAACATTTTGTTTCTCAGCTATTTTATCTCTGCTCTTCTCATATCCTTCCCATCACACACCAGCCCCTTATTGCTGGAGGTGCTGATGATATCTTGCAGCTGACCAACATCACTATCAGGATCAAGAAACCTCTTGGCAAGGGAGGTTTACAAACAATGCTGTAAAGAGAGGCTCTCAAACAGCTCTAAACAGGCAATGAGGATAAGTACAGTCATTCCTTCTCCCCATTCTCCAAACCTCCTTGAGTAAGGAGAGCTCAGGCAGCTGTGGGCGTATCCATACACCAAGGCTGAGTCAAAGTAACTCTAGTGGATATGAAGCAACAGAATGAGCTTCCCTCTCGCATCCTTCTCCCCAGACCCCCAAAACCCACAAAACTCTCAAAAGCAGACATCTTAGGTGTTTACTGAATGCGGCAAAGTTCAGCAAGGCATAAGTCTCTTCCTGCTGCTCAAATGAATTCAGAAACAAACCTCAGAAGGCATACCCCACATTCAGATTACATCTGACAAACTTTACTTATAAGCAGCCACAGAATAGTCTGAAATCAAAAAGTCTTGATGCAAAACCTCAGAGTCTGACTTGAGAGGTAGCTGACAGCTGTCCAGGTACTGTGCCATGCTTGTGGGAATGGGGTAGGTGGGCATCTCAAAGTACTTTAACTTTCCCGCATGCTTGGAGACACACCCCAGAGACAAGCAGTTTCTGGGGACAGAGTGCTCCCTTGAGGTCTTGCTGAGACTAGTTCCCAGTTCCCCAGCCTTGCTCTTCAGGAAGCTGTCTTCCATGAAAAGAGAAATTACAAAAGACTGCTGCCTTCAGAAAACAGAATGCTTCTCATCCTGTTTTGACAGAATTAGATACTTACAAATGATTTACAATGGCAAGAGATTATGAGAGAAAAGCAACAGGAAACTTAGAAAGTTTTCACACATATTCTCTGGAGTCGAATACAGGGTTTTTTTCCACATCTTCATTATACTTCCAAATGCATTATTTAGTCTGCTTGGACTTTCAGGAGCACTCAGCTTTGGTCTACCTCTTTATCTCAAAGTCTGTGGGACTCACTCTTCCTATGAAATGAGACCAGAGTTAGGCAGCAATGAATGGAAATTCCATCTTAGAGTTCTTTGTCCCTAGAGACAGGTCTAGCAATATGATGCCTCCCTTGCTATTTATGAAGCTACATCTAGAACAATACTGCCTAAATCCCATTTATACCACGCTGCAGTATTTCTGAGCCTTTCTGAGTCGTAATGCTGAACTCTTTAGCCTTACCAAACCAAGTCTAAGCTGAAATCATTCCCTAACTTAAAATAGATGATCTTTTCCACATAGTGACATAATCTGCAGCATAGAAAATTTCTCCCTTGAATTACCCGAGTCAACCACATTTTTATGACCAATGGTATACTGCAATGCAGATGCACCCATCAACACAACATTACTATATGGAGACCAGGAGCAGCAAAGAAATGAAAGCATTTAAAACACGAGGAAGGTGGTATTTTCATAATTAGTAAAGATGTTGTGGGTCCTGCATCTTCAGAATGGTTACCTCCTTTGAGTGTAATTGCTTACCTGAACCTCTTCCTATTCCTTTGTATCTGCCCTACGCAACACATCTAATAGCAAGTTCAAAGATATTCGGCTTGAAGCTAAGAGCAAAGACAGGATGCAACACTTCGTTATGTCAGGAGATAATGCATCATGAAAGGAAGTACTAATGACTGAACATTTACATATAGGAAGCTACAGAAAAGTCCAAATGATAAGCAGATTAGTTTAATCCTCTGAAAAGAAGAGGTCGGTCTGGGTATGCTTTTCGTAGCTATTGCTGAAAGCAGAAGAGCAAACATTACAAAAACAGAAGAAAATTAAAAAATTGAGGTTCAATTAACTCAGACCATGTTAGGTCCGTACATCTTGGGAGGCTTTGGCAAATGCACTGGTATCCTACTTTCACAAGCTAATCCAAAATCCCTTGCACTTGCCAAATATTTATGATTACACTTACACATGCAGATTAAAAAAGTGCTCACGAACAGTTCGCTAGGAGAATAGCAAGCTAAATTTGAAACCAGCAATACATGAAATGGACAGCTGGGCTCGATCTACCCGCCTACCCCTGCAACTTTTCAGCATTTTCTACTAGAGTTCACGTTCATCAGTCAGCTGAACCTTGTTCCCAGATGTTTGAAACATGCAAAAAACAACCTGTGTATTAGGGAATTTTCCAAGACTCGGCAACATGGTCACAACACAGTTTTGGAATGAAAAGGCGAGGGATGCTGTTCCTGTCATCCTCTCTCAACAGAAAAGAAAATCAATTACATCTTTTTATAGGAGACATAATTAACTCCCTTCTTTCCAACGGAGAAAGCCTTCCCCTCCATGAAAAGCTTCCGCTGCCTCCCACGCAAACATAGGGTAGACAAAAACTCCACCAAAATTCTGCTGAGGCAGATGCCACACTGAGGAAACCCAGCAGTAACCTCAAATAGGAGGAACAGCCCATGCTGCTCGACTCGTGTTGAATCATGACTTACGAAAATGTACTGGGAGGAAAGTAGTGCAGAGATGCTGCCCTTGCACCATACAGAATCCAGGGAATTTGGGTGCAAAACCTCAACATATTTAGAGGTAGCTCAGCATTACATTATTATCCATAGATCACAGTGAAAGTAATGCCTCCTATTTATTTCCATGGAAACTACAACAGATACAAACAGTACAATCACACTAGTTGATAGAGCAAATTCCCAGCTACAAAACACTCTTTTTCAACATAGACACCACCATTAGCTGTGCATTTTCACCACAGATGAACATGAGCCTGCATGCCATGCTCGTAAAAATCTGCCTGGCCATCTGGAACCTGGCTTGCCATTCACATTGCTGTCGCCACTGCTGAAACGCAGCACACACTGCCTCATTGTGCTCACATTCACTGTTTTGTCTCCATAAACATCCAGTAACGAATATCAGTGGGTGCCATTTTTTTGCATGGAGAAATGCAGTTCCACCCCTTTGTTCCATCCCTGCTTCCATGTCAGACGCCATTTTGTCAGAGTGCCCCTCTGCTGCCATCTGTCGCATGGCAACAACATGGAACGGAATATTGGTGGGAAGGTTCAATCCCTGCTGCCATACTGCCAACATCCGCCTCAGACATTGTGGGCCAACATCATAAAATAGGAGGCATTGCTTTTGGAGCAGCCCTTGTATGTACGAAGGCAGGGACTATACTATATCACATTGCTGTCTAATATGGATTTGCATGTGGCTCAGAAATTTCATCTGTGCACTGTGTCCTACCCTTAAGCTGATTCCTACACTGATGCAGCAATAATCCCCTGTTCACAGCCCCTCCTCTGAGGAGGAAATGTGCACTCTGAGTAAAGGATTTGCCTTCTGTGGCATGTTGCTAAACTGCATGGGACAGCAGGGTAGTGTTCTGTCATTTACTTGTTTCGTGAACTACGGGCTTCTGCAAAGCATCCTTGCAGGGTACACAGTAAAGCCCTATGGAAGTTTGCCCCAAATCCACCTCACATTTTGTTTGCCAGAGGAACACAATAATATGGATAAGCCTTTTTTCTTTCCATGGATCCTAAAATTATAGCTGGGTGTCATTCAGTGAGAAGGGATGAAATAGAAGGTGACAAGGAATCATAGTGATTTTTGGCGGCCAGCTCTCTTCTCTGCAGAACTCCGCTTAACCATTAGAGAGGGGAGGCAAATTTCCCTCGCTTGGTAACAGTTTTACCCCATCCCAAGTGGACAAGTAGAGGTTTATAGAGAGTTCTATCAAGTCCTTTGGTATCATCCTGCTGCCTACACATGCCTGTATTTAAAAGTAGAGTAATGCTACACATCCAAAACCCTGACTTCTGTTTTTGCATTCTTACGCTTGCTAATGTTTCTAAACCATCACCATTTTCTCTTCTATGCTACTTTTTTCTGAGGCAGAAGTGATTTTTCTTGTGATTGTCCAGATCTGTTCCATGTTCCCTTCAGAGAAGCTGTAGACATGAACTTGCAGAAAATATGTTATTTCCATTTCAATAATGCTTAAAGTGCTTGGCTTTAGTCTGCACCGTTCTTACGTAGTCTAGGGTCTACCTGCAAGCCACAGAAAACAGTGAAGTGATGTAAGAAGGTGAAAAAAAATTACACTTAAACTTCTGGCAAACCTGTATGAGAGGACTGCATTTAGTCTGAAAGCTCCTGGTGGCCAGTGTGAACGTTCCTGGTGGCCAAGCAAGAAGTGGGGACAGTCCTTACCTCTGACGCATTCAATGTGCATTTTGTAGAGCTGCTTTTGGTGAGATTTCTTTGGATGAGTCCTCACGTACCCAAGGTATGAGGCACTGCCGTCCCTACTCTCTCTGTGGGAACAGTACCTGCTCAAGAAACTCAAGGTATCTCCTCAGGGTGTAATTTAGCACTCTCCAGGCATCCCAAGATCCTTGAAGCACTGCTTTGTCTCTGATCCCTTATCTTGCTCATGATCTGCAGATGATCAGTCACTCAAAGCCCAGAGGAGAGAGGATAGCTGCCTGCCTACTGAAGGCCTGAGTTCCTGTGTTCTAGCTTCAAACAACTGAGCAGAAGCTTCACTTCAGGAAAATACATACAGCACAGAGCTTTGATACATCACCATTAGGGAAATACAAAGCAGTTATTTAAATCAGAAGCAAAAAATAAGCAGAAGAGGAAAAACAGAGCGAACAGTTCTCCCTTTAAAGCAGCCTGAATACTCTCAAATGCAACAACATTCCCTGCAGAGGAAAAGGGAACTGTAGTGCATTGCCATGTCCTTTCCTTGCTCTAAACTCATCTTTTTCCACAACACATGTATTGTCCTGGCCAGTTCCAAGGCGGCCCCCGGATGGGAGCCAGCACCTCTGTTCAGCTCCTCAGTGGGTTGCTCTGCTGACGACGCCCTGAACTCCCCTCACCACCCCACCTGCAGCAGGCTTCCTTCCCCTAGGAGAAGTACCTGGTGCTACCCGTGGACCCAGAACCTCAGAGATGTAGCCAGGCTGTGAAAAGCTGTGAGAGTTTACATGAATGAGCGAGTCTGATTTTCAAATTTAGGCCAGAAGCAGCTTGCCCAGCCTAATTTTTTCTCCTTCACACTGATTATTCAACCGAAAGGGTTTTCGGATGACCTGAGGGGATTTGCCTTCATGGGTGAGTGCACATTTTACCAGACGCCCTGTTTGGCAGAATTACTTGATTATAAGCGTTTTGGTTCTCCTGCCCCTGCTGCACGCCTCTCTTGCTGGCTTCTGGCTGTCTTCAAGCTCTGTGCCAACTTCCCTTTTCAGAACGCACCGGGAACCCAGCAGACGCACAGACTACGTAGCTGAACGATCACTTTGTGACCCAGCCGCTGCCAAATAGTTCATTGTACAGCTTAGAAGAGCCTACATACAACTGCCCTTCTGCTACACAAAGTCAGGGTGCCCTTCTAGAAATACCCTCATTCTGCTAGAAATGCCACTCGGATTCTGCAGGAGTGATTTGAAATCAGCAGAATGAATCAGGCAAGGGGTTAAAATAGGATTTATATTTTATTTTTACCCAGGGCTGGAGAATTCCCTTCTTCTCCTCCCCTTATGACACCTCCTGAAATAGAGTTGCTTTTTCCAGCCCCAAGCCCACCTAAAGCCAAGGGGTCAAGCTATGTTTCTCAACTCTTTTGTTCAGCAGAGCAGTACGGGGGCGGGAGATAAGTCTTTGCCGAAGCCAGTGACACAGGCTGATGATGAAGACATCAGCCCCACTAAGAGCTGCAGCCTCCTGTGCCCACAGCTCCCCCCGAGCCTGTCCCTGAGCTCTGCGGTGCCGAGCAGCCCGCCTCTCCCTGGGGTGTCCCCACCACCGCCCCGCAGTGGGGTCTGCGTTCTGCTCCCCGCATCCCGCCTGTCTGCTCATTAATCACTCGGGATGCGGCTGCTGCTGCCATCACTGCAGACACCTGAAGACAGAGGATGCTGCCTTCTCCTTGCTACGCAAGGCTTTTCTCTCTTCCCTGACTGCTTTTAAAGAGAAACATTCTTTTTTTTTTTTTTCTGCTGCAACATAGGAATATCATTTCTAACCTTAAAAAAATGTGATGAAGAGCTGCACTGCAGTCTTCGCAGTGGCTGCGGCTGGCTCTGTTACAATGATGTTCTGGCAGAGTCAGGGCATTACAATGCGTGCACGAGAGTAACTTCCTCTGCAAAAGCCCACTGCGATCTTTGCAGAGTTGGACCATAGACTCTGTGCCAGTTTCCCAGCCAGGTACAGCACGTACACATGGAAGTCACAGGTGAAGCACAGCAGCTATTCTCTTTCAGTCCCTGGAGTACGAAACTATGGGAAGCAAAACAGAAGTCAGAGCATTTGTGAGGCTATTCTAACTCACCCTTGGAGAAAGGCACCTTTATCTCTTCTCCCTCTAATGCAGCAGAGGGACTGAGAGAGCAGTCTGTGCCCTTCAAGCTACCAGCAAACATGGCTGCTTGGCAAAATGCAGCATGCAATACCAGAAGGGAAGTCCTCTTTCAGTAATGGCTTTTCCAAAACAAAGATCAGTCAGTCAAGCATCTCTGAAATGCAAGGCATGTCCCCATTTTGCAGCCAATCAACAGAAAAAGGAGGGAGCTCCACATGACCCGATATGAGGATACAAAGCAGATGCAGTGATGTCAGAGCTCCCAGCCCCTCTGCAGCACTGACTGGACACAAACAGCAACAACAAACCCTTCAGTGTCATGGATGACCCTTACAACGTGGGTATTTTGCCCTCCAGGACAAACAGAAATAAGCAGAAATTCGGAGAGAAATGAAGAAAGCTGATTGCTTTCCAAAGACCCTCCAGGAAGCTCTGATGCACCTGGGTTCATTTCCTGCCTTTGCACAGTGCTTTGCCCATACAAGTGCTCCACTCAAAAACAGCAAGAGAAGATTCAATGTTTATTTATCCGGTGGCAACTTACACCTCATAGAATCACAGAATGGCTCAGGTTGGAAAGGACCTTAAAGATCCTCTAGTTCCAACCCCCTGACATGAAGGGGGAAATCTTCAACGTGGAGGCACAGGGGGCTTCCTTACATTAGGATCAAAGTGCTTTCACCCTCTTCTTAAATGAGTTTTTTTCCAAAAGTGCAATTGTTACTTTTTTTTTTTTTTTTAAAATCATCATTGCAAAACACTAAAAGGCTTCTGCAAATACTGCTCATTGTTAGTATTTGTTTCCCTCTGGAAATTTAGGTACAGCCAGTGGAAGTTTCACGAGATGCTGCAACTCCTCCATCAGGAATCTCCCTAAGGAGAAGGACTTCTCCTCTGGCAGCTCTCCTGTGGGTGGCAGCAGCAGGTAACACCCACATTTTCCAAAAATGTCAGTAATTTTGTGTTCTCCAATTTAAATGTTCAGGAGACAGATTTCCAGCTGCTGATGACCCACAGCTGAAATTTTAAGAAGAATCCCCTCTCCAACCAGGGATTTTCAAGATGCTCAGAAGCCACTGGATACTACTGCTGACTTGGTCTAACAAAAATCTGGCCTAATTATGGAAGCTAAGCCCTGTTGAAAACGTAGGCCTAAGCCCCAAATTTTGGAGGTTCTAAGACGCTGCTGCTGGGTCCCACTGGAGCAGGGAGTAGTCAGTCACGGTACAGCAAACATGTCCTACATATCCCCCAAGAAGAGCACCCAAATGCTGGACACACCTGCAGGGTTTGGCGTAAATACACATACAAAACAGAGATAATACTAAAATGAAACAAAAGGTGCAAACCTATTATTGCATGTAGAGGTATAGTTCCACATTTGAATGAGGGAGATCTGCATCCAAATCCACCTTTGTCATGTCTCTAAATAAAATGATAACCACTGAGATCAGAAAGATTCACAGGTAGAGTTACAGCTGGATTGATGGTCTGAAATGATATCCAAAGGAAGCCATAAAACCGTGTAAGGGTCTCATAACTCTGTCTGGATTCACTGGGTCTGAGAAAGTCTCTGGCAAACTCCCTGGCAAGCACAGCACCAACGCAGGGTTGCTCTGCCGAGGATGCACCCAGGAGGGCATGAGGTTAAGGCACTGATTTGGGACTCAGAAAGTCTGGCTTTGCTTTCTAGCTTTTTTCACAGCTTTCTTATTTCTTGGATGGGTCAACCTATCTGCGCCTTAGCTGAGTATTTAGAAAATGAAGAAAATGAGATATCTGACTTTTCTCATGTTTTTCTGTCCTTTTACTTGCATTGCCTGTTTAGCCTGTAAATGCTTCAGGTCAGGGATGGTCCTTCGCTGTTTTTAAATGCATTTATAACGTCCAGTGTGCTAGCATATTGATATTAGTTTAAATCGTGGGAAAACACACCTTCTGCCAAACACAGATGGAAAATTACATTTCCAACACCAAATGTCACCGCTAACCCAGCTTGCAGCCTACAGAGAATGAAGTGGTGTGGGGTGAAGCCTGCAGCATGTCAGATGGAACAAAAAGCACTCAAAGCACGCTGCCACAGCTGAGCACTGACTGCAGTTGGCTCTGGTGGGCCCTAGCTCCATGCTCATGCCGTGAGAGCAGCAAGGAATCGGCAGTCAGCATCTGGTCTCATACGTCAGATGCAAGCAGACACCACACACTACTCCCAATGCTTCATAATCTGAGAGGGAGGGCAGACGGCGTTACAGGCAGACCGGTGATAACAGAGCAAGCTTCATGTTGAAATGCAGCGAATCTTTGTCATGACAACAGAGAGAGCAGTTAAACGCTATGCCGTGTGCAGGGAACGCAAAGCGAGGCGGCACTCCGGGTCTCCTGCTATCAGCAGGGAGGTACTGGCAGGGCTGCAGCGAGTGATGGTTTATTTTTAACAATGGTTTCTAAAGGCAGAGCTAGTGATTCTGTTTGTTTGTCACTTTTTACTTCATCCAATGCTCTAGATGGATACTAGCTCCTCTTGCAGGGCTGTATTTACTTATTTATTATTGTTTCTCCTTGAAGCAGGGACTGCAACTGCTGAGATAAGACGACTGAAAGGTTCACTTAGTTTCAGCCATAGTTTCCCTAAGTGCTTCTGTGTCCCCTGCTGTGCTGTTTTGTAATAGTGGAGGTGGAGCACACTTTGGGGATAATTCCACTGCTTTCCTGTCTCCACCACAAACACACACCATGCCACCATGAAGCATCAGCCTCTCACCTCCCTTCCCTTCCTTCAAGTGGACAGCAGTCATCAAGAAAGAAAGGCATACCATCACCTTTCCCAGGTCTTTCTGCACTGATCACACCTTGCACTCACACCATTAACTAAGCAGCTCTGCTCTCTGCGCCTGCCCCGTGTCCTCCAGGGGGCACAAACACAGCTTGCTGCAGACTAACAGGGCACACAGCAAACTCGCAGAACTCACAGAATTTAACACTTCAAACTAATGCGGGGGCGGCTCTGAAGCTGCAGCTCAGTGGTCTGAGGAGAAAGCTCTGCCAGTTTGTGCCCCTTCATAACAAGTAGTGTGCATGGAGGGCGAGTGCAGCAAGGCAGGAGAAAAGAGGCTGTCCAGGGAATCATACAACACAAGTGCTGGGCTTTGCAGCCCATAGTTGGGGTGAGTCAGACTCTAAAGTGCTGCACTGCTATCTTGGTTCCAGCAGATGCTAATTCAGCCGGTCAGGTAAAGTGTGCTTTCAGGAGGCTGACAGGAGTAAGCACATAGAGGCTGTGGGACATCTGCAGGGTTCATAGCTGCTCAGCATATCACAAAGGGAAGAAATATCTGTGAAATGCAAACCCATGAGGGGACTGGGATGGCAGCCTCCGTCAGAGCTCACTGTGGTGGGGATAACTCCAGAGTGAGCTGCATGGCAGATCAGAGGGACAGCTTCTGCTGTGACACTGTCAGAGTCAGCTGCAGGCCTCGGGCTGCCATGGCCCCAGTTTCAAGCAGGGACCTTTCACCAGCATCAGAAAAATGTGTGGAAACTTTTAAAAGACCCATTTCAGAAGTGGAAGTAAACATCAGGACAGAATGACAGTACTCCCTAACCTGCTTCTTAAATACCTAGCAGGATTTGCAAGTTTTCTTCAGAGGACCACGTACCCAACCTAAAGTCCACTGCAGCCAACCCAAAGGGCTGGGACCAACTCCTCTGTGTGGAAGGGCTGAGGGACTGGCAGCCAGGAGCCAGGCAGTCGCTGGTGCAAGAGGCAGAGCTGACACCGCACCTCCCTCCTGTAGCTGTACGGGCCCTGCAGTGCTGGCAGGAGCAGCAGCTTGTGTTTGTCAGCGAACTAAGCAGCTGTGACTCCAGCACTGCACTGAGAGGAGGCACAGGCAGAGACAGGGTGCTGTTTTGAAGGTTATTATGTTCAGATTGGAACCATGCCCCAACCCCTCAGGAGCCGACCCTTTTTGGGAGGTGGCATGAGAGCGGAGGTGCGATTCTCTGTCGAGACATCAGAGTCGAGCTGCTTTCTGAACCACTCGTTGTTGCTGTGTCTTTGCAAGCCTGCAGCCTCCGCTCCCTCCTCCCCTTCCCAAAAATAAAGCTCCATGATGTAAAAACATTCCTTTGGGGCTGGAGGTGGAAAAACTAGGACACCACAGTTCGGAAAACGCTCAGCACTGCATGAAATATTCACTATCAACCGAAACAGGTTTACCCGGAGGAGGGTATGATGAAGAAGGAGCAGAGAATCAATTTCACTGTCCTATGGTTTGTTATTCTGGCTTCTTCTCTTTTCCAAATAAGCTAAGCTTTTTGGAAGCTTCTGTCTGACCCAGTTCTCGTTCCTTCGCTTTTCAGTCCCTCTAACCCTCCTGCTTTACGAACCAACCAACACACATCCTAAAAGCACGATCCTAAAGACTGCTTCTCTCAGGAACAGGGCTAATGCTGTAACGATGCGTCAGAGAGAGGAAAGAGCATGTGCAGCAGGAGTGATCCATCATTTGAGCATCAGGGGGATGGGGAAGCCCCGAGTGAAGCCCACCAATCCCTTTAAAAGCTTTCCCATTCCCTTAGCAGAGACAGAAAGTACAAAACAAAGGTTACAAGAGCGACTGTTGTTCTCCTCTCTGCACTCCAGGATGGGAAAGGATCAGAACACTTCTCTCTATAACTGACCACCAAGCTTTTTGCAGTTTTTTGTTAGACACAAATGACAGGAAGAAGCCTGGAAAATATGGGAAGTGGGAGAAAAGATTCTATGATGTATCAGCCTTGAGTGTTAGCGTTTTACCTGCTGCAACTATAGGTTCCAGTGCGGCCTCAGCCCGAGGCAAAATAACTCAGTGACCTCCTGACTTACAGGAGGTTCAGCCACAGCACCAGAAACACAACACCCCAAGCAGGAGTGGGGTGTTCCAGCAGTACCATGGGAAAAGGGAGAAGACCAGGAGAGGTGAAGTGATGGATGATAGGAGCTAGAGCTGTGGTTCTCTGTGGGTTGGGAGATGGAGGCAAAGCCCAAGGGCTTTGCCTAAGCTGCAAGGGAGGAACACACATTTGCACAGGATACAGTCCCTGTGCAAACCACCTCCCCAGGTTTTTCAGCACTCAGTGCGTTCAGACAACGCATATGGGAAATCACACATTTAATTCTTTTTCAATGAGCTCTCACAGAGGACGGGGCTTACACAAAAAGCCAAGCTCCCATACTCTGACAGCTTAAAAAAGTGCTATGACTGAAAGCTAATCAGCAATGAATACATTTTCCGCTCAGCCAAACCACAAATGCATTTTGTGAAACAAAGGAGCTCTTTAAATGATCACCTGCTCCAAAGGGCATTTTCCTAATGACGACGAGCATGCATGCTAGATGCTCTTTCCACTACCAGTGACACAGAGCGCACCATCCTACCAACACAGGGAACCACAGGGATGCTACGCTTGCCTCACTCTGAGCTGGAGCTGCTTTGCTCGTTCACGCTGGATGGGCACTCACATTGCATCCCTCTGAGACCTCCTCACCACCCGCAGGGGTCCTACGCAGCCTCACTGGGCACACACAGAGCAGCAACACGCGTGCCCTGGACAACAAAAGTCCTAAAGTTACCAATGCCACACAAGAAGTAGGATTCCTTCATTCATCTCAGTCTGGGCTTATCTCTAATTCTAACTAAGTCAGTGCTGATGAAATCAATTTAAAAAGGTGTTTATCAATATTACTTTTATTATTTCTATTTTTCTAAGGTCCCATTTAACAGCATGCTTTTGTTGTGATGCATGTAAATGCAAAATCCAGACATTTCTAGCCTTACTGAGACTGGGAAAGGAGCTGCAGGTGGACCTTGGAGCAGTCTAGCTAGTCCAGAGGTTTCTCAACAGATGCTGGTACACACGGCTTATGGAAACACACCAACACACGGAGCAACAGCGAGTGTTTCTTCACCAGATTATCAGCTTCTGGCAGTCAGCAAGGACCACTTGACCTGGAATGTCTGTCCAAACGGCTTTAACTCATGAACCTCCAACATGCTTCACGCTCCCACTACTTGGCACAATTTCATGATGTGGGTTTTGTTTACTTTGAATCTCCTGCCTCAATCATTTAACTTATTTCCCACTCATTCTGGTGGGTCATTCCCTAATCATTGCTCAAAATCTGTGCTCTCATGATAGGCACATAGTCAACAGCAGGCCAGGACTAGGACTCTGATTTCTAAAAGTATTTGGAAAATGAGTTGAAGATTACCTACCTGGATCTATTTTCAACTTTTCCCAGAAGGTGACTCACTTCTGGAATTCCTTACTCACTAAAATCAGCAGTGTTTTCTGTTCTGTTAAGTGATTTGCGTATGATTATATATGATTGTATCTATTTGCCTTTCTCTTTCCTCCGTAAGGACAGAGAAATCATTTTCCATCCACTGATGGGAAGTTCCCAAATGATGTTAGCTCTCTTCTCTCATGCTTTTCTAGAGAAGTAATTGTATGAAAGAATAGAAGATGTTATAATCAGAAGCAGATTACGAATGGATGGATCACAACAGGTAAACGCTCTCCCTAGCTGAGCTGGAGGGAGAGAGAACTGGTGGAAAAAAGTCCCAGATGAGCTCCTATTTAGACTAGTGAATTACGCTGGTAAGTACTTACCTACAATGCTCTGAAATAGACACCTAGCTCTTTTTACTACCTCCTGCTAATATTTGCTTTTAGGAATAACATTTGCCTTTATGATTTGGTCACTTGCTCTTTTATTTTAATTAAAATATTTGTGAAAAGCTTTTATGCAGGTGCTCCCTCTGAACCAGGTCACTTCTATTGCTGTGCCCCGAGAGGGCCGACATGGGAGGTGCTGCGGGTGACACCATCAAGGACCACCAGCTGAATAGTACCACTGTATTTGAGGAATTGCATATTTTTACTGCAGAGGCAGACACTCTCCAGACTAGCTATCTCACCAGGGGATTGTGTATTTGCTCTCCATACAAAATCAGGAATATGGAGAAGTCACATGGCCACTGTTCCATTACAGCATCTGCTGGACAGAAACAAGCAGAGCCTTGCTACCTGCATGAACAGCTCCTGGGCTTGGATTTGGTGGCTTCTGCAAGAAAAATCAAGAACACTCCTGAGGGTTTGCAAACTGCTTAAAGAGACACTGCTTAATTCCTATATACTCTGCAGGTCTTATTAAAATCCTCCAGGAGAGAGTCACAAGCACAATTAGAGCTGGTTCCAGGAGCACACAGCTGCATCCTGTGATAAGCAGGGAATTGAGTGCATGGCAACACAATTTGACTCAGCCAAAACGGCTATCACAGAGACTGATCATCACAACCTTTCTTCTACGCATATGCTGTCACTGTGCTGGCAGCAGCAAACTTCATAGGGAAAAAGCACACCTGGGACAGGGCAGAGTTTGGCAGGCACCTGAAACTCAGCAGATGTCAGGTGTTTTATATAGCATGCATTTTCCCTGGAAAGTCAGTCTGTTTAGATAAACATTCACTGATACAAACGGAGACACCAATCCTCTTCTCCTCCACCTGCTAGCTGTATTATCAGGGAAGGACTAGCCACATTTTCTTTATTACTTTTGGGGAACCACCTTTGAGGAAGGATCTACACCCTTTTGTCTCCAAGCTGTAGTCACTACTGCATGGTCCTCCAGGGACAGCCCTGGATTACATTCCATCGTTAACTGCAGGCATAGAGGCCAAGCTGAGCTACCTGCTTCAAATTTAAGGCAATCTATTTTTGACCAATATATCCCACATGCAAAAGAATACTAGGTGATGACAGCCCTACTATTCTTATTTTAATTGATGAAAAGGATAGGAAGTGGAAACCTTTGCATTTCTTTGCCATTTCCCTTTGGGTTAGCCACTTACTTGTGCTTCTCTACAAACAGGGAACGATAATACTGATTTTGTTGGAGCGTGATTCATTCCTACAGTTTCATTTATTAATTCTTCATGGGATTCTAGTGGAGATTCATTCATGACTTTTTGCAAAAGCTAGTGAAACTCTAGTAAGAAGCAGTGTTCTTGTAACATGATATTGGAGGAAGGGCATTACACCATGAGTAAGAAGATCTGTTTCCCTCTCTATCTCTGCCATTTACCTTCAATTGACACCAGGTACCTCACTTCACTTGATCCTTTTACTATTGGTATGGTCAATTTTTGGAGTAAAGATTGCTTTTTCCTATCTATTTGTACAATACCCCATTCATGCTTCAGACAAGTCCATGCAAAATACCACAAATAATAATTTCAAAGACAATCATCTGCCCTATATCATTCTGCTTATGTAATTCAGACAAAAAAATGTACTGGATTAGTAAGTGTCTGTCAGAAATACGTAAGGCCAGCCACTGTGCAGTTGCCCAAGGAGAGCTCTGGAGATAAATAGCTCAGCTATTTCTAACTGGCACACATTGTTCTATGGGATTATTAATGCCTGCTGCAAACTTGGCTTCCAGTGGGTGCCTTCTTGGGGATCAGTGGGTGTTTACAAAGCTTTTCCTTTGCATAAGGTGTTAACAGCACTGCTTACAAGCAATATCCCCAGTGTCTGTATTGTCATGGGGATTTCTGCAGATGGCTCACAGTGATGACTGCTACTAATTTATTACTGCTCCCTGCTCTTCTTTCTTCCCTTCCCTCTGAGCAAGCTCTCTCAAGCATTGTCCCTCCTTTCCTTCATCTGTAGTAGGCAACCCGCAAGAAGCACTGGCAAATGGGAGGAAGCTGGTCTGAATGAGACGGGCAGAGCACCTCAGACAGGTGCACAGCTCAGGGGCGAGTGACTGCCCAGCCTTAAGTCACATGCGTCAGCCCTGGATTAGACAAACTGGCAGCCAGCAGCCCAGATAAACTGCCTGCTGCTGAATTCAGCAATGCCAATTGTCACGATGTTAAAAAGGGATGGAGGAGGCAGAGCGAGGATGGCACAAACTGGTGAACATATGAAAGTGAACCAAACCCGATGGATAGAAAAAGACGACAGGGGTGATACATGCTAAACGTACTCCACTGCTGCAAGATCAGTTCTTCTGACCTTGAGCAGTGATTAATGTTACTTTAGAGCACACACAGATTTGCTCTAAGACTCCCTCTGGACTGCAACTGGGAAAATGCTACTCAGGCTGCATGGGAGAATTTGTGAGGAATGGAATGAGTCTTTATTGCCATTTAAATCATGTTGTTTCTGGCTATATTTTATGCCTGAATTTCATGTTGTGCAACTTTGTTCCTCTGGACCAGGTATCATACCTCCCTACAAAAACAAATGATAGCTCTGAGTCAGTCACGCTGCTTGAAGAAAATGGAGAACAACAGTGCAGAGAGGAGCTGATCAAACAGGCGGCATCTTTCCTCAGCTGTTATTTTTCCTGACATGTTAAGATACATCTGGCAAACTATTTGCAAGGTGCAATGAACCTGTCTCATAATTTACCAGAAAAAATGGAATGATGAGAGTTGAGAGAGGTTTGGGACATCAAGGAGAGAAGCCTGTGGGAGGGAGCAACACAGGCCAGTAAGCAGCAACCTGGAGCGACAGGACTGAGTCCTGGGAGAGGTTCCTGATCCACAGCCTGATGTAAGGCTGCAAGAGAAGCCGTCTTCCAGCAACCTCTGTGTGTCCAGACTATGTCACAGGCACCTCTAGATAACTCACAAGCCAACAGGATGTGCGAGAATGTTTCCAAACAAACAACAGCCACAGGGTCTAAAACTTCCTCTTTTTACTTCCTTTTCTTACTGAGATTTGCTTTTACTCTTGCATTTGTAGCCTCTACTTCCTTCCCTTTCTCCCCTCATTTACTTTGCAGTTTCAAGGAAAACACAGAGAATTCAGTCAATTAAGTTCTGCCCAGTATACTTCTAATGCATCTCAGAGCTTCCCAATATTCCAGAAAAATCAGAGACACCCTAAAAAGGAAATCTTATCCCAAGAGAAAGCTCCCTCATGTGAGTACAACGGTCATTCACTAAACTCTGGTCACAGCTGTCCACTGCCTCCCATATAAACATGGCATGTGCCTGGCCTGAGACAAAACCTAAGCACGTTTTTCCCCAGGGAGTGCTGCCATCAATTTCTGTCACCATTCTCTACGTGCACCTGGGCACCAGCTATTTACACCAGTTGGCACTTCCAGTCATCCAAATAGTTCACATAATTCATAAGCCTGGAGCAGTAAACACCCACCTTTCTGCCATTTATATCTTTCCCCAGGACAGCTCTGCTCAGAGGCAGCACCAAGGCTTCTGCTTTTTACCCAATTTTCCAGCTGGGTTAACTGAGGCATGCCGAGGTCAAGTGACTTGCCCAAGGCCACACAGTCAGCTGCTTAGCCAGCGCTGCATCCCAGGCACCAGCAGTCTTAGGGACATTTGCTCCAGACACTGGACAGTATGTCTTCCCTCTGCATGGTTGGATGGCGTGTAAAACACCTACAGGCCAGAGGAATCTTTGACTTCCAGCTGTAAGATGCTTACGAAGGGAGGGAAGAGAGCAGGAGGCAGCCTAGAAGGAATGGAGCAGTAATGAGGGCAGGCGCAGGTGTGGGAATTCTTATTTAGGAGACAAACAGCTGCTCTTGGTGACAGACGGTGCCTATAACTGATTAGCTTTAATAAGAATGACTTATAAGTATGCATCAGAGCCTTGGACAGACGGAACCACCTAACTTGCTGAAGATGTGCCATCCTCAGCCACTAAAAGCAGTGATTATAAATGGGAGATCAGGTTTAGACTGTGCTAGGGACTCTTCAAATGGCTGACCTCAGTTCACAAGACAAGAAGCTCCTACAGAGGAGAGGGAGAGATAGAAGCTGTATCATGCTGCAGCTATGGCTTTTGTTAATGATATGAGGAAGAGAAAACTTCACAGATTGTGCTCAGAGACATTCCCTGCCTTTTGGGAGAAGCCCAACTAAATACCTTTCTCCATTTATTTAAAATACATAAAGCAAAATGTGTCAAATAAATGCTAGAAAGGATTGTGACACTAAAGGCAAACCTGCTCTGAGCAGCACTGCTTGCACTTTCTCTCCTTGATCCCCACAACAGATTACAGGAAACAGCCCACTCTCTCCTTAGGATCAATAACTTTGTGGCACAAAACAAGGTGTAGATTTACTAAGGATTGTAACTGCAACTCCAGATCTAGCCCTTGCCTTCCTCTGATCAGCACCTTCTGGTATGCCTTCTGTGCTCCCAGGTGTGTGATGCAGTTGTAGTCACACGGCTGCAATTAGGAATTAGGAATGTGACCAGATCAGGCTCTGAAATTTATCATAACAGGCTGCTCATTTGCAGTTGGTAGTGTTTTTGCTCCTACACCTTTCATTTTGCCTTTGGTTTCTCATGGGGACTGGATTTTTCCAAAGAAGTTTTCTTTGCTCTCTAGAATTTAAAGGACAACACACATTCCCCTCACATCTACATGTCTAGTCTCTTCTCTACGTGAGAAAGCAAAATTTTAAAAGAAACCAGTGCTCTCAAATTGCTCTGTCCAGGGAGCAGACTAAAGACTGTCTTTTTCTATTCAGCATAATTTTGAAATAGTATTAAATTCTACGCCAAAAGCAAATTCTTGGTCCAGAATGAGATGTTTTACACATGGAGCCAGTTCCGAGGTGCTGCAAGAGAAGCTCATGTTTCAGCAGCTATTCCAGCCAGCTTACTTATCTATACAAATCCTAGGGGTAATCTCCCAAAATTTCAAGTAATGTGCAACAGAAATATTATTCTTGCCAGCTACCGTGTCCAATAAGGAGACTGGCGTGTCTGTCCATACAAATCACCACCTTCTGATTAAAATCTAGACCTGATAGCCAAAACTCTGGACAGGTTTTGGTTCTGACCTCCAGAAAGTCACCTTGCCTCTCACCACTCATCTTCACCTGTAAAATGAGAACATGAATGATACTAAAGATAGTAAGATCCACTATGAAATATTCCCCTGCACAAAAGCAGACACCACTGGGGGGTTAACAAGCTTAGGCAGCTAGTCTTCTTTCCTTCACTGGTCTGTTGACAGTACTTACTTCCATATATCTACTTTCCCTTCTCTCGCAGCAAAATCAACACAAATGATCCCTGTGCCTGCACCTCAGCAACTCCCACATACTGCCCAGCATATTAATTTTAACCACAGACAATGGCACACCAATGCATCTGATGTAAGTTCTGTTCTGCCACCTCTGCAACGAGGACAGTAACGAGCAAGAAGATGATGTAAATACCTTAAGCCACTACAGCCATTTGCACAGTGATGCGGGCCTGAGCCCCTACTCCTGCTTGATAGGGATTGTGAAGACCAGGCTCTGACCGTCTCGTAAATTAGATTACCAGTAAAATATCTGGAGAGCATTTCTGTTTTCCCACATTCAGCCTCTCTGTTTTCAGCAGAATATTCTTAAAAACGTAAGTTGATGCAGCACATTATGAATCCATAAGAAAAAGAGAAACAGAGCTGGGAAACAGAAGTTTTAAGGACGTTATGCCAAAGGTGAATGCCACCAGAAAGCACATGCCTGCAAGAGAAGAGATTGAAGTTCCTTCTGAGCTGCAGTCCATGAGCTACAAGTGAAAGCTTTCAGTCCTTCCTCCCAACCTCTACCCTCTGCCTTCACACCACAAGGCTACTTCTGCATCTTCAGTCAGTATTTCACTCACTGCTAGCTGTTGAACAATCAATATAAGCAATTAAAGAGAAGCCAGGGCTGGGCAATGCCTAGAGGTTCTGGTCAGCAAAAGGGAGCATTCGTTCTTTGGTAACAATCTTAATGCGGTACAGTATTTCCAACCTCCCATCTCCATATGCCCTGCTCCACTGCCTGCAGCATTGGTACCACTTCCATTAGAGTAAATTGGTTTGAGACTGGAAAGGGATCCTCACTGACATAGGCAGGAATGGGATATTGCCACTGCAGTCACGTGCTCTACAACAGCCCTTCCACCTCCACCAAGCTTGTGTATGCTTCCAGCTCCTGATTTTTGTTTTTAATTTTACTTAGAAGATACTTCTGAGTAGCCACTATTATTACATAGGAATAACGTAGTCTTAGCAGTGTAAAACGCTGCTAATGCCAGTGCAGACCCTACCAGTCACTTTGTTCACTAAGTTCATGCCCATTGCTATCTAGTCTTCCTAAACACCCTCAGGCAAAGATGTTTTCTCATTGGCTAAGGGATTGCTGTTTTCTGTGCACAACCTCTAACTATGCGAGAAGGGCATACACTGTTCGTTATTTACCATGACAAACCCTTCTTTCGCCTACTTTAAAAGTTATGGTCAGTCAATGAGAGAGTAACATGGAATACAAACCAGGAACAGTGAATATGAAACAGCAACTAGTATGAATGGTTTTGCTAACAAAACATTTCTGAAAAACTAACTTCAAATGAGTCTCTGAAATACCGACAAACGACTGGATTTGAGGAAACCTCACTAAGTGCACAAATTTGCATCCTGATTAGGAAACTGGAAGCAAAAATCAGGCCTAAATCTATTGTCAGATTTGTTTGAAATGAGTATCATTACCTACTCTGCTGAGGAATATATTTCAGGGAGCCTTGCATTTAGGTCAGCAGGAAAGACATGAGAGATTAAAAAGGCATTTCCCATTTCACAGTTCTTCTATCATGAGCACAACTTTAAGTCAAAAGTATATCTACTCTATCTGATTACTACAGAGGGTATTTTATAATAAAAGCAATGTATTGATTTGTATCTTACTGGCTGCCAAGCAAGGATGAGATTCGTTTTTCAGAGACCTCTAATGCCAAGCAAGCACATCACTGAAATAAGGGTGGAAACCACAAAGAGAAACCTGAGTGAGGAGCAGCAGAACTACATTTACTGTGCTGCATGACATGAAGCTGGGTGCTGGCTGGAAGGGCCCTCTGGTGAATGTTCACACTGTGCACAGGAACATGGAGCATGCATCCAGCTGCAGTGATTTACAGGCTAGCACAACAAGGGTGCACATTACAGCTGTGCTGACGGAAGCAGAATAGCTCCTGGAAATGATGCCAGCCAGTAAAGGGCAAATGGCAGATGAAGTCTCCTAAAGTGCATTCAGATTGGAAATCACATTCTCTTCTGCTGTGTGAACAATTGTCTGGCTTCCATTAGGAATCCTTTTGATTTCTATCAGTTTTCTTGACGTAAACACACTTCTTTGCCCACTTCCCCTCTCATGGTCTTGGCTCACCCCTTGGTGTCAAGACAAAAATCTCCTGTCTGCTGGTTATAAAGTCAAGTAAAACTTAACTATATCAAAACAGAGACATAAGCTCGTTACATGCAGAAGCAAAAGGCTTTGGAAATAAACTTCTTCTCATGCAAAACGTCTAATGGTTTCACGTGAGATTTTAGCTTGAGCTGAAAGCACAGTATTTTCTGAAAAGCAGACTTAAGGTTTTTATGGACCCTTAAAATCAAGATAGGTAAAGTTTCAGCACACCACTGTGCAACACAAGCAGCAAGGCAAAGGCTACAAAGAGTGTAAGCTAGAAGCTTGGAGAGCTTTAATTCAACTGACTGCTAATTTTTAATGCCACTTATTTAAGTACTCAGCTATCAGGTACGTTGGTGTCTCAGATTAGTTAGCCTCCAACACTTGAAAGCAAATGACCTATTTAAGACAACATTATGATTCTACACCGGAGAAGAGGGTTTTCTGAAGTGTCCAGTGTGATTGAACACCTAGTCTGAGCCCCCACTGAAGAACTTGCGGTTTTGGGCGGGGTAACCAAAATGTAAGACACAGCTACTGTGGAGACAGGCTTTCAAGGCTGAACTTGAGGAGAAAGGTGTATTTCCATCTGAAGTTGCTCCCCTTCCATCTTGAGCCAACAGCAGGACGAAAAACAGTCAACCATATTGTAATCATTTGTTCTGGCTGAACATGTACATACGAACAGAGGAAGAGAGAGAAACACAGGACTCTGTAAACAGACTTCCTACCCTCAATATCTCACTTTTACTCCCCGATAGTGTGGTACAGATCTGGTCACAATGCTAAGGGCCTGTGCTATGCTGGAGACACAGTTAAGGAGTTGTTGCAGTGCCTTTACATCTTCTATGAAGCCCACTTGCATATAAACTTGGCAATATGCTACTACATATTTATCCCAGGCTTTTTGCCTTTTGCTCCTGCTCTGCAGCCCACGGTCATCGTGTTAAAACCAAAGACACCAGTAATTTACTACAGAGAGACTAATTTTTCTTTGCATGTACGGATAGATAAAGATGAGTACTGCAAAGTTTCCTCTGACATCAATCAGAGCTGAAGTTACTGGCTAATTGTTTTGTTCCTATCCGTGTCAATGGGATCAACCTTCTGTCCGAGAGTAGGAACAGATTTTTAAAATACTGAAAGCAACTATTAGAATACATTTTCAAAGTTCCAATTCATAGAGAAACACAGGTGCTAAAAAGAAGCATTTGCTACTAACAAGCCCAACTAGATTCAAACTTCAGAAGCAGAGGGACTACAAGCAGTGCTTTCATGGGAGCATTTTTTCCAACAGATACCAAGTAAGTAATAAATGACAACTAAACATCAACATCATGTGTTCATTCAGCGTAACTAGAATGAAATAGATTGAAAGAAATTAAAAATAAATTTCAATACTATAAATTAAAAGATGCCACAGAAGGTATGTAAATCACATGCCACAAGGTCTTGTTTTTTGTTTATGAAGAACGTGTTTTCAGTTTGATGGAGAGGCATCATTACGGAGGGAATTTGAGGCATTTTAAACAGCAGAAGCACTCATTAAGAATTCATTTCTAACAGGAAGACTGAAAAAAAATTAAAATTAATGAGTAGGATGAAGGGGGAGGACTTTGAAGATGACAGTTTCTTGCTAAAATAAGACACACTTGATATTAATCACAAGCAGTTCACATACATGCATTACCCCTAACTCCACTATCAAAATCTCCAGGACTAATTCACAGCTGCTTCATGTTCACTTTGTGGCAGGCTCTTTGGCAAAGCACAGTGTGGCCCCTCAGCCACTGTGGCAATAAAGAGGAGCAATAAATCCCTAGGCAAAGGACACTCACAGGCTGCTTTAAATTCAGGATCTTCAATATTTCTGCAATGGTAACTACATGAAACCTTCAGGAAGAGCTAGAAATACAGTCTATACCAAAAGCTCAAATTGAGTACAGTAGATTCTGAGCAGGAAGAGCACAAGGGCTTTTGTTGCACTGCTATCATATTTCTTCCTTAAATGAATTAAATTCAGCTGTGACAATTTGTAGTTGGCACAAAGCACCTGCTAAGTCTCTTTGAAAGTCTGACTGGTTTAGGAACTCAAAATCCGGACATCAGAGAGATTTTCTCCAACACTTTTTCCTATCCCTTAGTCTTAAAAGTAAGAAAATCACCTTCTTTAAACACAGCAGTACACACACACACACACATGTATGGGCTAGACTGCTACGCTACACAACAACACACGTTGACAATTCAGTGTGGTGCAACCATCAATTCGTTCTTCGATATCATCACATTGTAAAATAAATTTTTGATGATTCCTCCTGTGAAAATTTTTGCTTATTTCATTTAAATTTAGATATTCAGGAGAAAGGGTTTTGTAGGGAACTCTGCTTCAGGCTTGCTATAAAAAAATGGTAATGACAAAAAGGAGATTTGGGAAAGACATTGCTCTCTCTGGATCTCTTAGCGTATGTTAACAAAAAAAAAAGTAAAAAATGGAAGATAGGTCTGGCAGGGAAGAGACTTAATCCAAGCTGAATTGACATTGGTACTGATATTGTGGAGGGCATCCTGTGCCAATGTGGAAAGTCTGGGACAAAGAGGAGCAAAAGCATTAGTGCAGAAATTACTGGAGTGGAGCAGGAATTGCATAAAGAAATTTAAGGGAATGAGCATTTGATGTGCATCTCGTTTCACAAAAAGAGCATGCTGGAAGATCACTTCATGCTGAGCATGTTCCTTACTAGCGAGTGTTGTGTCAGTGTGGTACCTCTCTGTATTTGGCCATTCCCACTGTCCCCTATGAGTTGCTTTATTTATTTATTTATTTATTTCCTTCCAATCATGTGGAGCACCACACAGAAGAGATGCCCTGCACTCCAGACAAACACAACTCTGCTGAACGACACAGCTATCAAAGTTATGTCTGGATCTGGTCCAAAGGCCCCTGAAATTAGCAGAAAGACTTCCTGGGATTACAAGGAGTTGGGGATCAAGCCTAGGCAAAGCCTGAGCTCCTTCAGAGAGCTAGGAAATGGGAGAGGTGGTCCAGCCAGCTGCATACAAACTGCCTAACAAGACTCAGCTGTGCCAGTACAACTGTAATGTTTCTGTCCCCATCTGGGAACCTTCAGAGCTAACTGGGGTGGTCTCTGTATGACCCTGCATTGCATCATGTAGACACCGTCGCAGCTCAGCTGATTTTGCTTTGAAATAATAGCAGCAACAACAGAACAGGCAGTTTACAACTATATGACTATCTCTTATTAATATTTGTCCCTTTAAGGTTTGGCATCTTCAACAACCATGTATGAAAATGGGTTGAAAAGGCTGCATGAAAATTCTCCTTAAGGACTCAGCTGACCCAAATACACAGTTCTCCTGCTCTGAATTCCTCTATATGGTGCAGGGAGACAAACTGCTCTGTTTTTCTCTCTTGCTCTCTCGCCTTTTTTTTTTTTTTTTCGTTCCATGATGCTGCATTGCAGGACCAAATGTACTGATTGTTATGTAGTATCTTATTTTGATTTTCCTCTCCCCACATTAAATGCTTCTGGTACTCTCAGGACAACCAGGACAGATCTGTCTCCTGTTAAGAAGGGGTAGATGATACCTCTTTGTAACAGGTAAGCTAAAAAGCACATGTAGGTCAGAGTAGTGATTGCACTTCAGAGTGCTACCAACATGACTACATCAGACAATGGCATGACAACATGTAACTAAAAAAAGCCCTGACCACAGAAACACTTACTATAGATGCAGTGACAGCATGAAAACACGATTTTCACTGCTTTAGCTTGCCTTGTGTAGGCTGAGGGTAACTAGTAAGGCTGTATTCCCAACAGCAGCGCTATGCTGGTATTGCATAAGTATTTCAACAGTACAGCAGGCATAGCTTTCAAAAAAAACCAAACCACCTCCTATTGCTCTCTACTGTGTATCTGTAGAAAATTCTGCAGAATTAAATGACAGACAACATTTGAACGCTTTTATCATCTCTGTGGAATAAACATGACAGAAGGAGTAATACCTGTTTTGGTTCTTCTGTCATCAATAAAGCTAGCTTCGGTTGTAGAAGCTTTACCTCCACGCATCTTTACCAAGTGAGCAAGCTTCTGAAAGGAGCAACAGAATATCCTTTTCTTTCATTTGCAAGTTTGGACATATCTACAAGTCATGGAGAGGAAAAAAAAAAGGGAAACCTAAAATGCCATTGGTTTTATAGTCACACTTAGAGTCATACTGCAAAACCGGCTCTTTGTGCTCCTCAGGAAACCTGCACAAGCATTTAACAACTGCAAGAACATTCAACGTCAAAGGCTGGCTCTTTGAGGAGATGAGTCGCCTTCTAGCTTTAGTGCTGAGGTCTGCAAAGTAGAGGCTGTACTACAGATGAGATGGCTGGGAAATCCCTAAATCAAACAGCAAGATCTGTGAACCACGTACATAAGTAAGAGCTTTATGGAGCCCTGTGTCTGAATTTTGTACACAAAAGAATTGGCATAGGAAAGCTGATTATTGCCCTGATTCAATGGATCAATGTATGCTAGCACCAAGCCTGCTCTTATCATTCACCAAAGCCCACTCTAGCTTTCAAGACCCCAATGAAACTGAAGGAGAGGAAGATACACAACCCCACATCAGTAGAGAAGAAGTCAGTGTTAGTTACAGTTTACTTCCACCAGTCTAACCCTTTTCCAGCAGCTTACAGTGAGAGTTCTTCCAAACTGCTGGAAGAGCACAAGGAGAACAGTCCTGAACACTGCGGACACTGAACATGGATCCACATGATCCTGATAAATTCCTGGAGCACAGTATCAGTCTGCCTCAGGATCAGAAAAAAGGCAGAAGATTTTTGGGAGGTCAGAGCTTTGGTTGCTTCAACGCACTGGGCTGACGTCCCACAGCAGTGTAGAGTACCGCTCCTCCTGAAGCCGTAATGAAACCTCAGAAGAGCACTGTCTGACTCGTGGGCTGCTTAGTCTTCTACAGCACTGGCAGTCTTAGCTGAGATGAGACTGTCACATGTAGCTGAAGAAGGAAAAACGGCTCCTGGCAGACCAGGTAGTCCCTCACAGTACTTCTGACAATGCTGTGACATAGAAAACTACTTGGAAAGTCTGATAAGTTATTTGCACTAAAGAAGGGTAAGGCTAGCAGGAAAGGATGAAACAGTCTGTCAGTAAGTATATCACTTGTTCAGCTTGTAATGGAAGGAGAAAGAAAAAGGAAATCATGGAAATTAGCTATGGATGTGCTATCAGACTACAATCAGAGCCCAGAGTGAGACGGGGAGAGAATTTTTCCTGTTTCTCATGGAGAAATGAATACTGTGGTAAAGCCATGCCAACTTGCCTGGTATCTTGCTCTCCAAAACCACAGCAGAAAGCAGTCTCAAGCCTGCTTTGCACCTCAAATATGTATGGTTTTCCCACCAGAAGCTCCAAGCTTTTGGAGGTAACAAATAGTTTATGATGTGGCACTCCTGGGCTGCAAACAGAAAACTGCCCAGTTTTCCACTAGCTGATTTATCAACATAGAGAATTACAGAAACGCAGTGCACTTGCAGATACTGACCAGTTCAATGGCAGGGGAAGGGAAATGCAAAAGGATGGGAAGACTAAGGCACGCACAGCATACAGTTCAGAGGTTAAAATGCTCTGGCAAGAAGAAAGTTCAGCCTTTGTCTATGATAAAGTGGTTGATTCTGCAAAGCCGGACAGGTATCAAGAACCAGTTAATTGAGGGCAAGAGAGTGTGAGGGTACAAAGTGAAAATAGAGCAGTCAAGGGGATCAAAACAGCTGCCACAAAGTCTGTTTTCCCTTAGGGTTTTCTGGTTATCATTTGAAGATAAATACACTTTTCAACTAACCTATTCTGTGGAGCTAATTCCGTAGAAGGGTTCTACGACTGATGCCTAACGCACCCAGGAGTGGGTAACTGTACCTGTGTAGTGTCTGTTCAGATTTTGCACTAGGGCATATCCACTGTTATGCCTAATAAAAAATGAAATAATACAGCTGTGACGAAAGCATTGTACGCATATCTTCACTTATCCCTCACAGCAGATGGCCAGCAGACATCCCAATGCAAGTGCCAGACTTAGCAGTGTGTATGCATGTAACAAGGTGTGAAACAGCAAAGAGGAATTAAAGGCAAGTTCCTATACAAATATGGAAAAGCCTACTTTCTTAGGCTTTGCAGCTGTGCATAGATGAAAACAGCTTCTTTCATAAATTAATGTGATCTTTGCCACTTCCAAAGTTTGCTTTTCACAAGGCTGCCATATTCCCTCCCTGGGAATTAAATCTTTATAGATCACAACAGGTACAATATGCTGGGTATGTTTTGCACAACAGCATATTTTGGGAGTCAAAACACTGTGCCAATTACCTGTACAGTGTATTTACAGAGGCATGGCTTCTAAAGAATACGTATGAATTTACAAACAACTGATTAAAACTTATTCCTGTTCTGCTCCAGTTTTCCAATCTGTATATTTTTGTGACTCCATTGCACCAGCAGAGCCATTCGGTGAATTCAAGCCTATGAAAAAAGACTACCTCCAACAACCCACGCAGTCCATGCCCCTTGGTGCTCTGGGTGCGATGTCAAGACCCAACAGAAATCTCTGTGTTTCTTCTTGCATCACTGTGGCACACACAGAGAAGGAGGTGCCCAGAAGCAAAGAACATTTAGCATAATGAGTTGGATGGGTGGTCAGCAGTTTAAACCAGCCACTTGATGTTACTATAATGAGGTCTCAGTTTAAC
This sequence comes from Penelope pileata, assembly GCA_013396635.1. Taxonomy (NCBI): domain Eukaryota; kingdom Metazoa; phylum Chordata; class Aves; order Galliformes; family Cracidae; genus Penelope; species Penelope pileata. The sequence goes on from WBMW01005590.1 coordinate 335,577, forward strand.
AGTTGTTCTGCAAGCACAAAAATTCTCTCCATCCCAAGGAAATCACTTAAAAATAAAATGAACTAAAATCAAATCATCTGTTTAAGAAGAAAGACGTTATGGCTTGGAAAATGCACATCATGGGTGGAGAAAAAATGCCTATGGATGAGTAAAAATTGTTTTTCATAGCAGCAGGATCAAGGAGCCTCTAAGCTTTATCTCAGGGACTGCACAATGTAAATAAAGCTCAAATTTAGACCTGCAGCAAATACCTGCAGTTCTGCTGAATCCAGGAGTAGAATCCTCTTAGGAAAACTCAGAGCTTAGCTCAGTATGTTTTATACACGTTTTGAGCAACAGAAGTTTTACTTGAGAATGAATGAAATTATTTCCATGATGGTTAGCAGAATCATGTCATGCCACCTCCTCCAAGGCAACAAATATCCCTTCTATACTGTCTGTTGAATCAACTAGAAAATGTCCATCTAGCATCAGCACCTTCCGTTGCATTTAGGAGCAACCTTGATCTTTCAACTACTACATCATTAACTTCCTGCGTCTCACTTCCAAGACTAACTCATTAAAACGTATTCTCAGGAACGTGTCTGGTCCATTATACCCTACCTATTCTTAAGTTCAATAAGATTTAAGTATAGGCTTTAGGCTTAGCATACCTAAACATCTATATGCTCACAGTGAATTTACCAAGACCTAACCTTTTTGCCAGGCTCTGAATTCTTCAGTTCTGCTCAGATCTCTCACTTCTCCAGTTACACCGGGTGCTGTGAGTCTAGGTATTCATAGTCCTTATCATAAGAACAGCGCTTAAACTACTGATATGTACTGGTTAAAATACTGTAACTTTTAAAATTCACATCTGCACATGCAAATAAAAGCAGATTATTCTGACTGGCTATTATCAATGTTTTCATTAGATCAGGCTGTGTTAAACTCTGTATTCAGTTATAATGAAGTTCACAGAGCTAGTATGAAACCATTAGCCATAACAGCAGGATTTGTGGCATCTTAAGGTTAAGAATGCGCACAAAATGGAGCCTAACTTTGTTCAAGTTCTATAAGCTTTTGAAATAAAGAGACCAGGGTAAATGTACAGCTCTTAAGGCATATGGCGATATTAGAAGAACACAGCTAAGGGTTGAAGTGAGGTCTGAGGACACAGTTAACACAAGACGCCAGAGGGCTTATAACCACAGCAGCTGTGAAGGACAAGGGCTGTGGGGAATGCTGTAGAGATGTGCATACCAAACGCTGAATAAAAAGAAGAGACAAAAACTATATTTGCAATGGTACCAGACAATTACAGCAATGGGGAGGAAGAAATGGAGGATGACATGAATAGTACTGCTGGTCAAAAGATGTGTCAAAATTAGGGGAGAGAAATCAAGCATCTCTAATCATATCTGCACCTGCAAAACAAGTGGAAGAGAAACAGAGACTGTAATGAAAAGGACAGCTGGAGAGATGATATCAGAGGATGGAGGTCAAGCCTCTGTGAGAACCAGCAACTTGAGACAGTGAGAAATGAGAGAGGCAGAAATAGCTAAGATCTCTTTGGAAGCACTAGGAAGGTATGTCAATATGTTTGCTTTTGTCTATAGTCTGCTAGCTAGCTGTTCCTCTGTTTACAAAACTTTCCCTACAATTAAAATTTCATTTATATCTACCACTTAAATCCCAGAAATTCAGTAATCACGTTTTATTCCAGCGCAGTACATTTATGATCCCATTTTGAGCATTTCCTCCTTTTTTTTTTTTTTTTTTTAAATTACTGTAAGTCTGGTTGTGATACTTGGTCAAATTCTTTCATCACATCTGCACTGGAATTCAGGTTAGATATTAAGGAAAAAGTAAAATCACTGGGTGTGTAACGGAGTACTGGTATAGACTGTCCAGAGAGGCTGAAGAACCTCAATTCCTTCGGGTTTGCAAACCAAGACAGACAAAGCCACGACTGACATATGTTTGAGTGGGAGGCTGGACTACATAAACCCTCACAGGCCCCTTCCAAACATTATTTCTATGATTCTACACATTTCTCCAATTTCTCTCTTTACCTTGCTTAGGAATTGTAACAATCTGGCTATCCTAAATTTCCCCTTCCTTGATGTCTCCTCTCTTCTTCAAGCAGTACATCGTCACTTCCAGATGCCTTATACTGGGCTGCCCCTTCCTATGCTCGGCCCTTCTGCAGAGCTCTTCCATGGCTGCTAAATTTACAGCTTACACCCTCTGTAAGGTGAGAAAACATGACCCCAGATGACTGGGAAGACAGCTACGCCGTACTCTATCCTGTGTCCAACAATCTTACCCATCTGTTTTTAAGTACATATTATTTTGTGGATTTGATAAAACAGAGATTGATTTAAGAAGTAGAAATGAGGATAAGATAAATATGTAACACCTAGAGGACAATATGCACTCTCATGTTGTGTCTTTCCTTTCTGCTTTTACAGTGCTGCCTGGACAGAGAGGGACAACAGGAGGTTAACAAAGGACAGATGGGATTTAGGAAGGAAATTCAGGGACAGCTGAGGGAGCAGGAGTGAAGAGAGAAAACTCATCAAAGAATAGAGATAAGAACATTAGACTGAGGGGATTTATTTCAGGGTATTAGGAAGGAAATATAAGAAGAAAAATCTCAAAAAAATAAAAAATAAAAACCTTTATGCTAAAGTACTTCACAGCTGGGGGAAATTACTCTGCCACTATTGACAGCCAGCACTTTCTGCTGGACCATCTCCACACACACAAATGTAGACATGCATGCTGCCCTTCTCTCCATGGAGCAACAGCCACTTCCAGTCTGTTACAAGGATCATGACTGACAGTGCAATAGAACATCCAGAACACCATAAGATGTAATCTACTGGCAATTCTTCCAGGAAAACTTTACATGTGCATCACAACCCTGTTAAAAAACTGCTTCAGATGCAACAGGGAAAATCAGTAACATTCTCCATTTCCTTGTACATTTGTTATGGCAGTTTTTACATATTCTGGTAGCTCTTCTTCATTTTACATCTCCTAGCCTTGGTTATTTAGCTATACAGAGTTGTACATCAAGTTCTTGGGATCTGAAAAAATAAGCTAAATACACAAGAGCATTCCTTGTGAGCAGACATGACATCACAGAACATGCTGGGTTGGAAAGGACCCCAAGGATCATCAAGTTCCAACCCTCCTGCTGCAGGCAGTGCCACCAACCTTCAGATCAGGTACTAGATCAGGTTGCCCAGGGCCCCATCCAACCTGGCCTTGAACACCTCCAGGAACGGGACATCCACAACCTCTCTGGGCAGCCTGTTCCAGCACCTCACCACTCTCTCAGTAAAGAACTTCCCCCTGACATCTAGCCTAAACCTTCCCAACTTCAGCTTAAAACCGTCCCCCTTTGTCCTATCACTATCTACCCTTGTAATGAGAAGAAACTAGGTGTTCCTGTCTTGCTCATACATTTTGCTATTATTTATTTATTGCAGATATGTCTGCATTTGAGAGAGGCAGATGATAAGCCATGTTTCCACCTCCCGAAGCTGCAGGATAACTAAAAGTGAAAAAAAAAAAAGAATCACACTCTGTTGTGTTACCCCTTGCAACAGTGACATTTCCTTACCACTTTCGCACAGAATGTACAGAAGAAGAGGCACTTGTTGAGAGAGCTGGAAGCGATGTAAGAACATTTCTCCCTGTGGTATATACCACGAATGAGACTAGGAACAAGTGATTATGTTGTTTCTTAGACCAGATTTTCCTTCCTGAGTGTTGACAACTGTTCCCAACTGTCCCCCGCCTTACCAAAACATTCTAAAACAAGATTTTGAATGTGTTAAATTTAGCAGAAGCCGGAGCATGGGTCCAAAATTTCCAGAAAGGACTGGGATTTTGGCTGCCTGACTTTTTTGAGTTATCATTGAAAAAGCCTCCTGGAAAAGCCAGCATGCCATTGGGTTTAGCAGCCCAGAATTTCTTGCCACTTTCAAAAGTCCCTATTTCTACCAGAGGCAACACATGATAACCTAGCAGAAGTGTTACTGAGCAACCATTACATGCTGAGAGAATGGAATGCATGCAGAAGTTCAAGACTAAACTCACTCTTTCCCCATGGTTCGCACAGAATTAAGGTAATACCTCTATTACTGCTCTCACAGCGCAAAGCCATCGCTGCTGCCTCCTCATGCAGTGGTAGAGCACATCATGGGATATTACACCATATGGCTCAAGAACGCTGGGTGTTCTGACAACACAGCGATTGCTTCACCCATGTTGGAGCAGAATCAACTATGCCATCACTGCAACTCCATCACTGCATGGTAGCTGAGCCACTAGAGCACAGGTTTGGTCTCTCTTAATGCACCTGAAAGATTCTCTTGGAGTTAGAGGAGAAAACACCATTTTGAACTAAATGTTGGGCATCTCCTCTGTACACATAGCATGTGTATCCATGGGAAGACAGCAGCAGAATGCAAATGATGGTTTATTGCTACAGGAGTGTGCTTCATGAACAAACCAGTATATATTAGATGCAGGCCCACTGTGGGCTTGGCACCTCAGACTGGTAGGATGCAAGGTAGTGAGTTCAGAGACAGCTGCTGGTAAAAGACGAAATGCCCAAACACTTAAAAACTTACCACTAGAGAGGTCAGCATGCTGCAACAGCAGCAAAACAAACCAATGGCATATTGTGTCCAGCTCCAGCTGACAGCTCTAGAACTAACAGTTATATGCACTGGGCTTTACAGATTTTTTCTAAATTTGTGCCGACTATTTTATAGCACAAACCACAGGAGCGGACTGAGCAAGGCCTGGTTTACCCTTAACAAATCAACAGCTAATCTTTTACATTGGATATAAAAATGGAAAACAAGAGCCTACATCTCCTAACTGACAATGCAATGCCAGGCCTTAGCTCACAGCTGTGCTAGTCAGTGTATATCCATTAGGTGACATTTTATTTGGGTTAGGAAACTCTCATAAGCTACACTGGGCTAAGAAATGCTGGTGCACAAGGCATCACACGGCTGTTTCAGTGTAAGAGAAACTTTGAAACACATCTTTGCTCAGATGGCTTGCCTGCTATAAACAGAGATGAACTACAGCCCTTAAGTGGGATGGATCAGTATATTGATGTTTGTGGTGCTTGTTCTGGATGACAGGTGCGGGTCAAACATCTGAGCCAGTTCTGGTCTCAGTCAATCTACTTCAGGATTGATGTCCCATTACTGCTATTGCTCTTCCAATGTAAAGCTGGCTCTCTTTCCAGAAGAAAAAAGAACTGAAAGGTTTCCAGACAAGATTCTGGAATGTAAAATATGAACCAATGTGAAACAGTCTCTCCATCTGCACCCCAGAAAAAAGGAGTTTAAAGCAGAAAAGAAAATACACACCAATCTAAGCTATACTTACTGAGACACCCTTGGGTCCTCAACGAAATCAACAAATGCTGTGTCGCACCACTGAGACACCAGCATCTTCCTCCTCCTAAACTGTTTACAAGCTTCTGCAATGACACTGAGCAAACACTGGCCTGGCAGAATCACAAAAGCAAAAACTAGGAACCTATCCTAGCACAATGTCAGATCCTGTAATGTTGTTCTGGTCCTTATAGGTATATCTTTAATATGGCTTGATCAATATAGCATTCACACTTCTAATTGCATCTGAGATTCATTCTGAGTTTTGCTTTTTGTCAAGAAAGAAATCGTTTGAGCAAGAAAAGGTTATCTTTCATCAAGAGCTGCAGAACTTAAAAATCTCTCTATAGTTCAGGTCAGAAAACATAGAATCATCATAGAAACACTAGTTTGGAAAGGACCTACAAGGTCATCTAGTCCAACCGCCATCCTGCCACCAACATTACCCAGTAAACTACTAAACCATATCCCTTAGCACCTCATCTAGATGTTTCTTGAACTCCACCAGGGATGGTGACTCTACTACCTCCCTGGGCAGGCTGTTCCAGTGCCTGATCACTCTTGCAGAGAATTTTTCCCTTATAACTAACCTGAATCTCACCTGGTGCAACTTGTGGCCATTTCCTCAAGTCTTATCATTAGTTATCTAAAACTAACACTCTCCCTTGCTCATGTTCTGCTTCAAAGTTACCAAAACAAATATTTGGTAACTCCCTAAAGATTTGGAGAATTATTCTATTCATAATTTAAAATGCATTTCCTATCCGTAAATGCAGACAAAGCTGACAATTCTATACATTGCTTAACTAGTATCCTCTCTCCTGTGACATCCTTTATTCTCTGCAGGCTGGGACAAGCATCACCCTGTGCGCCTTCAGACTGACTAATTAACCAGAGAACAGAACTAGTTGAAATACTAGTAGAATAAGTCAGTGAAAAGAAGTCTCAGTTTGAATTAGATTAAAATCCATCACTTTTCAAGCATTTTTCACTAACTTTTAGTGAGCAAAGGGAAAATAAGAAGGGAAGTTTTGAATGTCCTAAGGAGCCTACATTTCCAGCTAAAAAAAAAAAAAAAAAAAAAAAAGTTA
>WBMW01005590.1:342092-399572 GCA_013396635.1 Penelope pileata
AAAAAAAAAGGTTCATCTTGCCTTTCAGGGGGTGGTCTTTCCTGGTAAACTCAACAAACAGACAAGGACCCTGGTGCTTTCTGCCATTTCCCCATACAGCAACATTTTGTAGGGTCACATAGCGGGGGATGCTGCCCCCCCGTGTACTCTTGGAGCCCAATCAAGCCTTGCTACATCTTGTCCTGAAAACACAGGGCTTGGAGATGCTGGGAGTGCAGGGAGAGGCAGGGCTTTCATAATCTGGACATGGCAAGCAGGATTCCTAACACCCTGCTATATAAGTGAAATAAAGCTATAGTCTTCCTCACTCCAAATGCAAGTATGGTGCAGTTACAGTGGAAGTAGCTAAAGAGAAAGCTGAACACAAAGGGTTTTTAGAGGCTGATAATTGACAGCAGCTTCCCAGGTGGATGAGGACTGTATGCCAGAGCACATCTCTGAGAGCAGCTGTTTGTCTACCCAGGTATTATGGTTACAATCAAGTCAAATGAACAGCAAAAGCACTCCTTGACTTCAGCTAGCTCTAGCTGGGGCTCAGGAAGAGCATTTACTGCTGCATGACCAAGTCAGCACGCAAGTATTGTAGATGGTCTGTGTCTATGTGTTTGCACACACAGGGCTGTGGGTAGAACATGCCTGGTAAAACAGATTTGAACCAGACAACTACAATATAACTCTGTGGAATTAAAAGTAGGGTGAAAAAAAATAGAACCAATTATTTTTATACCTTGCCCAAGTCCCTCAGTTGATCACACTAACTTTAGAAAGCAAAAGGCATGGTGCACAGTTGACAGATTTGTTCCTCTGACAGGTACATCGTGTGCTCGCAATTCCTGTTTAACTTCCTTCCTGAAGAATACCTCAAACTGTGCTCCTTGTGGGTGTGGTGGAAAGTGGGGGTGGAGAGTGATTCTTCTCTGAAGGAAAATACAATTATCCAACTTCTTTAACTGCTCAAACAGATGACAAGTGAACAGGCTTCCAATGCTCCCCACCAGCTCCAGTTTAAAACAAAAGACTCTGCATTATACATTCACTAACAGATTCCTAGTCCCAAACTCCCTATAGCAGAAGGGAGCCAGGGAAAATAAGCCCCTTTCATTTTGCTGTGGTTTTTTTTTTTTTTTTTTTTTTTTTTTTTATATTGCAAGGTGCTTTTTTTGGTCCCTTTGAACTTAGAAGACAGACTCACACATGAGGCTATGCTATGCTAAATGGGTTGCTGCTGGAATACGAACGAGGACTGAAGAGGCAGGGGGTGAGGGCGTGTTTGTGCGCTTCTGTTCTTTGATGGGTGTCAATCATTTCTGCAGTTTGTTCACCACCTACGCAGTGAAACATGCAGACAGACACGCACACATGCCTAATCCGCTCTCTTCCAGTGCTAAAAGCAGATAAATGTGTGGTAATGCTCTAGGTTAAAGACGAACCAAACCAAGGGTGAGCGCATGTATTTATAACAAGCATACACAGCAAACGTGCAAGGGAAGATCCATGTAAGCATAAATGTGCTCATCTGTATGCTGCAACTTATATGTTCAACAGCAGGTAAAAATAGGAGTATCAGACAGTACATACGTGTTTTGGGGAGGTTTTTTTTTTTTTTGCCATGAGTACAAGGTCATCTGGGTTGGTCTCTTGCAGCAATAAGTCAATCAATCAGAAGAATAACAGATGAGAACCAGTAAGTTAGCACCGTGTATAGCAGGGAGTATAGGAAAGTTTGGTGAATGCTTTAAAGCCTCTTCTTTGGGACTGCAATACACTTAATAATAAATAAATACATTTACTTTCATTCCTATTTGCTATTTTTAATACAATGGTCTCCAGCATCTTGTGTGCCAGTATATTAGATCAATCTGAACACACTTGAATGGTAAAATTATATGGTCTTATTTCTTTGTTCATTTGTACCCAATTGTAGGGGTATTCAGAGGGATTCAGTAGCAGCTTAACAATTTTCACTGCAATCAACAGTAAAATACCCAAATGATGCAGCTTGAAAAAAATTTTTTTTTTTTAAATGCTATTATTGAATAAATTAAAAAAAAAATCTGACTTTGTGATATTGAGAGCTTGGTGTTGGTTAGTATGAATTCAGTAATGTCATGGAAACTGTTTTTGCCACTATCAAAGCTGAATTTGAACCAAGTGACACTAATTCAGTTCATCTCTACCCCTGTCTCAGATTTAGGTTCTCCTCGATGTTGTTCTAATCATTTGGTAATCATTTCTGTAGACCAGGCCTTGAGTCAGCAGCTGAGAACAGCTAGGTCAGCCAATATCAAGCTCCTAAAATTTGTCTGAGAAGGCAGAAAATGAGGTGTTCCAAAGTGAAGATGCTGCTTTCAAGAATTCCCTTCTTAACTCACCTGGGGGAGCCTAAATTTCTGCTTCTGCAGATACACTGCACAAGCCTCTCTCCTTACACTCCAGACAGAGATAAGTGTCTTTTTATAGATTTCAAGTATGTGATTAGAAACCCATAGATTTATGGATTTTGAGGCCAGAGAGGCTGTTTCATTCATCTAGTCCAAGCTAATGCATAGCATGGTTCAGGAAATCATCTTCAAAATGCTTTGTGCTGCAAGTCCAGCAGCCTAAGCTGAACTAAGATCTAGGTTTTAGAAAACCACACAGCAGTTTAATACGAAGCTGAATTTTCTTTCTTCCAGGGAAAAAACCTCACCAAAGCTTTCAATCACTTGTTCCAATCAGTAACTTCCTCCAGCGCTCAAACAGGTTGAACTTTTCTACTTTTAATCTGCCTACCTACAGCTTCCAACTATTTGTTTCCAATAAGCTTTTTGCCCCAAGACTGAATTTATCTTCTATTATCAAATGCCTATCCTCCTTATTAGTATTGGTAAAACATAAGTAAGTTCTCTTTTAACCTTCTCATTGATAAACTGGGTAGGTTGAGTCCTCTGAGTGTCGCATAAGGCATGAGCAGACTGTTTACTTATTCTCTCAGATTTTTTCTGAAATGTTCCCTATTTTAAAACATTTTCCTTGAAGAATTGACACCTTGACCAGACATGCTGCATTTCAGCAGTTTTTGTAACAAAACAGTGATGGCTATTCCATGACACCCCATAGCAAAATGAGGAAAGTAAAACAGAATAAAATCACAGAACAGAGAGAACAAAAATGAAAGGAGTTAAAAAGAAAGCAAAAATAACCAGAAGAAAATGGAGAAAGAAGGAAAGAAAGTCAGATAAGGTAGTAAAACAGCAAATAGCTAAAGAAAGAGAAGCTCGGGAAGAAGCACGGTATGACAAAAAGACTGTGCAAAGCAGCACCTATTTACATGTGTTATCTTGCCTGCTCTAAGAACCTGACAAACCATCCTGCTACTCATCCCTCTATTCAACTATTTCAGGCAATTAGTGATCTCTGATGCTGATGGCTGCACGATCCTCCCCGACTGAAAACACAAGAGTTTTTGGAAGCAGAGCTCATTAGCACCGCAGGGCCNTTTTCAGCCAGCTCCACAAGAGAAGAGCAGAAGGGACTGTGTCTCTTTCCATCCCCCAGCCTTGAAATACCTGCCTTGCTTCAAGGCTGGAACTGGAGGCTTCAGTCAGAGCAAACAAAAGGCTCATACGCACAAAGCACACATATGGAGCCTTGGGCTTCAGTCATCAAGCCTGGGACATCTGTGTCGTTCTCAGGATGTCTGCATGCTCAAATAATTAGTCCAAGGCCAGCTGTCCCCTTCTCGCTCTTCACCTTTTATGCTCCCATTGCTTCTATTACCATTGCCTTTCCAAAGAGTATTTTTGTTCGACAGATCACCAAAAGAAGGGATATTTCTTTTTGCGTATTCTTTGGATGGAGAGATTGGAAGAGGACTGGTGAGGCTGTGAAGAGGAAAGGACTCCTGAGTACACCTTACGACAGTCCTTCACATTGCCATGCAAGCTTTTCCCACATCAGAGGAAAGACCAACTTGAACTCTTAAATTCTGAAGTCTTGAACTCCAAATGCTCGTGCTGGTACTTAAAACGCAACCATCAACAGTGAGCCTGCATGTTCAGGAAAGCTTACTGCTTTATGGCCACAGTTAGCTCATGTATTCCAGGTCTAATTTCCTTCTCTCCTAAAGCCGTGATCCAGAAGTAATTTAGTGAAATTAATGAGCCCTACTCAATCTCAACACGCTCCCTGTAATCCACTCATTTCTGAGGCCTTTCTACTGATTTGTGCCAGAGGATGATGCTAGAGGTACCTCAAGAGGCAGGTCTCCAGGCCAGTGAGGTTACCAAAAGAGCAGCTGAAGAAACCCAGCTCAAGTGTCAATCAGCAGTGTGAAAACAGCAGTCAGAACACAACCAGGACCTCTGTTCTTATCTGTGAAATCTATAGTTCTGCCCCAAAACAGCACTCCTAAGCAGGCCCCAGCTAGAGCTGGGAAGGGAACATTGCTCCTCAGTCTCGATGAGCCAGCCAGGGCATGCCAAAGCAGACAGCTCACGTGTGCAGCGAACAGCTCTGTCCTCTGAGAGGGCAGCAAGTGCACGGATGAGCCATTTACTGCAGCCTGTGCTGCAGCCTGCCTGCCCATGTATCATCTCCATAGCAGCAGTTCTGTTAATTGAGACCAGCTGCTTCAACTCCAAATTCTTCTCTCCAGAAATATTGATACTACTACGTTATGATTAGAAAGCACTTTACCAAATGCCTCTCAATTTTGCACAGCTCAGATGAAGAGCAGCTGCAGAAAGAAGGGACAGTTCCCTGACTGTACAGAATAAAACAAATGCTCACTGCAAAATCACTGGAGAAATGAAGGCTATAAGAAGTAAGTCAAAATAAAATAACGATGGCAGGAGAAAACAGCCCGCTGCATGTGCTCCTGCCTGTCATTTTTGATCTTGAAAGAACAGTGAGCAGACTTCTTCCTTATGCTCTAGGATAAATGGCCACAGCACTGCAGTTTTACAGCTTCATGTGGCAGGTGTGCATATTTGTCAGATCCAGTTTTTCTGTCCAAGGATGGATTAAAGCAAAATCCGTCAATCTGGGCCTGGCTTGGAAGAGCTGCCATGGTGTTGATTTGGCTCCAAGGCCTGTTCTAAACAGCCCACTGGCAAAGAAAGTCACTGCAACTGATAAGCTAATGGGAAGATTTGTGAAGCAGAAATGCCATCACACCCCCATGACTTGGCTTTGCCACTGGCTGTTTCCCTGTGGCTTCTGACTCTATGCAATGGGCTGTCAGCTGGCTGCTTGGCAATGGTCACACTGGGGTTGCTGAAAGCAGCAAGCATTTTTCCCCATCACCCAGGCTGGATTAAGCTGGCTAACAGCACAGTCAACTCCAAATTCACTTAGAAGTCCCAAGCCCTAACTCTGACCACCACACACAGGATATTCCTGAAAAGACATCTGGTTGCTGCATTTATACAAGAACTGGGCTAACCACTTCTATCCCATCTGTTGTTCTAGCCTCCTGAGTATGGAGAACAGAATCCTTGAAAGAGAAAATCTGGTCACGAATGGTCTGAAATGAGAATCAGGACTACAATGCATGGCTTCCTCCTGAGAAGGATGTTGTACAATTTTACAGAAAACATGGCACTCTTCAGCATGTGGCTGTGTAAACAAGGGCCTACCACATCACTTCATTACTCAGATTTTCTACTACAACTGAGGTAATGCAACAAAACAAAAGCAGAGAGATCATTTTGCTGTGCTATGTGATTTGCCTCCTACTCTGAAAATCAATGAGGAAAATAAAATATTTTATACAGATAACAAAGTGTCTCTCAGTTAACATAATGCTCATGTTTTTTAAAAATATTCCTACTGTGTTACTCTGGAAAATATTCAAAGTTTTTAGAGTCTCATCCAGATCTTACCATTTACACACGTCGTTCATTTTCACTGTTTTTCACTCATCTAGAGAACTTCCCTTTAAATCTGCAGTTTTCTTACCTATTTCTCTTTGTCATCTCTTGTCTATAGTAGGAAACAGTTTGAATCCACAGTACTGCAGGAGATGGAATACTTCAAGGAAATTCCAGAAGGGTAAGTCTGAGCACTTTACAATTGAATATAAACCCTCAGAAGCATCCTTTGAAAAAACAAACTTACATGCTACACCTAACATTCACCGACTGCATGTTCCTTTAATCTCCATTTTCTTTCTGCTCCTAGTAAGGTTGCCACACTTGTGCTTGAAAACAGTTGACACACAAGTGCATACAAGACAGAGCAGTGGCAAGACAGACGCTGCGTGTGCTTTCAGGGAAGCTACCTCACCTCTGTGTGCAGATCCATTAGCGTGTTTTGCAGATGACAGCTTGATGCAATTCTGTTGATTGTAGAAGTTGTGCTTCCCTACCCAAGCTGAATTTAGCCTCTCAAGTCACCAAATCACAAGAATAAGCTTTTATGCATGATTGGTTTTTTTTGGTTTTTTGTTTTTTAATTTTTAGACTTCTAAAATCAGTGAAATGGCACTCACGTAAGCAAACATATTGCAAGACCAGGTAAAAACGATTTACTCTGCTCTAAACACTACAGTCATTGGGACAGACCCTTTGACTGTTTCCAGTGACACAGCTCTGTGGATCATTAACAGAATTATAACAGCTTAAACACTTGCGGACCTTAGCACATCAGATCATAACAAACCCATGCAGCAGAATGAGCAGTAGGGGTATTCAAACAACAGATTTGCCAACGTCACTTAAGTCTCCTACTAACATGTGAACACCTCAGTCTGCAACATACTGCAACCACTGCGCAGTGCTCCAGTAGTGAAAATCATGATGCCCAAAGCACAGCTGCCCCAGCAGAGAAGCTGACCGCTGATTTTGTTCTCAAAGCACAGGCATACTCCCATTTAATTTTGGCTGCCCTAGCCTCCCCCATAACTGAATTATTGTTATTATGCTCCGCATAATCTTAGTACTGACAGGGATGTTTGTTAAACATAATTAAAGATATTAATTTTGCATGGAACAAAAGACGCAGAGCCAAGAACTTCATTTTTTTGTTAAATCTCCCATTAGAAAATTACCTTCATTAGCACCGACTCGCTGAGCTTCTCTCTGTTGACAATTTTTATCGCAACCTTCTGACATGTGACACAGTGAACCCCCAACTTCACAAGCCCTGCAGGAGAAACAGAGCAAAACAGAAAAAAGAATTGGTTAGAGTTGTCCACAGTTGAGATTTTTGCCAATAGTATGTTACCCAGCAGTTGGCAATTCATATGCAAACAAATTTCCATTAGCCCCTCCTCCTGCCAAATGAAGTCTTGTGAGTAACGAAGACCCTACAGCCCACAGCGTGACCACTTGGCAGTGAAGCTGCCAGCATCCTCAATGCTAGTGCAGTTTCTACCAAAGCTGTTTTTTGTTGAAATACGTACCAGCTTTCACTGCTCAGAGTGTTCTACCAGTGTGAAGTAAACAATTTACCTGCACTAGGCTGGGGACCTTTCTCAGCACCTGACATCACTGAAAGCTCAGAAAGCAACAGAACTAGATGGTCAAGTGGCTGCAGTGTAGACACAGTCACTAAACTTCTTCTGGTCCTCTCCAACATGTACACAATCACAATAAAAACACACTTGAGTTTTCCCCTACTGTTTTAACTTACTCTGCTGCACGAAGTTAACACCGTGCTGAATGCCACAGAGGAATGGAGGAACAACAGCAAGTACTGATCAGCACTAAGTTCTTATTTATATCCTCGCTACTAACTACAACCCTAAAAAACAGTGTTGTTAAATGGCTACATGTGGGAAAGGATATGGTTATTCCCAACAGGGAATCAGATCAGGATGTCTTAGTTATCAAAAAGCAGTGAATAAAATTTTAAGAACTAAAAGAAAGATGTAAGTAACGAAGTATTATTGTCTGCAGAATTTTTATCTGAATCTGCTGACTCACATGAAAGTACATCAAGAGATCTCCCATGAGTGAATTAAACATGGACTCTCAAGCTCTCAACTTGATCTTCATCAACAAAATTTCTACCCTGAAAAATGTTACTTCGTAGGGCTATTCCAGGGAGATCTGTTTGCTTCAGCTCTTACTCTTGTCAAATATGTGCATGCAGTACAATACCTAATAGGCTGGATCCCATCCCACTCCACAGACAATGTGCCAAATTGTCATTTAGTTTAATTCAGTTATAACTTGAGGAAGAAATGGCATCTCCCTGGTGTCGGTAAGACCTGCCGGACTTCACAGAGCATTTATAAGCAATGATGTTGCATAGAAAGAACACGTTCAGTTCAGCTTGCAGCTCCTAGGTTGGGTGGCATTAAGATCCTGACCTCATTCTCTGTCCCAAATACCAAAGGCAAAGATATTGCTATATCTGTTAAGCAAAAACAACAGATCTGCGGCCCAGAGAAACTCTGACCATAAGACTTCACACTTTTTCAAAGATGGATGAAATATGTAGACCACTGCCATAACTTTAAACCATCCCCAGCAATTTGAATCGGGGTTTCATCAGGGGCTCCAGCCATCTCCTACAGATACTTTCCATCTTTTTGCTACAGTTAATCATTGATGTTGAACCATTAACCACGGGCTGTTATGCCAAGAAACAACTCCAATTCACTTCCAGTTCTCTCTTTTATGGTGTGCACAGGTTTTCTGGATATTTCCAGTCACAATTTTCCAGTTTCATCTGGCTAAATGCTGACATCCTCACTTTCTGCCATGACATGAACAAGTCACAAAAACAAAGGACGCAGCACATTGACAAGCCCACTTGAGGCTGTGTCCGGCAACAGGCTGTCCTCTGCCTGAAGGAGCAGATGAGCACAGCTGGGGGAAGACGCTGTGATGTCCAGCCAATCCTCACTGTTATGGCTGAATTTTGTCTACTCAATAAACATATGATACTACCCATAGCGCTACAGGCTCTGCATTTGCTGCTCAGAGCAGCTGTAGTCTGACTTCTGCAGCTTTGCTTTGGCTTTGCCTTGTTTGGGCAATTGTTGTTGGCACCTCTTCTGAGCTCACACTGCATCAGTCCATGCCCATCCTTTTCTTCTGCTTCCAACACAAACAACATTCTTTGCATCATTCTAAATTCTCTGCCCTTATGTTCCTAAATCTTTGCAGAATTTCTAGCTCAGGCCATCACATCTAGACTCTAGGATACGTCACACAGTCCTGAACTGCAGCATGCTGTAGAGTCATTATTTTAAGAGGTCACTAAAGGTGGCAAACAGCTGCTTCCTGTTACTGGTCCCTCAATCTTAAAGTTTACAGGCTTCCGGAATCTCACACTTCAGGACTTGATTTTAAATGTCGTTCTTCCCAAATCAACACATCTATCCAACTGCACCCAGCTATCTGCAATCGTTTTTATATTCATCCTCACTGAAGCATCCTGTCATTGAGTCACAAGTCAAAGCCATCACAAACCTCTGGGATGGCCTCAGGCCATACAGGCAATCTTCACAGCATCCTCTGTCTTTCTTGCTACTCATCTACCACAGAAATTCAGAAATAAGATTAAATCATTCTGTTTACTCTGATAACCAAGTTCATCAACTATTAGAAGATTTCATACACCTTGTAAAATCACACTGATACTGTCCCAATTATTTTACATTGAATTAATTTCATCACCCGCAGGAAGTCATTCCTGATTTACACCAGTATGTCAGAGAAAAGAATGAGAGAATGCATGTGAGATCTCATGCATTTTTCCTCTCTTCCTAATTCATGTTAAAAATTGAGAAATATACTACACTGTCACCGCAGTCTGCTTTGTGGAGATGGAACTCTAAGACAACCCTTCAAACAGCTCATGACAGCACTTTTCAATGTCCATAATTCAGTAAACGTAATTTTAGAATAAAAAAACCATGTCACTCTGCTTGTATCTCCCTGCTTCCCCCTTCCTTTTGACATCTGTATGCCAGCAGAGCAAAATAAAACCCTCTCACTTGTTCATCTATAGGATAAAGGTCCTCCTATTATGACGAAAAATTCTTGAAGTGATCTTGGTCAAGAAAAGACTTGTATCTGGGACTTCAGGTCTGGTCCCGGCAATTCCTGTCTACTGAGTTACTGCTCAGAGATGACTTATGGTCATTTGAACTCCTGTGGGCTTCTGCTGCTTAAGATACCCCTTTACTGGCATAGAGAACATTAAACATTCAAGACATATTATGTGTCAGTGTAATGGTAGACCGTCAGAGAAAATAAGAAGCAACAATAAGAGTATATTGCTGAGCTATTATTGAAATGGAAATAGCAGCAATGCATGCTCAGAAACCAGTGGTTCAGAAAGCAGTGGTGCTGCTTGTAGGGCTGGGGATTTTTCAGCTCTTCCTCGGCTGCGTACATAGCTGCTAATGAGCACCTCAACCTCTACATTGAAGATCCCATACAGATGCGCCAACAGGTGAGGTGCTTCCTTGTACAGCTTACCTATACATTCCATCCAGCAGAAGTGCCTGTGTGGTCCCCAAGGAGAACAACCGAAGCTGCTATGAGGATATGCTGCTTTGGCATGGCTTAAGGTGAGTCTGCCAAGGCAACAGATACACTGCTTTGTCTTAGGAGCTGCAAACATTGGGCTGCTTTTCATCTTAGCTGCTGAACTGCACCAGAAACAGCCCCATAATTTCAGGCTGGGGAGTAAAGAAGAAAAAATGAACAGACTGCAAGGCAACAGGACGTGTAAACTAACATTGTCTTTTCCTTTATAATTTAAAGCCACGAGCTGAAAAACACCAAGTAACAGGAACTCCAGATGACACAGGGGAAAGATGGCACACAAGAAAGAAGAGCACAGTGAAGCTTACAGGCCTGCCACATCTGAGCACAGCACAGGCCTAAAAGCCATGCCTGTGTGGTTTGCTGCTGGCAAGTCCCACTGTGTGGATATGTAAAGACACACAGATCTTTCCTAAAAACGACAGGAGCTTACATGATGAGCAAGGGACAGATGTAGGTCAGTTAGACAGGTGGACAGCTCACCCTGAAGCAGCAAAAGCAGAATCACTTATTTTACCCAAGCAGTGCGTGTTGCGGGGATGAAGACAAACTTCCTTCCCAAGATGAGCACAGGGCTGTCTCTGTGGCAAGCACCTTCGTGTCTTTTCAGCCAAGGACAGGATTTCAGAGAAGCCTGATGTACTTCTGCTTTATGTTTTGTGTAGGAATATGCTCTAACACATACTAAACAAAGAGGTTGAAGATGGTGCTATTTTGTATCCGCTCTACAATGGTGCCAGTAGCAGCACCAGGGAACACAACTGGGGACAGGGACACCTTGCTAATGAGCCCTGTAATTCAAACTAAAACTTGGTTCTTCATTACAGAAAGAAACATTCTGGGAGCAGGAGAGATCTGTTGCTTAATGCTATCAAAAACTGGAGTCTGCCAAAAATAACAGTCTGAAATAAATGATCATTTTGATAGACTTCAAATCATAAAATAACACTCATTTAAATGCAACATTTATGGTATATACAGTGTTAACAAATAATGTTCCCATAGCCCTTCAGAAATGTTAAACACAATTCATTTTTAATCATGAAGCCAGTAACTACTTCAAGAAGTATAATAAAAAATCAGTTACATTTGCTACTTTTAATGCATGTAAATTTTCCATTGGAAAAAGAAGGCCTTTCACTTTCTTCTGAAATAAAACCAGCCCCATGCCCTACTTGTACTTCTGTCCCAGGGAAACCAGGCCCTGGTTTCAGAGGACCGCCTGCATGTGCCTTGTTGCTTGCTGCTCAGTTCACAACAGAGCACGTTGTCAAAAAACTTCTTGTTTAAAAGATTTAAGTGGAATGCCCCAGTCTGGCCAGTAGTATCTATTTTGGCTGGATGAGCAATTAAAGGAATGTCTAGAGAGATATATTACCCCTAACTGAGCTAGCTAATTGCCAATTAATTCAAGTCAATGAATACCCAGCAAACGTTAATCTAGACATTGTAGGACACAAACATTTGTGATTTACGTCAGGGCTCAGACTAGTACTGGTAACAAACTATTTGAATTCAAGGAAGAACAAAAATCTTAGTGTGAACAGATACAAGCACTCCCTTTTTCAAAAGGCTCACTGTGCCTACACTGTTCCTGCACACAAACTTTGTACATATGATCATTATATACAAGTAGCATGATTTATTTCCACAAATTGGAGGTTACTGTTCTAAGTTTTGCAGTTATTTACAGATGCTCATTCCTGAAAACTACATGCACTGCAATTTGCAAGATCTGCAAACCTTCAAGGATGCCAGTTTAGAAAATCAATCCTTAAAGCAAACAAAAGCATTAATATAACTCAAGCGAAGCATAGAACAATGCTTAAAATGTAACCTTCTTGCTTATTCTCAACAGTTACCTTCTCAAATACTACGGTTTCAATTAGGGTTGAATTAGTTCAGTTACAGTGTCCAACTGCTGAGTGCAGGGAAGTTGCTTTAGATCTACAACAGTGGAAAATGGATTAAGATGTGGCCTACAGCAACATAAACTCCACAGCCATAAAATAAGGATAATAACGCTTACTTACCTTGCAAGAACTGTAGAAGGATTAACTGATTAATCCTTACAAAGCATGTTGGAAAAGGTGGGGATGGGATCTAAAACACTACCCAAGTTTC
Source organism: Penelope pileata (assembly GCA_013396635.1). NCBI lineage: Eukaryota > Metazoa > Chordata > Aves > Galliformes > Cracidae > Penelope > Penelope pileata. The sequence continues at coordinate 354,704 of WBMW01005590.1, forward strand.
ACAAACTACAACCAGGAAAATTGCACCTTAAATATAATCTCAAAATAAAGGTCTAGAATATTTCTTAGTAAGAGTTTTCATTCCATGTCTTAAGTTCTCTAGTTCATAGATCTCGTTTCCTACAATATGGATCTTGTGCTCTTCTTCTCTGCACTAAAAAGAACTTCGTTACCAAGCACCCTACTTATGGAAATCAATAATTGCCCTTAATTACTCAGTCTTCTCATTGAACAGATGTTTATTTTTCTATAGCAATTGTTATCTCAAATTACTGCCTTTAAAATAAACAAAGCCTTGTATCAAATGACACACAAATTACACGGTATCAATTTATAATTGTATTATGGGGAAAGGAGGTATAGGGCTGTCTACAAATCTGAAAGAATGAGGATGGCGCTACCCACACTGGTAATGAAATAATTTGACCATGAGACATTCTACAGAGAGACTCTAGTGCTAAAAGGCTGTTCAGAGGGCTCATGCAATAACTGTTTCTAAATTGAATAAACTGTAGTTACAGTAAGACTAAAGCCAGAGTTCAAATGCTCAGCAGGAGCATGGAAGGAGATGTTCATCAGTGCTGGGATTCACGTGCCTCAGCTCACAGCATGGGGAAACTGCACACTGAACTGCTCCAGCCCAGATGTATCCTCCTGAGCTCCAAGCACTGTCAAACATGCACTGGCTCAGGCAGCCAAAGGGATGCATGTCTGAGCTCAGAGATTTGCAAGAGTGATGCATCAGCTCCCATGTGATGGAATCCACATGCCTGAGATTAGAGAACAAGAGACACAGACACATACACAGACACACAGCAGCTCACTGGGGGCAGGTTTTACACCGTATGCCTCAGAGATTATGGCAGGATCATCCTCCAAGCTCAGCAGGATCAAAACACACAGAACCAACATCACCTCTATCGATTTTTATCTCGGTCTCTTTCTTACAATATTTCATAAATCAATACTTCTCAGAAACCCTTTGTGCCCACTGAATGTAGCGAAGAACGTGACTGGTCAGTCCTTTCAACACGCTGTCTTTCCCATCTCTATACACACCCATGTGTCTACCTACAGAGGCCTCCCAGGGAACTTGGACGCAAACCTGGGTGGGCTTTTGTGAAACTCTGTTACTCCATCAGTCAAGCTCTAACAAGCTCCTCAGGTCTTCCGGGAGCTATCAGCAGCCTGTGGCACCCAGTGGACTGAGCGTCTATTACACACCAAGTCCCTGTTCTTATATAAAAACACCTGGGCGGCTAAGCTGTGCTGGCACTGGAGAGGTGCGGATCTCAGCCTCCTGAGAATGTGTGAAGGCATCTGAACAGCACCCTGTAGACAGGGTGGCTCTGCAGCTTCCAAATGAAAAAAAGAAATTATAATAGATATACCAGAAAAACAAATGAACTCACTCACCACCCTTTTCACCCTTTTTTACATCTCTGAAATGGGTACAGAGGGCTGCAGGCCACTCCAGTCAGAGCTGTACATCTCCTTGCTAAGCCCTCCTGGAGGAATGAGGAGACCCACTTCTCCCTTCAGACCTCCTGAATCGTTTGTCATGAGATGACCAAAGGCAGCCATTTTCAGGAAGGCAGAAGAGCTCTCTGTCCTGCCAAAGACATCTTTTTGAAAGCACGCCGCTATCGTGAGGTAACATCTAGGTAATGAGCCACCACATCCTACTGAGAAGGCCTGCTGCGCTGATAAGGGGGGAACACTGTGCACAGGGCAGGAGGAGACAAAAAAGGAAGATGGGAGGAGAAACTGTGGAGAAACTGCTGTTCACGTGTGCTTTCAGCTGATGCTAATCCCATTTTCCAAGCCCATTTCTCCCCTCCTTCACCGCACTTGCCACCCTACTTCAGCCTGCCTCCTTCAGGGAGCCCTGGCACCCTTTTGACCCTCCCATCAGCCAAGATTGTTTCAGCTAGGTTATATGTATATTAAGGACTTAATTAAAAAGGGAGGTTAGCACAGAAAGCCTTTACACAGAAGACAGAGGTCATGCTCTTCACAAGATTAGGCTCACCACAGAGCACTTCATCTAGCCAGCTCAGTGCTGATACAGCTTACCCTGCCCTCTGACATCTCTTAATCACCAACTGACAGATTTCTAACAGGATTTTCACTCACTGCTGATACACTGCACTTCAGCAATCGTTCAAGGAGTGAGTTGGCTAAACTATATGTGCACCTGTGAGCGAGGCACCAAACAGCAGGTCACATGCACACCCAGCAAATCCTCCTTCCCATGAATTTCCAAAGAGCCTGGTGATGGCAGTGGGATATGGCTCATGCACAGCCAGGGTAGAAATATAATGGACAGATATGGCATATTCTAGATGGTTTTATGACTAAATTTTTCCCAAGGACAAATTACAGAATCGCAGAATCGCAGGGGTTGGAAGGGACCTCGAGAGATCATCGAGTCCAACTCCCCTGCCAGAGCAGGTTCCCTACAGCAGGTTGCACAGGTAGGCGTCCAGGCTGGTCTTAAATATCTCCAGGGAAGGAGACTCCACAACCAAATTGTTCTGCACTCAGTAAAAGCAGGGGGCTGATCTCTTGCAGATCCACATCCTAATTTTCATTTCACATTCTGCCACAAAATCCTGGATCTTTCGTTTCCTAATGATATCTCCAGCCTCATCCCAACAGGTCCTCAGTACATCTCCTGGGTACCCTAATTCCCCCCAGAGGCTCTTCCGCACCTCTACCCCCATCATCAGTAATACCCTCCACAGCTCTACCCATTTGTCCTGTTGTTCATCTATAACCTGTCTTGTTACCTTCCATATTACTTTCCCCTTTCTCCTATGCAGAATACAATATGTTCCAGCTGGTCCAGATCCACAAGCACAATGTCTTGCTAGGCAACCAGCATCTTCCAAACAGAAAATCTAACACTTGACCTCTCCTTGGATTTTCCACTTGGATTTGGGTCTTTCTCCCTTATTCAGCCAACAGCATCCAAAGGAGCTAGAAAGGACTTCACTATCTTTGGAAGATTTTGAGACTGAGAGATCGTTATGCTAATATCATTCAATTTATTTTCGTGGGGGTTCTCCCACCATAGCACAGTGGGGACACCTCATCTTCTTTGTGCTGTATTCAGCTCCCCTGATATGTCTGGCCTTTAAACTTTACAAGAGAGCTGCAGGCTTTGGAATTAAAATCCTGTTGAGTTAATGCCTAAATTCAAACCTCTCCAAATTATTGTTGCAGTTGCTCTTATTCTAGTTTCAGACTTCTTGAGTTTCTGTTTGGCAGTATGATATCTGGATCTTTTTTTTTTAACGTGCCTTCCTAGTGAAACAATGCAATATGGACACCTTATGTATCTAGCTGTCCATGCACCCTCCATCTCCAACAACATTAGATCCCACTGGCTAAATTCGACAGTAAGACCAAAATAACAGGCTCCATGACATTTAACAGCCAAGCAAGGACAGACTTTGTAGGCTGCGTTGGTAAAGAGAAGGATACAGATCAGCCTTCAGTCTCTGAATCTGTCTAAGAGAAAACCCCTCAGTGGTCAGTTAGAAGGAGAACAAGCTCCTGAGCAGAGCTGCAGGCTAGCCAAGGAAATGTGGGTGGGTGACAGAGACAAGGTGGCCCTGAGCCTGCTGAAGGGACAAATGGTCAGAGGTAAGGTCTTGGAGCTCCCAGCAGCAGTCTTAGGGGCCTGCAGAGCACAACTCTGTGGGGTGCTACAAAGATCTCATGGCACAATTGCAGTGGACTGTTTTTCCCATTTTCTTAGATGCTCCTCTGTATGAAGTGTAGAAAATCTAAAACACAATTTTCTTAATTATACTGAATATGAGAAAACTCAAGCTTCTGGCTCAGGACAATGGGAGAAAAGACCATTTGAAAACTGATTTCTGGCTTGAAAAAAAGGAAAGTCAAAGCAAAAGAATTAAAGGTCAGAATAATTAGACTATTATCATTTTAATGAACAGAAACAGGCATATAAAAACCCCAATTTTCAAAAGTATTTTCTTTAATGTGAAAATAATGGCTGAGGTCACAGCGTGGAGCTAAAAGCATTTATCGACTTCTACACCAAGAAGAACAGGAGCTGCCTGCTCATGTAATACAAACTTCACTACAACTGGTTCACTGTGTTCCTTACAGAGAGGAAAGCAGGGGGTCACATTCAATACACCTTTACAGCAAAGGCCCAAGCTCCTCATTAATTTAAGGCAAGGTTTATGAGAAACAATGCAACACCTAGAGAGTAAGGTTAGCTGCGCCTGCACAAAGAAAAAAGTAAAGTGAATTTAATTTCCTTTCAAAAGAAAGGTGGTTGTATAAATACAAACGCGCACACCCCAATCCACCTTCTGATACACAGCTTCATCACGTGGAAATTCATACCAGAGTGGCTGTAGCTAAGGATGTCCTGAAATACAGTTCAATTTCCAATTCAGGCAGGAGCAGTTGATTATGAAAGGACAGTAGCATGAGAACTGTGCTGTCAAAACACATCTTTAAGTCATGCTTCTGTTGCAGGATTTCTATGCGACAGCCCCTACCTGGTTTACTGGAAGATCTCACAGTGATTTTTTCTCTTCCAGAAGAATTCACTGGAGAGGGTGGTGAACAACCCTGTGGGTCTGATCTAAAGCCTAATAAAGTCATCGCAAGATTCATCTGTTTCAGGAATCTGCAGATTGATTTCTTCATCAGCAAGCCACAGCTATCCAAAGCTCAATTACTCTAGCAAGTACTGCTGTAGAGAATGAGATGAAAGTGCAGAAAGTGCAAAAAGTGGCTGTGAAGATCTTGTAGCTAAGCTAAAAGCAACTGTTTTCAGTAGTTACCAAGTTGCACAGCTCTCTGTATGTGTTCACTATCACTAAAGCAAAACAAATCTGGAGGGATTGTTGTTGCTCCACTTCCCCATCAGGAAGGGGTTCTGCTTTTACTCATACTGGTTAATTTCTTGACATCAGCAAAACATTCTTACAATTTGGCTCCACACAAACACTAGTTCAAGGCCAGAGCCACAATAATGAGAGGAGAAAGAGTGAATGAGTTGTTCTAGACGTAAGAGAACCTCATCCCCAGAGTTTTCCCTCTGATTGCTTTCTATTTGTTACTATTTGTATTTCATGGCCCCACATAGTTAGTATGAGGTGTGAGAATACTCAAGAAGATTCCATCAGAAAAATCAGCTTAAGAAGAAGGACAAGTTGTAAGCCCGGATAAGGAGATAGAAGCAAAACACCAGTAAGCATCTTCTCTGTGCAAGCTACCAAGTCTGGAGGAAAGTTAAAAATACCATCCCTCAAGAATGATGCTCCCACATGAGGACCTGGTTCTCTCCACGAGTGCACTGGGGTGATCCCACTGACTTTCTGGGAATTATCCCCAATTCCCACTGATTGAGATGAGGTGCAGGCCTGCCAGCCCCTCCCAGGAGGCTGCATGACACAGCTTGGGCTGCAAACAACAGCCACAGCGTTGACTCGAAGCCACTCACGCTCAGAAGAGGAGGCAGCTCAGAAATAACTGAGATTGCTGCATCTGTTCAATGTCCCAACATACATAAGGGATAAACACACTGAGATAATAGAGTTCTACCCAGCAATAATGCCATTAGACAAATCACATATCCCTTTCCGCAAAGACGTTGGCCTTAAGGGACACTGCCTGCAAAGAGCACAGAAAATACTGTCTTGCTCCTGTGAGCATTACGCACTTTGACTTCATATCATGAGCCTCCTAAATGACTAGGAGCAGCTATGATATTCCTCACTTGCACTGCAGGTCAGGCGACTCACACCTCAAGGCTATGGCAAGTTGCATAGGGTAGGGCATGTAAGAGTCTCTCCTGGAACAAGAGAATCATCATTGGGGATAGCATTTATCTGGCATGACAGGTATCTAGCAGAAACATTATTTGTCTGCGACCCTCTGTGCTCCAGATACTAAAGGCTAGAGGTTGCAGTCCAAATCTTATTATGGGAATAATCAAAAAAAACCCAACCAGAAAAAAAAAAACCTCAAAGGAGTGAAAAAGACTTTTAAAAGAGAAGAAAGAATTCTAGCAAAGGGCAGATGAAGGAAAGGGTCAATATTCAGAGTCAGAAAGCCTGGTTCCAGTAACTCCGTCTGCAAAAGTTAAGTTGAACAAAAAAAAACACAGTATGGGAAGCACTGTGAGCACAAGTGACCCGTGTAATGTCAGCAAACGGCACTACCATAAACGTGGGGTCTGCTTCCCAAGATCCAATCCCTGCCCACGAGGCCTGTTGTGTAAGAAGGCTGAATGCACATCTAAGAAACACTGGCAGATTTAAACCCACAGATTTCAGTTGCAAAAGGACATGCCCTAATTGTCCTGAGTGAGCATTTTTACTTGTAGATACACAACTTCTGGAGTCCATGACACCAGATCTCTTCCCCTTCCTTTCACCAAGGCAGAAGCCCCAGCAGGCTCCACGCGACAGAAATGCAGTCTTGTTTCTCACATGAGGTTTGTTCTAACTGAGGCTGATTGGAGTCACACTTGAGTAAAGCAGAACGGAGAAAGAGTAGAGGGTGCTTCCCCTCCATTCAGATTAAAGGGAATTAAGGAACACCTGTGACCCAATGTGAACACAAGCTGTCAAAAACGAAGGAGAATTCCCTCAGCCCACAGCATCAGCTTTAAATCCCAGTACATGAAGATGGCTGAAATAAAGAACTTAAACACACTGGACAGTCAGATTTCTTTGAAAACCTTGCTCAATTTTCTCTGCAGTGTACTCTACTCAACAACCACCCCTGCAGTTGCAGGCGAATGTTGTTGTTTTCTGCTGTACTGGAATGAGAAGGCACCTTCTGAAAGTACAGCAGCAACCAAGCGAGCGAATACCAGAGCAGGAACATCCTGCCAGCACATGGTGGCAGTGCACTGGAAACTGGATAAAGAAAATCAGGGCAACAGATGGGCAGTTATTTAGCAACAGGATAAAGAAATAAATCAAATGTTCTCTAGACATCCTGCCTGATTTGAGCTGAACTAACTAGAACTAATGGTCCAGAATCCACTGCTGAGAAGCAAAAAAATTAAATAAATAATGTGCAACATGCTATTGGTTACATAGACACAATAATCTGAGCTGGCTGGGACCTCCTAAAATCACATAGTCCAAACTCACTGCTCAAGGAAGATCTGCTAGAGCAGGCAGCCCCAGGCCAAGCCCAGGTGCGTTTTCAGTACCTCTAGAAGGAGGCTCCACAATCTCCCCAGGCAACTTGCTTCAGTGTTTGATCATCCCCATAGAAGCGTTTTCTCGTGTTTCAGCTGAATTGTATTTTACCTTGTACCCACTGCTTGTTATCCGGCCACTGGGCACCAGTGAGACGAGTCTGCCTCTCTCTTCTTCGTTCCCTTCCATCAGGTGTTAATACACATCGAGATCCTCCTCCTCTCCAGCTTGAACAGCCCTAGCTCTCCTTGGTCAGGAGATGCTCCAATCCCTCAAATCCTTGTGGCCCTACATGGGATTTGCTCCACTAAGTCCATTTGTTTCTCGTGCTGGGGAGCCCAGAATTGGATAGAGGAGTGCAGACGTGGCCTCTTAGTGCTGAGTGGAGGGAAGGATTGCCTCCCTTCATCTTTGGGCACCTCTTCTTCACCTTGAAAGTGGCTTTCCCTGTGAGGATGCACTGCTGCCTCATGGTCAGGCAGCTGTCCACCAAGAGCCCAAGGTCCTCTGTAGATCTGCCTTCCTGCTGGCCAGTCCTCAGCCTGTTCTGGTGCCTGAGGCTATTCCTCCCTGCATGCAGGACTTTACATTTCCCCTTGCTTAACTGTGCCACTCCTGCCAGCCCAGTTCTCCACCCCCGCCAAGCACTCCTGGATAACAGCAAGACCATCTCGCAGACATTCCTGCTTGGGGCTCAAAAATACAACATACTGAAATTTTTCTTATTTGGTAGTTTCCTTTCCATTCAGTTTCTGAAAGTATTAATGAGCAATTAATACCTCCAGTTCACTTCTTTTCAACACTTCTAAAGAATGTTATCTAAATTTCTCTATAGTACATTCCTCCACTTTTTGACCTGAAAGAAAAACTTTCCTCTACAGATTTCCAGCTACTAAGAGGCAACCAAAACAAAACTAAATGAGAAACTGTACAACAGGGAGGAGGGAGAAAAAAATGGGGATAAGTTGTTTGCTTCTCTTCAGCTACACCGCAGCCTATTTACAGGAGTCCCTCTGTAAGCAGAGACATTAATGCCTTCTGACTTAGAGCAATGCAGTGAATGGGCCACCGCTGGGTTAAATTCATGCTTTTATTAGCTTTATGTGTGAAGAGAAACTTCTTCACCTCAAATTTCATTCCAGTTTGAAAGACACCAGGCCATAGAAATGACTGTCCACATCTTTGCACAGGATCTTCCATGCAGCAGGGAAGAGATGGACTGAAAATTAAGTTGTTCACAATAATGATAGCTTACACTTTCCCTAATCCAGTGAAAGTCACGTGACAACCTTCCCCCAACCCTAAACACCCAAGCAATCAATTTTTTAAACTACTGAAGAATGGTAACAAGACAAGTCATTGAAGCTGACACTTTCTCCTTCAAAGACCTGGCTTTGAGGTCTGCTTGGACTCGTCCTAATTCCAAGTGGGGATCCCTACTCACTACATCTTCCACAACCGCACCGTCTGTTTTCCAGAGCCAGAAGCATTTGATGAGCAGTAAAGTGCTCTGGAAGACCACAGAAAGTAAAGTCCCCGGCTAGAGGTGCCTGACACACTGTCATAACTGAAACAAGCAGTTTTAAAGCGTTAGGGTTTTTTTTTTCCTTTATGTTTGTTTTGAAAAGGAATCATCGCAGTTGGATAATAAACAACGATTTTTAAGTTTTCGTATCAATTTGATTTCACTTGAATTTCCAAACCAAACAGAAGCTGATGCAAATTATCAGAAACAAGTGTATGTCCATCTATGCTGAGTAGAAAATGACAGGCATCAACTCATGATGTAGTAAAAATTCTTAAAGGAAGCATGCAAGAAAATGCACGTAAATACATGATGGTTTCAGTGAATGGACAGTGGTAGACAATGTTTTCCTAATCACAAAAAATAAATATTGAATCTTGCCTAAAGTTATATATATATATTTTTTTTTTCAAATCAGCATACCTGCATAGCCACCAACTTGAAAATTAGCCTTTCCTCAGGAAAACGGATAAAATGTACAAGTAACGAAAATAGAATCAAACAAAATTAAGCTTTTGTCCTTGCTGTTTTAAACCATAATAAAAGGCTACTATTTAAATCACCTCGCTTGAAATATGAGTTAAATTCATCAGCTCTTCAGGTAATCCTTCTCTTTGCAGCTAGGAGATCAGCCCTAGGTCAAAACCTCACAGAAGTGCAAACGGGTGCCCTGCTAGATCCAAGCCTTCGCAGCATGCTCACTTTGCACTCTCATGTCAGCATCTGGAGCCTTGTTTTATGGTTCAAGGGTTCTCTCCTAACGTGAGGATTCAGCTCTTCAAGCTGGAGAAGAAGAGGTGCTATGGGACATATGGCGGCACTTGAGGTGAGCTCCAGCTTTAAGCAGAGCTTTGTGATCTTTAAGACAAACTGAACTGTCGATGAAGTGCTGGAGCTACTGAGGTAAACCAGGTGGAATCAAGCTAGCCAAAGAGAGATTCCTATTTACATATAAATAGGAATTTGCCTCTCACCCCCCTCCCTCTTGCCCACATATGAGCAGACTTCAAAGCATGAAGCAGTACCCAGGCTGCTACAGGGGAAGCCTAATGTCATGACACATTTAACACAAGAATAGGATGCTGCAGAAAATAATTATTTTCTCTAATCATTTCCAAGCCTCACAAACATGTTTCAGGACTACTTTTAAAGAAAAAATACATACCATAATACAGAATTAATTATACGAAGGAGAGCCCTGTGGAATTCTTACTACTGCTTATTTTGCAAGATTCAATGCAAGACCAGGGCTCTACTCTGGTAAACATTACACATCCATACGTGCTACCCTCGCCTTGGGGCAGACACAAATAGGCACGGCAGTCAAAGAATATGCCTAATTACACCCTGTTTCTCTGCTTGAAAATAAAGACTTTAGGCATGAAGAAACTGGGTAACTTGCTGAAGGTCACAGTGAAATGCTGCGGCAGAGCTGGAAACCAAGGATATACCACAGTCACCTTTTAAGTTGGTGCACGTTGGTGGTAAGAAAAAGTGGGGAAAAAAGAAAAACACAGAAATAATTGGCCAAACCATCATTTTTTATTAAATTCCAGACAGCTCCCTACTCTGCCACACCAGGATAAAAGGATGAAAATACCATTTGTGCCACTAGATCTGTTCCAAAGTTACAGTGGAAAATCCAAGAGTGAAAACAGGATGCTCCCAATGTTATGTGCAAACGTGTATATTTCGTGGGAGAGCTTTCAAATTTATGATCCATTAAATGAAAACAGCAGTAGCAAAGAAATTGCAACACTGTATTTCAGATAGAAGAAAACATGTTCATTTCTGGCAGTAACAACAAAAGAACAGAAAAAGCCACGAAGGAAAATCTCTGTGCTCTCCCCCATCATTTCACTCACTGTGCTCCAGGAAAAGAACTGCTTCACAACAAAACAACATGCAATCACCAAAAAAAATCACCAGAACAGGCTGTTCAAATAGAAAGGGTTAAGCTGGCTGAAAGACTATATTAGGGAGGAGAAGGCAGGGACTGAGAACCTCCCATCAGGATCCTACCGCAGCAGCAGAATGGCTGCCACAGCTCCGTATCAGCTCTGCTGAGCTGACTGGGGATGGGCTCTGCTCTGTGCTGTGGCCGAAGCAGGCTCAAAGTGCTGCATGTGCCTGGGGATGAGAAGGGCTGATGGAGCTGCTAAGTGCTCCGCAGAGCAGCGGGAGTACCAACTGGCACAGGCGGGAAGTACAGTACAATCTCCCATCTGCACCGCACAGCTCTGAATCCCTTCCTTTACAGCTCAATAGGTGCATCTGCTGCCCCTCCGCTAATCCTCAACATTGTTTAAAATGCAGATCAGTGGAGATCATGCTTTTTCTCTCCCATTACAGCCCAAAGCCTAATAAAAGAGCTTTAATCACACAGACAATATTCTATCTCCTGCAAGGGCTGCTGCCTCATTCTTTCCTCTTTGCCTTTGTTTGGAAACCAGATCCTTGTCAGGCACCAGCAGCAGAAGAATATAATTTTGCAACACCAGGTTTGAAGCCAGTCAAAGCGCTTATAACCTGTTCCAAAACCGTGCACTAGTAATTAGAAGATTGTGACTACAGAAGGTAAACAGCAGGGAACCTCAGAGCATGGGAACCCCCTGAGAAAATGCATCCTAACCCCCTGGATATGTTGCACGATTTTAAATGTAAAAAGCAGCATCAGCACACTGCTCTGCATGTCTTTGTCTCCCCAGCACTGGTGCACCACGGCTATTTTTTCAAGTCAGAAAGCACAAGAGCTCCAGAGGAAAGCCATGAATAGTTACATGACTGGAGGTTGAGAAAAGTTACCTTATTTCATGCACAGAACATATACATAAACACATGTACGTGCAAATGCTACCCCAAAATAACTAGCTCTTCCCAGTCAATTCTATGGCCAAACAATTGACTCAGTAAGCTGGAAAGCTGTTCTTGCTCTGACAGGAGCAAGTCATCATCATAATAAAAATAAGACTCTAAGACCCACTGTAGTTAAACCCTTCTCCAGCTCTGAATCTTCTAGGGTAGAGGTGCCCACCCAAAGTCCTCCTTTCTAGGGTTTTTGCCACCAGCACATTTCAGAGGGAAGGGCCAGTCTGGAATTCTCCTCAAATACATTTAATTTTCTTCCGCAGGAACCTTCACTCTTGCAATTAACTGTACAGCATAATACAGTAAATCTTGTTTCTCCCTGTATTTATATGCTGCAGCAAGACAGATACGCAAACTAATTATTTTACAGACCGGAGCATGCCTGTCTTCCACAAATGCACAACATATGGCCGACAGGAAGACAAAAGAAGCCTTCCTGTGTTCTGACGTTCCAAGAACTAGACACAAACATGTTCACAGCACGGTGATCATTAACATAGTCCAGCCCATCCCAACTGCAGGCAGCAAGAGAGAGAGGTACTGAAGGCATAAGAAACACACCAGGGGCTGTTAGGGATGCACTCCTTGCTATTAACACTTCTTGAGTCACCAGAGGCCCAAGAGACTGACTGAGGACAACACACTGCGTGCAGGACTTTGGGGCACTACTTAGAGCTTGGCAAGCCCCCGACTCGTGGAAATACCAGCTGCTCTGAGGCATCCTGCCAGGGCAGAGCCAACTGGGCACTGCAGAGGGTCTAGAACAGCGTGATCCTGCCTACAAGCACATCTATGGGCCAAAACCATTCAGAAAGCCCTTCACCATAACACAATCAATTCGTTAATGATGCGGGCTAGCCACTGACTTAGCAGGAACCCCAACATGTTCTGACCTACTTCAACATCTGTACAGAAACTGTTGGAAGCAGCACTTCCATCCTCCAGAGCTTCTTCTATTTGAACTCACTGGAGTCCCTAACAGGAACTCTGCATCTGCTAGATTTGCTGATCAAGGACAGCGCAGCACGTGGCCCTCTTCTGCCAGTTGCCATCACAGCAATCAAAGGGGAAAAGACTACGGGACAAGCCATTGCAGCAGGGCACAAATGCATTTATTACTTGTCTCATTATGTAGATACAATGTGATTTTCAATTAGCTGTCTAACAGTGTGATCGAACACAAAATATTTTAATTATGTATTTCATGGACATGCTTCAAAGGTGCTGTTTCAATCTCAAAATAATTAGCTGCATACACAGGCAACTTAGAGTTCCAGAGGGCCACAGTTACTTTCCTTTTTGAAGATCCAGAGAGTCATTTGAGTTTCTTTTGAGTGCAAATGGCTCCAGGGGCAAAATAACTGCATCTAATGTATCTGCCTGGAATTAGAGACGCCTGCACATGCACGTAGAGCCAAGTTCCTGAAGAAACATGGGAAGTGGTCAGTAGCTACCACAGGATATACTTGAAGCTTCCAAACAGGTCACTATGAACGTTTGGTCCTGCAAGGGAGTCTTTGATGAAGCATCACAGCACATGTACCTTTGTGTGGGCACACATCTCCCCACAGACTGCCTGCATCAAACCCAGGAGCACAGAAGCGCAGCGGGGCTCAAGGGAACAAAAGGGGAAAGGGGCAGGGGAGGGGGTGGAAGGCTGGAACCAAACCAATGAAGCTGAGCCACACTGACTTTTCCCACCAAGCAGCAGTGCTGACCTACACCAGCAGTCTCTCACTTGGTGTTTGTACAAGCAGTAGGAAATTACTGCCTCCTGGTGAAAAAGGAAGGTGAAGGCAGCAAGGAAGATGCTATGAAACAAGTTTTCTCCAATTAACAAAGCCTCCTAGGACCACTTACACACTATCCCCTCCTAATGAGGGCACCCAAAGTCATAAACCACTTCTCTATAATTAACATCTGCAACTACTAGTATACAACACTATGCCTAAATGAATGACACTATCCAGAACATAAAACATTTATATTTGCACTTTTGTGCATACTAGACTCAAAGTATGCAAGTTTTACAGCAAAGAATCTGTTTTTCTCATACCAGATCTTCATTTCAACTGCTGGCTAAAGTATCTCAGTACTCCTAACAGAGACCAGAGAGAAGGTTAAGTTCTGGCAGCGCTACACAAACCTGTGTGTGTACCAATTGATTTTCCTGTTATAAATAGCAATGTCTCGAAAAACTCCCTGTGTCAATGATCTCCACCAAGGTGACCAGATGATATGCACCTCAACATCATTAGAATATATAAATTTTTTTAAACGTCTCTTCTGAACAGCCTGCTGAAAATAGTGCCAAGAGGAATTAGGAGTATCAACAGAGCTAGTAGAAATAGCAACTATAAATGTTGCCAGAGGATAATTATTGTTACCACAACCAGAATGCCACGTGATGTCCCTCTCAAGAAACAGTCAACTTTTCCACTAACTCCCCAATAACTCAATTATCTCTGTCAAAGTCAAGGCAGGGCTCTGCCCCTTCACATCCTTTGTCATATGTATTTATCTCCTCCTACATCACAGCTGTCCTGCTGGCCTTAGGAAAGAGATCCCTTGGTGAAAATGAGGCCTGACAGGAAAATAAGATTTTGAATGCAGAGAGGCATCTTTTGTAATGAAGGGTTTTGGTTGTTTTTTTTTCCTGTAGGTATTTATAAGAGGTTTGTTTGTGAAGATACTGAGCTTCAGGGAATTATTTCAAAAATTGTTTCTCTTTCACATTTAAAGATATTTTCCCACTGCTGAGTTTTCTGTAAATTACCACATAGTACATGGAATGAAGAAGCATAAAATTCCAGAACATGCAGGATGGCCAAGGGATACCATCCAGGCAGAAAGCTAAAATTTCTCCATGCATCCCTGCTCTTTTCTAACAGGATTACCTGGGTGATCCTCACTGTCAGTGAAAATGTCAGTGAATCTCATTGGAATTAGGTGGCTGATTCCATCAAGAACAGGTGATTCAATACGTAAAACACACAGTAAAGCAGAGAGAAAGAATGTTTAACCCAAAACTTTGGATAGAGTAGCGCACCCTAGATTCACAGACTTTAAACTCACATAGTTAACACCGATGTTACAAGTAGCAGTTCAATCTCCTCATTGTTACCTGCGTTTTCTTGTCCACTTAGCCAAGTAGCTCCTAGAACTGATGCAGGTGAAAGCCAAGCCAGGAAGGAAAAGAGTTTCAAGAACTCAGGTCTGCACACAAATTCAGCTCACAGAAGAATCACACAGCCTGTAGGCATAGGGAGGCCACTTCTCCTTCCAGCAGTGCCAGCTCATTCACACGGCAGTGTATGTACACGGTGCTACATCTACTGCTCCAGAATGCCCAAATTCCTTTCTTTATTACAAACTCCCTTCACATCAATAATCGATCACTTTCTTTCCAAGCCTCAAATCTCCACCCCAGCATTATTTCCTTTGCTCCTCCTCTCTGCTTGGAGCGTAGGGTGCTTATTACAGGGTAATGGCTTCAGCAATCTGTACAGCAACAAGTGCAACAGACCTTCAACTAGGACTGAAATTGTATGTGCCACAACACTACAATAAGATACAACAGCAAAAGGAGGAGAGCTGACAGGTATGCTACTTCATGATGGAAGGCTGTAGGAATCTAATGGATGTGATACTAACTGTCCTGGAATATGGCTGGGATGAGCTATGTCTTAATGTTTGGCTTTAGTACCAAATATGGAAATTCATTTTCTCGTACTACGGCTGACAATCAATAGGACGAGGATATGTATACTGTTAAGGCTCAGAATTGGAACTTACAAGACCTGTATTCCCAACCTTATGGAAACTGTCTATGGGACCAGTCAGTCAAGTGCACAAGACAACATGGACCTATCTCCAGAGGTGGATGCCACTCTCCCTGTGCCTTTGTTTATTCCATTGGCAATATTAACTGGCCATATAGAAATACTAATTCTAATCATAATAATCTAATCTAATACTAATCAGAAGTACTGATTCATGTACTCAGGTTTGTAAAGCATTACAAGTACCTCTAATGTGGTCTTGGAAAGCCTCCTTTCCTTTCTCTGTAGAACTGGGTAGAAAAAAAATTTGCTTAACTTGCTATTTCTAATTACTCCACAACAGCAGCCATACAGAACCCACTGACTCTCAATGACCAGTCTGCACTTGTAACATGTCCACCCCAAACTCATAGTTCAGTCTTTACTCTGAGTGCATCATGCCCCTGAACACCACAGCGCATCAGCAAATCCAGCAAGCATACAGTTATCTTCTTGCAGAATTCATACCTTCACTAAAATGAGTTACTCTATCAAAATTACCCTTTCAAAATCTCAGAGGCAGAGATAGATTAAACATGGCTAAATCAGGTCTAATCAGATATGTCATTTGTAACTGCTTAAATTGACGGATTGTTTGCTTTAGTGATTTATTTTGAAAGTTGCTTCTTCAAAATGAACACGTTGCATAAAGAGGCAGCCCATCTGCGCTGGCTACTGGGTATGAGCACGTCTCACCAAGAGACAGAAAAACATGTCATCTTCCTCTGTGCTTTTGACGCAGCTCACAGTTCCCTACGCAAATATACCACAACCACATTGCGTAGCTTACTGACAGCAAATGTCCTCATTGCTCGTCCTTCACCATACATTCCTCTCTCCCATATTAGAAGACTTTCCCATTCTATTCTGAAATCAGCAAGCACATCTTTTCCAAATGGCATGCCAGAGTTTCCAGCCACGTAACAAATGATGCACAAAGTTTCATAAGCTACATATTTATGTTGGTGATACTGACAGCAGTCAAACAAATGAGCTCAAGGCAGTAAATAGAACTACAAAGATACAACTACATGTATATAGATACAACTGCAAATATACATGATCTGATTTTGGTTAAAAGCGTGTGAACAAGGCTAACTGAGATTAGTGCAACTGCTTATGAGTTTGATCAGTACAACCCAGGGAGGGCTACAAGCACCCTGTTAAATCAGCTGAGAACACTGATAGTTCCATCACACTGCAGGACAAGCTGACAACTCGCTCCTCAATAGAAAGAAATTGTGCCAAAGATTTTACCCAACTCAGAAAGCCAAAGGGCTAAAAGCTGCATAGATTCCATTCACTTACAGAATGGGAAATCCACTTTCAGACCTATGTTTCCTACTGCTCAGTCTACAGATTAATTTTAAGCTTATTTTGAATAAAAAAATCCCAAGGAAACACATTTCAGTCTACAGAGCAGAAAGACATCACCAATTAATAACTGGGATCCCTTTACTGGAAACAGTCAAGTTCTAAGCTTTCTGTGAAGGATGCAGAACGCTTGCACACAAAAATATTATGCAAATCAAAATGCATCAGATTGTGCAAACAAAAAAGACTCGGCTACACACAGGCTCATGTTACAGTCTTTATGATGGCCACACATCATGGTAAAGCGAACTCTCACCAAATTAAAACAAGATTTCATCACTTTTGAGCTGCTATAGGAGGACTTATAGCTACACACACATACCATCATGGCCAACTTGTGAACAGAGCTCTGAGAGCCACTTACCCCTAAGCAGCCTAGCATGACTTTCACCAGAGCTGCAATCAAACATGAGACAATAAGGGCGAAAATCTGCTATGTAAAGCAAGAATAACCCCAAGTGCGGTCCCGGCAGCAAAGTGTCTCAGTCTGCTGGCTCTGTCTCAAATCTGTCCAAATCAGACAGAAACAGTGGGAATTTTATTTGACAAATCAAGTAAAATATTGAGGCAAGCTAGATGAACCTAAGCTCCGTAATGTAAGATAAAGCACTTCAGAAATCGCTGGGCACTAAGCATCTAAATTGCCACAGAAGAGACTCAGCACGTTCTCACTCAAGCTCCCTTGCTTGGATTTCAGAAAGCAGAATTCACTTCAGATCCATCTGATTTTACTGACAAAAAAAAAAAAAAAAAAAAAAAGTGTTGTTCATTGCACAGCATTGAAATTAAATGACACTAGTTAAAAAAAAAAAAGAAAAGAAAAGAAAAAAAAAAAGAAGCATCAGTTATCTTTCCACAAGTTTCCTGATGAAGGTTACCCTCAAAACCAATGTCATGCCTGAACCACTCCACTATTATGGACACAATCTAATTCTTCTCCAACTTTGTCTTGCTCTTCAGTCCAGTATAACACGAAGCTTACATCAAAAAAAGTGAAAGAATCTAAGTCTCTGGTGATGCCCTCCTACTTGTCAAGCACCTGGAACAAGTACCAGAAATACAAATACCTTAGGTGAGCCCAATCTGATCTGCATATCATACTTACAAGCACTGCTGAATCTCTCTCTACATCCAATTCAAGGAAATCGCGGTGGCAGGGAATCTCCCCTTCAGGCAAACTCTGTTAAAAGACTTCAGTAGCACTCAGCATCTACCAAGATCAATGTTTTTTGTGCAGAAGTGCCTAGATAATAAAAGCCAGTGAACAGGCAGCAGAGGCAGCTAGGGAACAGTTTTGTTGTGAAAAGCATAAAAAATGGTCCAAGAGCCACAAACTCCACTTTTGCATGTTCTTAACTGAAGGCTATGTCTGTACTTCCCTTGGAAGATAGTGGATTTGTCTCCCTACTCATCTTGGCTCCATCCTCCACAAATGCAAACCTCTGATACTTCCAGCCCTCCTCACTTTGCCCTGTCACTGGGGCCTTTGCCCCAGCTGCACATAGGATACTCTCAGAGCAGCTTAAAAGCTCCTTGAAAAAAAGTAATAACACAAACTTTTAAACCATACCAATAAGTTACAGCAGTACTGCAGACCCTAATGAAAAAAGCAGTACACATTGCTTCAAAGTTAAATAAATTTAAGCCATGGCAGGAATAAAGATTTGCCTCTGGCAAAGAGGGTGGACTTGCATTCCACTGCCTGCCATGTAACAGGCCTAATCCATCTTTCTACAAACCTCACTGTATATACTCTACATTAAACCCATCTAATAAGCAAAGTGTGAAGCAGAAAGAAACAATCTAGTTCAGTTTCCCAGAGAGATGAATGGCTAACTGAGCCATTCTCAGGATTTTGCTTTCCAAACTAAAAGAGCAGCTCCAAGACCTGAAAAAAAAAAAAAAGAAAATCTCAGCAGTAGCTGTTCAAAGAGATATCTTAAAATCTCTTATGAATAAAAGTTATTTTTGTCTAAAAAGAGGATGTTCTCTATTGCCTCCCAGCCTCCTCTCAAAAGTGCTGACAAAGAAACATGAATGGGAACTGCACTATCAGAAAGTGCCTGTAAGGACTTGAGTTTTGCAGGTGAAGACTCAAGATCAAGGAATGAGGGGGTCAAATCACATCATTTACTTCAATCAAAGATCAGATTAAGAATTCTCTTTCTGAACCTTGAGTCTAGAAATACTAACCTGAAGTAAAGGTGATGGGTAATTGCAGATCAGCCTTCTCAGCCTCTTTGCTCTTCTGAACTGATATTAACAGAGACGGCCAGGAACTCCTGGCTGCTGACGAAAAAATGTGAGCCCAACTCAGCAATATACTTAACCAAATTCCAGTCAATGGTACTCAGAGATAAGCAGGCCTATAAACGAACAGATTTGCTTTTCCAAAATCAGGACAAAGAAAGATCTATAGCTACTGATGCACAACGCATTTCATTCGAGATTACTTTTCACAATCCAGTTATTGATAACAATAAGATATTTTGAAATTCACCATCTTCCTGCCAAACAATTCAGAACACTATTTAAACAATAAATAGAAAAACACATTCTTTCTGAAGCCCATTTTCACATTTCTCTTTGCCCAGAACGTGCTTGTCACTGCCATTGACTTTTCAGAAGAATGTTTTAAAGCGTCTAATTTTACATCTTTTCTGTTATTTTTGCTTTCTGTTCCAATTGTCAAGCCTACAGAATAGCAGGTGCAGAAGGAAAAAAACAGAAAAAGCTTTATGTGGCTAATATAGTGCTTGAAAAAATAAAACCAACTCAAGATAGAAGGCCTTTTTCACCCCACAACATGCAACAGTAACATCCTCTCAGGAAAGACACTTCTCTTCTAGGTCACAGAGTCATCTGACCCTAATTTGACAAAAAAAAAAAAAAAGAAAGAAAGAAAGAAAGAAAAAAGCCCTCCAACTCTTGACCACCTCACAACACAGCAGTGGTAAACATCTAGGTCACATAATCATGTCTCATCCAATTTGGATGCAGTTCTTCCAAGGATATAAATTCATTAGAGACAGCTTGTAAACAAACATATACACACACAAGAAAAAATATGCAGACAGATTCTGCCTGCTCACTCTGCATATATATGACTACTTGACCCAGAAACCAAAGGTATCACCATCTAGTCACTGGGTTAGAATCATTCACCATAAATAAACAACTCAAGAAATTTTGCCTCTCATCCAGCTTACCAAATGTTACACAGCTTTTCAGTTTTTCCCTTCCACGTATTTATTCCTCAAAGCTACCCTTCAAAAATAAGGCTGGCACAGCATTTCTTACCATGAATTAGTGTTTCACCCCCCTGAGAACCCCAGTGGGCTCCTGGGGACATCTCTCATAGTGTAACAGTAAGCAAGCGATACTGAGGCCATTAGCATCTTAGCACAGCTTTCAAAATCAGGAGAAGGGCTTCAGGAAATGTCTGGACCTTTGGACCTCTCACAGAAAGCTACAGCTTTGTACAGAAGTAGAAAATAATGCCATGTGGCCATGGGAGGGATCTAAAGCATCTCCAGACCTTTTCCTCTTACACACCTCTGCCTTTCCCAAGGCATCAACTATAGAAAGCACTAAGCTATAATNTCCCAACCAAAATCACTTCACATAACTGGGCAGTTGCAAGGGTAATTTTATATCACTGATATGTCCATCAAATCACCCATGTCAGGGTTCTCTGGGAGCCCAGATCCAAACACTGCATCACGCCCATCTCTGTTGTGCTCTAACATCCTATGTGAATTACTGAATTTACTGGTTTGTCATTTTCTGTCATCACTACAATCAGAGACACAAAGTAATTAATTGGGTATACACACTGCTCCCGCTCATGCTGCTGCCTAGCACAATTAATTACCTGTTCAGGGTTTGGAGAAGTTGATCATCCCGCTATTCCCTGTCCCACAAGAGGCAGAGCACTCAGTAAATAATTCTGAACAAATACAGTACACACGTTAAGTAAACGTTCTGCTGTCCCAGACCCACTTCATTCATGATAACAACAACAAAAAGATGAACACCAAACATCAATCTTTCTACACTAACTTAATGACTAAGAAACCATTTAACTGAAGATTACTTGATGCACTTCCTTAGTATATGCCACACTTTATCCATATTTCCAGTAGAAAATTCTTGAAACCTGATGTTTATTCAATCCAACTTATATTTTGTTATCCAAAACAAATGACACTTCTCTACCATATGCTCAAGGAGCGCAGGGAATCCTACATTGCCAACATTAGGCGCTCATCCGTCGTTGCAGTAAGCATGAGATATCACAGAATGCATTCCCATCTGCTTTTGAATTTTGCTTCAACTAGCAAGGCTAATAAGTTTTCCAATTCTTCTGTCCGTTGGTTCCTTTAAGAGCAGCATGCAAGTCAAATGCAACCTGGCTAGCACTTTCCATCCACAAAGACAAGTAGAAGCAGCAGCAGCGTAAGGACAGATAGGAAGTGTCTGAGATCCCTGAGGGAAAGACAACTCACACTGCAGCCTTCAAAGTCCCAGTCAGAAGCAGCACAGCTAAGGAGGAGCCTCAGAGGGATGATGCTGGGGACAAGGGGTCCCCGCAGGCTCCAACGACTTCAAGGCTAGACTGTGAGATGAAGACCTCTTTGGGTGAAGGACCATGTGGCTGAACCACTTTGGGAACTGGCCAGAGACTCAGCTGTGATGGAGACAATAACTCCTGTTTACCTAATTGCTCCTGCTCAGGTAAGAAAAATTAGAAAATCAAGCCAAGCCAAGCAACCTTTCCTCTGACAGCTTCTGGGTGAGACAGCCATTTCCTTCTCCGCATGGGTGGCACGTAGGGTCTATAGGCAGTCAAAAGACTTCTTGCCTTCCAGGTGCTAGATGACAGTTTCTATTGAAAAGAAGCTCCCAAGTCTTAGTTTCACATCTCAGATACACATGAACAAATGGCATACATAAATATAAATATAAAAATAGATATAAATATATACATCTTCATTTACATGTCACAAGGCAGAATCAGACCCACTGTATTTAAGTCAAAAAATACTAAAATTTTTATTTTTAAAATATGAAGTATAGGATAGCCCATACGATTCAAAGGAGCTCTTCAAAATGCTATTTCTGTATGCTTCCCTAAATTTAATAAAAATTAAAATAAATGCAAATTTTATTTTTTCTTTACAGTAATTAATACACTGGGGGCTTAAGGACCTTTATTAACACTGCGCGAATTTATATTTGTGGTAGCAGTGTTGTTCTTTTTTTTCCCTTCAAAAAGATATTCACAAGTCAGAGGAGGAACTCTTTGAAGTATGCGGTTGGGACTTCTGCCCACTCCTTATGCATAACTCTTCCAACATCATCTGACCGAGATGCAGTTTTCCCCTGCAGCCCTCAGCAGCATGAATCTTACATCAGTCGGGTGTGGGGGGGGAGGGGGCCTCACACCCAGCACTGTAGATGCACTGCAGTACGAGATGAGAGAATGGATGTTCTCAGGGGCTCGGCAATTCTGAGAGCTCCCTGCATCGTGAATACCTAAAGTGGAGTTCAGCCTATGATGTCATTGGCCTATGACACATCACCAGCCGTTTCCTGACACAATCCACATACACAGAAACTAAGCTGTCAGTGAAAAGGTGGGAAGAGGGAAGAGTAATTTTGCAGAAGTTTTCATTTTCATTGTAAATAATCTTGTTAGGAGACCAAAGCTCCTCAGACCTTACATAAAAGTAAGCCACTGAATCTGAGTAGCAAAGGAATTCAAACACATTACTCAAGTATACAAACATGGACATGGGGAAGGTTGTTAGTCATTCTTAGAGACAGCACAAAGCATCTCAAATGCTAATTTTCAAGTTCCTGAGTGACAGACACTTGAAGATCTGGGATCCTGGCCCTGGTTAAGGCAGAAAGTGGACAAGGGCCTCCATTCAGCAAAACATCCAGGCTGCGTGCATGTCCATGGCCATTTGGTGAAATGACTTGAGTGGGTGACTGCTCCAATCCCTCCACACCTCCAAAGTCAGCAGAAGGCAATGACATGAAGTAACTGGAACAATTTGGGGCAATCAGCACAAGACAGGACTTCTGATTTGATTTCATGAACTGTCTTGCATCTCTTTGCCAGGGACACAAAGGGGTAGCGCTTGGATGCATGTTCTGGTTAGGAAAACCAGTAGTACTGGAAGTCTTGCCAGCTTATATTTGGGAAAGACAAAGCAGTAGCTGCATTGGAGAGAAATGCACTATCCTCTCCAGCTTTGCTTCCGATGGCTTCAATGTAAATGAGACTAATTTCCTTAGGACAAGAAGATGGGTCATTAGTGCTCACTTTTAAAAACAGAGGGATTCACACAGAAGGAAGTACAGATAAATCTGGGAGATCCAAAGGGGCATGCTTTCCTACCTTTGTACAGGAAGTGGTGAGGGAGAAGAGTATTTTAACCGTTTTGTCTATACAGGTATCTATTTTGTTCTGATTACATGCGGCTGGCTTTGAGACGTTGTGAAAGTCTGATCCTTTGACTGTCACGTTTCTTTTGAGGACTGAGCTATAACCAACACCCTGCACAGCTGGAGGCTGGAGGGAATATGCTTGAGCAACATGGAGAACAAAGAACTTAAATTCTCCCATGTTACTTGTAAGGACACCTCAGTAAATGGGAGCAGAAATAAACATGGGTGTCAAGAAGAGGAAGGAAATAACTGTTTTTATCATGCAACCCATGCAGTTCTTATGGCTTCTGTAAGCCAGAACAGCAGCTCTCCCAAAGGGGCGTTTGAAGTCTTGGATTACTATATCCCGCTCAGCAATTATGTCTTGCAATCCCAAATAATTTTTCACTTGTCCTTGGGCTGTTTCGCAATGAAGTACAAGGCAGGAAGGCAGAAGCCCAGTTCTCATGAGCCAGGTTGGTGCTTCAGGGCTGAGGATAGTAGAAACCGGTTTTGACAAGTTAACCATGCAAACATTATGTGTCAGTCATTGAGCAAGCATCCCTGCGCTGCTCTCCTGCGTCACTTTCACAGAGCCTGATGCAATGCGACATCCTTCATACCCATAGTTAAGCTAAACTCACTTCAATTATGCCATAAAACAAACAAAATAATCACCAAATCCCTAGCACTTCAGCACAATAAATCCCAACAGTTTAGAGCAGCAAAATATTTACAAGCAAATCCAGATATCTATCAGTGTGAGCCCCAAAGCTCTCTGCTGACCTTCCTGACAACATCCCATCAGCCCAGCACAGCTGTAAGCTACCTTCCTGCTCTCTCCTGCAGCTTCCACAGCATGCATACTTTACCCTTAGCAGACACTGGGTGCGGATAGGATGGTCCATCACTTCAGCACATTTTAGTTCTGAGCAACTAGGGCTAGGGACATGAAGTGCATGTCACCTAACTAACACAGCCCTGCTTTCTCCCTGTGAACTTCTGGGCACTACCATACTATAAACAAACCCACATCAGTCAGATAGAAATAAGAATGAGACGATCAGCCTTGCAACAACTGGATTAGGTCTCATGCTGTAATTAGGCGCACAGTTTAAATAAATTAACATTTGCGAGAGGACCTCGCCTCTCATTCAATAAATGCGCTTTTCCAGCCAATGCAGAAATTATATACCTCATAGGACAGAATGGCATCACTGTAGGCAAAAAAAAAAAAAAAAATCCACAAAAACCACCATAAACAAGGATAACAATGGTTTAAAACCACATACAAAAAAACAGGCGCCATCACAGCCTACCTGGCTTCCACTAGAAGGTGATTTTATGGGTTTTATGTGATAGTTGGGGAACTACCACACGAAAGTCATAAAAGACTCATATCTCAATTTTTCTGCCCTTTTCCAAGCCATGAGTGCTGCCTTCAGGCATGGAAGAGCTACATAGCTGCACTTCACGCACTGTGTTTCAAGCAGCAGCAGAGGAACAGCTCTGGATGGCCAGCATGAAGGCTCAGCTGGGTGCACTGAATTCTCTGCCCTTCAGAGGTGAGGCTGAAAGCCACTGTCTCCAGTTCACTCTGTGACAGAGGACAGGTAATCTGGACAGCCAGAAATCAAGCAGACTCCCTCCCTCTGTCTGTTAGACATGGACACTTAACTCTGTTTCATTCAGAATGGGAAACAACCTGATCCTACAGCTTTCTACCTGAAATGGTAACACACTCCTTACAGCAGCAATGTCAGTAGCCTCAGCAAGGATGTAGAAACATAAGCAAGCCACAGAACATCACCAGCAGCAGTCTTATTATCTCTACTTACAGAGAGCTGAGCATAAAACGTTCTGGTAGATAAGAAATATTCTGGTAGACAAGCAAATGTTTTAAACTTAAAAGGTGAACTCTTCCTTTCCCAATAGCTTACCATTTCAACAGGTGTAAAAAGTATTCAGTTTCATAAAGATCAGAAACACGTCAGATACTATAGCAGGAAAGAGAGGGCTGTGGACCACTAATTTCCAGTTACATTAACCCCCTTCTGCTTCAGAGATCTTTATTTTAAACTGTTGAGAGGTATTAGAAAGCTCCAGCTTGGCTTCCCATTACATTCTCCCTGTGCCATTGCACCTAATAACACAGCAACCTTTAGAAATGTTTTCGCTTTCATTATTTTCTCCTACTGGATGCCCTGTTGTTTAATAACTTTATTATTTTACAGTTATTTGTATTCAGAATAATCTGTAAATCAAATTCAAATATAACAGCACAAAGTAGGGGTAGAGAAAAATAATTATTTAGTATGGTCTGGAGTAATAACTCCGTTTAATGTGATAGAATCCAGTAAAAGAAAATGTAGGTTAAGTAGCAGGAACCGTTTCCTAGCAGTAAGGTCCTACCAGACTGAAAAATGTCTTCCCCACAGAAAAGGTGGAATCCTTTCCTCTCGCTTTTTTAGCATGGCAGAGCATGGCAGCAGAGAGTAGAAGGTAAGGAACCACCTGCAAAACGAAGGTGACCTAAACCAGCTCCCCCTTCTCTCCTGTTAGAGTGACCTGCAATCTGAAGGGGGGAAACCCTTTATAAGGAGCATCTCATAACCCACCTCAGCTGACTGCAGAGCCCAGCCTGCCATGCATGCAAGAGCCAGAGCGTGTCAGATTCCTTGCAGAAGGCAATGGCAAATACCATCAGCAAACTGACACTGGAACACCCAAACATGACCCTGTACTTTTATTCTGCTAACCACTGTGCTCCATTCCTGCTTTTTAGGACTCTAGCTGGGAAAAGAGTCATGCCATGAACACATTTAAGGATCTGATTTAAATTTACTGAAACTGTAGATGTTTAATTATATTCCCACCATAAGCTTGCTTCTGACTTCTGTGCTGAATAGAGGCAAGCAATAGATGCACTTTCCTGAACTGCAGCCATTCTGTATAAGGTGATTACAGAAATGAACAACTTACTATGTATATGCATCTACATATATATCTAACATACATGTATATATTATTAAATTATATATGATTAGTTAAATCATATCATTTATCTGCTGTAGCCACCATGTTCTGTACTTTCCAACTCACTGAGCGAGGATGTCCGCTAAAAACTTGTTTTTTTCAAACTCTGTGGAAGTTCATTAAGTGAAAACATGTCTCAAATGAAGAAAAATACAATGTGATAGTTGCCCAAAATAAAGCAAAAAAGAAAAAAAAAGTACTGAGCGTGTATGTATTTATTTACATTCATCTGAAGATTTTAACTAATTGATTTCATGATAGCCATAGAAATTCATTTCTATGGCCTTCATTTTGCAGGTGAGAAGACTGATGCTCTCAAAGATCAGACGACTCACCCAAGCTCATACTGTAAAGCTAGCAAAGATTCATGTGTGGTTAAGAGCATATCTAATTTATTTCTATCTAAGCTTTTATTACACTCTGGAGCATAGTATTTTAGTTCTTTACAGTACTTGGAATCAATAAATCCTCGTATTTTTCCTGTCAGAAGGGATTTGTGACTTTCACCATTACAGAAGGCAAGAAATGAAGACACAGAGGTATATGCTGACGTGGCCAAAGCAAGTTACCCAGGGGAGTTCATGCTTGAGGCAAGAACAGAATGGGACCCCCAGAGTCCTAGCTCTTTGTGTCACTCCTTCCTTATGAAATGCCTTTTTTTCCTTATTCCCTTTTTCTTTTCTAAGCAGCTCCAACAATCAATGAGATTTTCTTGGAGATTCTCTCATTGTTCTTATCACCAAAAAGGCACTGATATGTGCAAGAATGAAAACAAATTGATGTCTGACAGAAATGTGAAATAATTACGTTCATTCACGAGACCACCACCAGAAATGGGAAAGGAGGGGATGCTACAGCCCAAATACATCTCTACAGGCCATCACCAGACCAAACCAGCTGACACTGAAGTTTCCTCTTTTACCACTGCACCACACTGGAATATTTTCTCTTGTTAAGAGGCACGCCTTGCAGTTACTGAATGGCTTTGTAACTGAAACAGCAGGGATGGAGAAGAGGTAATTCTTCTTCAGAACTCATTTCAGAGTGTTTTACATAAGCCTGTCATTCCGCACGGCCACTCTCTGCAGTTCAAGGGGAAATGAAATCTGGGCTACCAAGTTTTGGCTGGTTCATGCATCATCACACCACAAAGTGTTGCATGTACAAAACCCTTAATCTAGCTGGCTTGCATTCCTGCTGCTTCTCTTTAATCATCTCATAGGGGGAGAGCACAGACAGACATAGGAAAGTCTCTGCTGGTTGCAGAGTACCTCGGAGACCACTTCCCAGCCTCTGGGTACTAAAGCATGGGACTGCTATGCAATAGTAGAAGTTGACACTTTTTTTTTTTAATCCTTTTACTCCAGCAAATAGCTCACAGAAGACCAAACTGTTTGATGTTTTAGTGTTGCAATATATATCCTACGGCACAAGCTGGATTTAAGGAACTAGCTACAGCTTTACTCAGTGCTCACAGTAATCAACCTTAAGTAACTTCATGGTGTAAAGATGGCACAGAAATAACATTAAGATATGGCCAGAGGTGAGTTTTCCTAAGTGCTGATCAAGGAAGAAAGGGAGGCCTGCAGCCAGCTTCTGAAATGCCCTCTGGGACCGCAATACATCACGCTCCGAGTCCATGTGTAGTCGCATTACACAATGCACAGCTGGCCTACAGGAACACACCACCCTTTTATACTTCCCTGCAAACACATCCCTCTAGTCCTCTGAATCACCTTTACTGCGTGGGGAAAGGCAGGAACCAGCTCCTCCTCTGCTGGCTTAAACCCCATGCAGTCACAAGCATTTCACAAAGCCAGAGATGGCACTGCAGTGAGAGTAGCCCCTAAACATTCAAGGCATGCTTTCAAGACGTAACTTGCCCTATAATTTGGTCTTTCTCCATTCTCCCAGTTAATAGTACAATAGGTCACTTTTGCAGCTAGCAACCACGACAGACTTTCGAGCACAAACCCTGTTCCCAGTTTAAAAATAGCTGAGCAGCGGCAGTCCTTCATCCTGTAATGGATGGGTACAGCACTCCTAAAGCACCAGCAGGCAGACCTCACTGCGACGCTTTGCAGGACAAAAAGGAGATGAAATAACATCCAGTGGAAGAAACGGACTTGAAAAAAGGCTTATTAATAAATCAGCATTGAAAACAAATTGTATGTGTTGGTACAACAGCACATTTGAGCAGAGGGGAATTTGGAGATTTCTCAGTCGTGATAAGAATTGGGACACTGCACTAGAAATTCTTTTCTTGGCACAAAAATTGTTAATAGCATCTTACTTTCAGGATTTGTGCTTGAAGACTTCCAGCAGTGATAGGCATTTCAGTTTCTGAAGATTCCATAAATAAGGAAAACCAGAAGGAAGCATAACATCAGTGTTTTGTGCTGGTATAACCTCCCTTTGTTTTTCCATCTATGGTCATTTTGTCAAAAATTAATCATTTTATTTTAATCACTGTCGAACTCTATTTTCAAAATTATTTCCTTGCTCAGTAGCTAAGCTGCCCTCGCGCAGAAAGCCTCTGTTGGCAGTTTGTTACCTGCTGCAATTGCATGCTGCAGATGAAGGGGAGACACCAAACTCTTCTGCAATGGTGCCTGCTGGGCTGAAGCTCATTTACAACATTAGGGTTTTATTTGTAACGCAATATTTTTATTACACATTTCCAAACCACAAAACAACTTAACGATAAAACTGTCATGATACAAAACCTGTATTTTTAAAATTGCGTTCTGCTGCAGCCATCACATTACATTATCAAAATGGAAAAACTATTAAGATTAAATTACGCTTCACCATTTACTTGCTGCTAGTTGATTATTTATCATTTTTCCCTCAACTTAGACCATGGATGAAGGCATTCACATTCATGTTTGCTATGTTTTAAGCATTGTCCTGTATTTCCAGTTTTACTGGAGAAATACTTTGACTAAAAGCTTCTAAATTCTTCCAGTTCTGTGTATTCCCTACTGATTTCCACATGCAAGAACAAGTATGCCCAATGTTACTGTACATGTAAATTCTTACAAGGGAAAATCAATTCAATCTTAGAGAGCTTCGAAGATCCAATTCTGAAGCTCTGTTCGATACTATGCCAGGTAGGCAATATTGTGGTGCCTCAGTTTCCCCATTTACACGGAAAGGGAAGGTTTCTTTTTGTACCTTCCTTGCCAGTTCTCGACGTATTCAATACATAGTATCAAAGTATCAACAAAATATTTATCCCTATGTGGTACTAGAATTTAAAAGCTAAAATTAGGAATTCTGCTTTCACTAATCACACTCCTTCATCATTTCAAAAATAAATAAAAATAGAAAACACAAATTCACATTTTTACTGAGAAAAAAGAATAAACATCCAGGACATGCAAGTGTTTTTCTGGACTGACTGAACAGATTTAGAATTACAATGACAACTCAAGCATAACTGTAATGAAAACTGACTATAAGTAGGTGCATTCAATCCAGAAAAGATAAAAACAGCCAAGCGTGATGTAGATAGAGAAGCATTCTGAAAGGTAACTGAGAAAATAAAATCAAATAAAGGATTATTCTTGTTTGTAAATAATCTATTCCAGCAAGAAATGGAACCATGACCCATGAATTCAAAAGCAGTGAGGCAGTCTCCCGAACAAAGTTGAAAGTGCTTTTTTGGCACAAGAGATCTGTCTGAGACCCATAACCAGGAGAGTAGGAACAAAAGCTACGTATACAAATGGACTCCTTTTAAACTCTGCAGATTTCTTATCCAAGCACTGTTTAGGCCAGACACTGCTTTTCATTTTTAACTAATGGAAACCAGAGATGCTCAAAGCACAGCCGCATTGGGTCACACATTCCCCTCCTCTCACCTTCCACATGTGATGGGCTGCACCTCTTGAGCAGGTCCTCTGCCAGGCTTCAGTAGGTGCTAAGACCTAATTCAGCAAAGCATGCCAGTACAGTCCTTGTACCAAGTCAATATACAACTTTCATGTTAAATGAAGATCTAAGAAATTACAGAAAATGACCTACAGAGAACTAGACCGTACCATTCACAGACATCCCTTAATTTATGAGGCATGCTCTGTGCAAAATCATGCATACAGTTACAAAAAGCTGTAACAGAGGCAGTGCACAGTGCCCGTTCCTGTCCATGTGTACAGCTGCATAGCATCAGGTGACATCTTTCCCTGAGCAAACAATTTTCAAACAAATTAATAGAAAAGGAAAAGGTGTTTATCATCCTTTGGGATTACAATACTGGCACTTGCTGAGCTAGCCAATCCCTTTCAGGAAAAAAAAAATCACTTAAAAATAGCAATGGTAATACCTTTAAGAGAAAGAAGTTTTTCATCTACACAGACCTCTACTTCTTGGCAGAAAGGAAATACGGAGATTTGAGCTTGAAAAGTATTGTTCTGGGAAAGCTGAAAATGACAGCTTGGGTTGCTGATGAAAATGCCATCTCAACCTTCAACATAGCATTGCTACAGGAGGACTATAATGAAATGATAAAGTGGCTGCTGGCTGAGGGGAGACAGAGGACTGAGTCAAGTAGAAAAGATACACAAACAGTCATTTCTTTGCTATTCAAAGATTTGAAAAAAGACCAAAGTATTACTTCCCCACATGACAGAGTTCTGTCCCTGTATAATAAATTTCAAAAGGGAAATAAAAGGGAAATAAGGGAAATGTCAATACCAAGTATTAACACAGCTTTCAAAAAAAAAAAAAAAAAAAAGAAGGAATCAGGGAGGTTTGCTATTTACATAGAGGCTGTATGTGGCACCTTAGCAACACTCACCATTTTGGATCCCAGAACTGTCAGCATGCCAAAATTAATACAGTAAAACCGCCATGAGCATCATTAGACACGCCGCATGCGCTAATAAAGAATTGTTGCGTTCTCCACCATAAAGCCATTTTTCTGCTCCCCATACAGCTCTCACTTTCAAGCTTTTGTCTAATTTTTGTTTCTTCATATGGAAGAATAAGACCATTCCCAATGCTTTGGGTGCGCATGTTAGATCACATTTTCTGGATCTGGGATTTTTCTGGTTTTATAATTTCTTACATTTAGACTAACAATGGGAGCTAGAAGGTAGTGAAGAGAGAACAGAAATAAAACAGTATGGAAATAGTGGTTTCTACTAACATAGGTCTCTACATTCAACTGAAATACTTGTAGGGGGCATTCAAGAGACTCTCCTCACTTAAAAATGGACTCAAAAATACACTTCAAGACAATATCTGCATATTTTTTATTTTTATTTCTATTTTTAGAAAAAAGGGAGCTTGTGGTGTCCAAACCACCCTGCAACTTACCGAACACCCCCTCCAATCTGCCCTCAGGAACTCCCAGCACTACGGACCTTCATCTGTATAAATGTTCTACCGTTATTTACTAAATTTCCAGCTGAAACACTACTGTGCCTGCACACAGTGGGAAGCACAGGGAAGTCAGATGGACCTGCAGCGGGTCAACCTGCTCTCAGACAGAGGAAGAAGAGCAGGTAGCTGCCTGAGAGTTCAGTGACCACAGCTGAGCAAGGAATTGCATCCAGAGCAGCAGTGACCAGCAGCGTGTAACCTGGAGGAACCTGAGACTGCTTGGTACTAAACTACACAAGGGTTTAAAGTTTTGAATTATTTCACAGTCCCACAAGACTGTTGCAAGAACCCATTTGCTATCCTGCCACAAGTTCAGAGGACCCAGAGAGCTAAAATAGGGAGTGATTTCTGATGGCACATGCTGCACTTTTCATAGGGGTGTCCAAAGCCATAGCTGCACTCAGCAGTCTCGCAAAGATGTATAGCTTTTGTATCCACACACTAGTTTTCTTTTCATCTGCTGGTGAAATTGGAGTCTCTTGCATTTGCCTCTTAGTGTCTTCTCTGCATTTCTCTGGAGCTGAAATACACATTTTTGTTCTTTTGTGTATTGCTCTACTCATTTTTTCAAAGGCTTTTCCCAGCTGGTTTCAATCACCAAAACAAAGTGCTTTAAAAATTTGGATAAAGGGTCCCTTTACTACAGGTAACATTTCAGTGCCCTCCAGCCATCCTATCTGAGGAAAAGGACATGAAACAACATACGGCTCTCAGACTGCATGAGCAATGAAATCAACAGCCAATAAATTTTAGTTCAAGCAAAACAGAAGAAAAAAATGCCTGAGAAGATGCTTTAAAATATTTTAAGGACATCTTAATCTCTCTATTTTTAAGATCCTTACGGCAGAAGTTTCACTCCAAATGATTCACAACATCTTGAACTTTTAATAAATTTGATAGGTTAATATTATAAATTAACGATGAACAGTAAAGAAATGAGAGAACAGTGCTAAAATGTTCAAAACCACGCAGCGAACAGTACAGATAACACTCAAAATCATGCAAGGAAAGACGGTAAGCAAGGTTGTAGAACACTTTTCCAACAGCGTTGCTGTGGACAAACAACCAAGGAAGCAAATGCCTGTTGAGCTGAAGCTTGATATAATTTTGTAAAAAGATCAGCTGGCATAGTTGTCTAAAATAGCAGAGGAGTAACTTCAGTTACTAGAAGATTCCCTCCAATGCCTTGGTTTAAGCTGTGTTAGTGTCACTGTTCCAGACTCCTGCAAAAGCAGGAAGTTGAAAATATAACTTTCCTTACTCTGGGAGGACAATACTTCAAAAAATTCTAGGTTTGATTCTCTCTACACAGGCATTTCCCGGATTTCTGGGGAAAGTCATGAACAGAGACATCTTTGTATATTATCCGATCTAGCTGTCCAGCTAATTGAACTTGAAACACAGTAAACCTTCATCGTTTTAGGTAAAGGACAAGGCAGATGTTAATTATTCAAGGTAGAAAAACATTCCTCTGTCAGAAAAACACTACAGCATCCATAATTAGTAGCAGAATAAAGATTTGAAGAGAGAGACAGCCAGAAACTCCAACTAAAAAGGGCAAGAGTGTTTCTGATCCTGCCAGCTCCATGCACAGACGGAAGACAGTGGCCAACAGCAGACATGGGCACAGTGCCACACCAGGGACAAATTGCCAGTTACTGCCTTGCTTCACAACAGTGTGAAGAGAAGCTCACATACAAGGGCTGCTGGTTAGACGTTCATTTGTGAATGCACTTGTTTGATGCCAGAACCATTGACATGTCCTGAAATTCAAGTCACTAGGGCATTAGAAAACACACAGCAGTTGGGATTCACTACTACTTGTGACCATCTTGTTTAATTTGCTCCACACAAATCTCTTTTTCATAGGTAACAAGAGCTGAGACAACGATGACTTATTTTAAGATGTATTTGCTTGATTATAGCAAACTGACCCAAGCTCATGTCGCCAGCAGCAGCTTTCATGAGATGTGGCTAAGTGGGAGCACGAAAAATCCATCTCAGCTTTTTTAAAGGTATGATCCTTTGAAGACTATTAACACTTGGTAATCTTCCTTCTGCACACAGATCATTATAGAG
Organism: Penelope pileata; assembly: GCA_013396635.1. Lineage (NCBI taxonomy): Eukaryota > Metazoa > Chordata > Aves > Galliformes > Cracidae > Penelope > Penelope pileata. The sequence continues at coordinate 388,437 of WBMW01005590.1, forward strand.
AAGGACACCTATTCTGTGATGGAAGAAATAAGGTAAAAGACTGAAATGTTATTTGTGAAACATGTAATTAAGAGGCAGCATATACTATCTCAGTCCTTGGTGCTGTGCACCTTACCTCTGCCTCTCACAAAACCACACACATAACCTGAAAAACGCATTACTCTAAGATGCTCCACTGAAAATACAAAGTTCTTGTAAAAGAATGACAATGACAGGATCGATCCCTTGGTTGTAATGAGCTAGATTGTCTGAGCCAAACCAAATGTTGCAGTTATCCCACTATTTCAGTGCATTTACTCCACATTTGCAGTAAGCCTCTTACATGGAGAAGCAGAGCACTGGAGGGTATTGAATGCTCCTACCCACAGGTGACCCTCAAACACCAGGGCGTACAAATAACCTGCTTGGACTATCCATTACTCAGCATCAGTTCCAGCTCCTGGATCTCTGTAACTTACCAGCACTAGGGCTGTATTAAAGTCTTTCTGTTGTGTAACACAACTGTTAACCAAGTGATTTCTAATAACTGAAAAGATTGTCTTTAATGACTACTTAGACACTTATATGCTTTTCACTGGAATACAACCATGACTCAGACTCTGCAAACAAGTTACTTCCTTCAAAGGAAAAACTCAGCCAGAAAATGAACTGTGGAAACGCGTACTTTATCCCACTGCTTGCCAAATCCTAAGGAATGTAATTAATCACATGATGACTGCTACTATGGGTAAACTTGCCATCTTAAATAAGTACACAAAGCAATCACAAATAACTCGGCTCTGAACATTATCAACTCCTACCTGTATACCGCACTACCAGGGCAATGCTACAAGAGATCTTCATTGCCATGACAAGAAAGTTGAAGTTACAAAGTAAAAACAATTGTTGTTTGCAACCAGCAAGTTGTTCTCCTAGTCACAGCAGAAATTAATTTCTGTTTCAAAGGCTTACTTTTCCTGTTCTTCCTCCCCCCTTCCTCAACTCACCAGCATTGCTTTATAAACCTGTAATTCTCTACTGCATTAAAACCTAGGAAGCCTATTCCTGGAAAGGCACAGACAGTTACTTCTTCATTTTCCATTAAAAGAAAATGAAACCAAACTGTGCTCATTCAAGTATGTGGAATAGGAGAGTATAAAATTAAGTCAGAAAACATAACACCTCCTGCTTTTTGTATTTGGTGAGGTTCCTGATGCAGTTCTTTTATATTTATTATGTTTGAAATGAACTCTTGTTCTAACATTAGCTTTAATGTTGCCTTCTTTCCATTATAGTCTAATTAACTTGTTAAAATATACCAACAGGAAAAAATCTAGACACACTGCTTGGTGGTGGCTGCAGCAGCTGACATCTTGACTAATATTACAAAGGCAGCGTTTGGCAGATTTAATCATGCTACTAGACTCAAGGGGCAACAGAGGTGTGAATAAAAGTAGTTGTGGCCATAGTTCATTCCATCAGTTAAGCTATGACCAGCTGATACAGATGATCACAACTCTTTCTTGACCCCACTAGAAGGCTTTCATATATCACAAAATCCTGCTGTGCTGTTCTTGCAAAGAGAGCAGTTCTAAGGGAAACAATGACATTAGCTACTCTCAAACACGACTTTCTTGCTTTGACATTTCTAGCCCCCATTTACCTTGCTAGTCTGGTGTACCCTATTGCTGTGTACTTTAGCAACGTAAAGTACTAAGATGCTTCAGCATCCCACACCTTTATTTGGCTTGAATTAAACCTGACATAGTAATAAGTTCAATGATAAAATCAAAGGCGTAATGATTCAGCTGTTCTCCAATCCCAGCCTGCAATGCTGGGAAGGCAATGTTAAACTCTCAGAAGTGTTCATCTGATTTAGCACAGCTTACCACTTGGAAATGCTACTTAACATACAAAAAATTGCTCTGATTTGTAGTCTGTTCAAAACTACCATGTGTCAACAATGCTACCTGAAGTGTCCGTCAGTTAAGGGGCTGATCCTACAGTGCCCATGGATACCAGTAGGAGTGTTTCAACAGACTTAGCACAGGCTAAAATCCTGAAAAATACTGCTGTCTGCTGAAAAGTGACAAATTCATCTGGTTGCCAGAAAAAGCCATGATGCTTCAATGCTGCAGCACAGACAAGGAATCAACACTTAATGAAACAGAAAAAGCATTAGACACTCCACTGGAACAGTTTTCATAAAAAGCTGGAGGCCATCCCATACATATTCAAAAGGACTTAGATAATTTATTTGACCTATGCTCCAGAGCACAGAGCATTGCTTCTGGTTCGCCATTTACAATACATAATGGCAAAACATCTCTACTCTGTACAGTAAAATGTGAGTAGAATACATCCTACTCAAACATGCTTTTTTCTGAGAGAAGAAAAACTAGGAAGGTAATTAAAAACTGGTCATGAAAATAATATTAATTACAAGTTGTATGAGGTCCAGATGACAGCGCAACTTCAAATGTAGCATAAATCGTCCAGAGAAGAACAGAGATATAAAGAAAATGCAAATACGAATAAATAAAATTCATTCACTCACCCCACCTGCTACTTGTGCATGGGGAAAGAATACTGCTCTGCTACATCCTAATTTGTTGCAGGTTGTAGAAGTACTTGGGGGATTGAAACTTTTGCAGTCATCTTCCAATGTGACTGTTTGGGACAGGCAGTAAATCAGACAACAGAGTAAACGCAGAGCACTTGATGTGTGATAGGGCTCCAGAAAACTGATGGAAGATGAGCACAGCTATGAGATAGGAACAATCACCAACTGACTCAGCAGTGAAGTCTCCCAACCTTGCTGCTGATGTGCCAATGTTTGCAACACCAGGATCACGGAGTGCAGCAAAACAGTGAGAAGGTTTCAGCATTGGGAAAAAGCCTACTTTGGCTTGCAGTGATCACACACCTTCCTCAGGGAGCCCGCAGAAGTGCAGGCAGTGTGCAGCAGGGCTGCCTGCCAGGTACCAGCTCTGCCAGTATTAGCACAGAGCAGGACATCTGGTGACTGACGAGGAGCCGCTGATCCTAAACATGTTGTGTTAAGTCATTCATCATCTTTTACTCTCTTCTGCTAAGTGGCTGCAGCTTCCAACAAAACCATAGCCTGGGTTTTGCTGCCTGTGTTGTACCCAGGACAACACGTACAAGCACTAATGACACAAACCAGCAGTTTGTAAATGCTGACAGATGCGAAAACTGGAGCTCAGGCTCCAGTGCTTGACAATGACAGCACCTGCTCGCTGAGTTGTGTGTTGATGCCTTCAAAATTGTTGCTGTCCTTCTCACTTCTGCTTGCTCATGCTCCAAACAGCCTTGGAGGAAGGGGTGCTGCTCTTAGCCACTACAAAACCTTAAGATTAATGAAAGCTAGGAGCAAACATGAAGGAGAGGCAGAAATGATATATTCAGGCCCACTCGTTTCACTCAGCCAACACAAAGGAGCTGGATAACATACAGAAATCTGTCTTAAAGTCTTAATCTAATGAACTTCAACAGTCATCCAAAAAGATGAGGAAACTGCTGACTAGCCTCATCTAGCAAATTCCCTAAAACTGACAGGAGAAAAATGCTCTCCCTCTACAGATCAGAAGGAACAGATAAGGACTCACAAAACTGCAACTGGCACCTATTTGTTCTTACCCATTGAATTCTCTACACTTGCACAATGACTGGCATGATGAAGGGCACGAGGACTAAAGCACAGAAAACCAGTAAGTTAAAGTAGCAAACCTATAAAGTACTTTATTCCCATTTAATAAAAAAAAAAATGAGGCTCATGGAAATTCAGTGGTTTGCTCAGAATTGCACAGGAATTTTCCAGAAACACTGTCAAGAGAAACCAGAATTGAGACTTGTTTTTCCACCCCAACTATCCTTTAGCATTAACAGCAAGGTGGGACATACAGCCAATAAAGAATGTTGTGAGATAAGAAAAAACACCACAGTAAGGGAAGACAATCTACAATCTATTGTTTCCTTGCAAGTGGACGTAGCACTCCCCTCCCTTCTACTTTCCATGAAAAGCAACAAACACTTCATGATACTTTTTTTTTCCCTTATAACTCTTATTTTATGCCAGGCAGCTGAGTGGAAGAATGATAATCAGTGTATAACAAAATATGATGCTAAATTTAACTTGCATCACAAAATAAAACAAAAAAACCCTGAAGTATGCAAAAACGATTTTTAAAAATGTACTCAATAGAAACCCAGAGGACATGAAATTGGAAGCAATAGTTTGCTGAAAGACCAACAAGAACAAAAAAATATAAATGATGAAAACAAAATAAATACCGCCTAACACTTCAGAAATGTTGCATGAATGCTAATGGCACTTTCCCATGTTGTTGGGCAACAAGCAATTCCGCTGCTCAGGGAAAAAAAGTTGTGCTTGTTAAAAAAAACACCTGGAAATAAATCACTATGTTGCTTCCTTTTGTTAAGCATCTCTAGTTATTAATTGTTTATTGCTGAGTGTTTCTCCAAGTAAGCCAATTTCACTACAGAAATCAGTAAAAGTGTCCATATGAAGGGCTCATGAAGATATTCAGGCAACACAGCAATTGGCCATCCTATTAAAATGTATACAATTAGACTTAAAAAAATTTAAATAAAAGTCTAAGACTTCCATAAGTTCTTTGAAATAAATCAACTGAAATATTCAGTTTTCTTTTCTTGAACAGCCTTCAATTACACAATAATACACTCAATATGTTTCATATAAAAATTATGCTTTAACTTATTCAGAAAACAGGTCTTACACTGCATATTATCAGAACAGGGGATGGTTAAAGTGACTGAGCAGCCAGGACTGTAACTCCTGCAATCCTAACTAGCCAACAATTACGGGCAGCATGTCACATAGCACAAGCAGCTCACAATGCAAGCAGAGATGAGAGTCTAGTGATCGATTCCTTTTTGTCCACTGCTATCAAATCTCAAGCTACAGAGTATTAACAGAAAATAATGACAAAAGATCCACATAAACTGCTGCTTGTGCAAAGAACTATTTGTGAGCATTTCCCTGCTCTCAATCTCACTCTATTTTTAGTTTGTTTGCCTTGTTCTAGAATTTCCATTATGTTCCAGCCCACAGACTGTGTAGCAGAGGAAACCGAGACTACAACCCATGGCACTATAAAGGAAAACTCCCTGTCATCTCAGGTGCTTGATTTCAACAGGGAGAGAAGCTACAGAAGGAGTATAATGAGTATAAATGGACCATTGCAATTTATAGACTGTATTAATAATTAAATGCTAGGTGTGCTTTTAGCACCTTCTCTACACCCCCACCCACAGGTTCTTTAATCATCCAGTATCAGAGAACTCATATTTCAGGGTATTCATCCTCGGAGCTTTGTGTGGGACATAAAACATTACCCTGTCCTGCAATACAATCCTGCATGTTGGAAAGGGGAGAGCTCACCATCCTCTGCAAAAGGAAACAACAGAGGTGAGCAAACAACAACGATATAGAGACCATCCACAGTGAAACAGGCAATGGCTAGTTGACAAGCAACATCCATTGCTCCAGAGATGAAAGAGGGTTCAGACCAATGTTTCATTACCCTGAAGGCTAGCAGTGACCACTTCCCTATGAAGAAAATCATCAGCTTAATTAGGTTTCTCCAGTAACCTTAAAAAGGGGGCTAGCCATTCTCCATCCGCCCTTTGCAGCAGACACTTAAAGCACTTTCTGCAAGTCTGACAATGAAGGTGTTTTGCTTTGATAGGCTCGCAACACAGCAAGAAGCCAGCTTCAGCCCGTGAAGACACAGGGCAGAGGCTGATTAGCAATTCTGTGCAGGTTTCCTATCTTCCATCACCGTTCTCCCCTCCCCCTTTGCCTCCCTAGGGAGACTGGTTCCATATTCAAAGCAGCCTGGGGTCTTCAAGCAGAGAAATGTGCATGATTTGTACTTGGCATTAAAGCAGGAAAAGAACTCCAAAATTATAGCAGCTGCATCCAGCCGCTGAGACAGCCCAGCTCCGATAAGGGATTCAGAGGGTCGCATAATTCATTTCACCTGCAGCAGTAGCATCAGGGGAGGTTAAATGTGTCACTCCATCACAGTGAGGCGATGGGTTGGGGGAAGCCTTCATCACTCATCCTGTCAGCTCCACACCTCTCTTCGCCTCACATCAGCAGGGGGAAATGGGGGAAGATTTTCTATAAGCATATGAACAACACAGCGGGGGACATGATGACCTTATGAGTTTCCCCTTCTAATTCATGAATTAATTGCCAACACCTGCCCTGCTCCCCCAGGTCCACTCCCTGCGCTCCATCCTTCTCCCAATCCAAAGGGCCTGATCCCACAACATTTACTCCAGTACGCAAGCTTGGTGCTCTCCTGGGACCATGTGTGCAAGTGACATTGCAAAAAGGTCAGCGCTGCAGGATGAGATGTCCTGTCCAGATACCAAGATGCCTGGTTTAACATCACATAGACATTTTTCCAGGACACATACATCTCTCTCATTTGGTTTCCCTAGAAAACAAAGGAATTTTCTCATTAATATTTACTTTTGTTCAATCATTTTGTTCATTCTCACCAACCTGAGGGTCTGTTCTTTCATGAAAGAAATTTCCAAGCAGATCTTCTCTCCAGTCATATTTCCACATAGGCTTAACACTATACCCTTCCTTGTTGCATTGTTTGTCTGAGTTCAACTGTGAGCACTTGAGGACAGAACGCGCATCATCCTGTACTGCACCAGTTCACTGATATTTGCAGTCATGTACAATAACAGCTTGCCTGTGACAGCACCTTTGGGAATGTAGTGACCTCACCTCTGGATTTTCTCTAGAGAATTCAGCTTTTGACAGCTTTCTGAGACACATCATTGGCCCATGGTCTCTGTGCAATAAATGCAAAAATGACACAATCTAAAGAAAGAATAAAGGCAACACCTGAGCTTGTAGAGAATATGCCACATCTTAAACTATACCATCACAAAGATGCATTTGATGCACAGCACAGATTTTTCTTCAAAAAACAAGGATGATTAGTTTTGTATCATTTATTTCACAAATGCAAGTAAAGCACTGAAGGTTTTTGGTAAGAAAAAACAAACCATTTAGACACGTCTATCTCTGGTATAAGTATAAAGAAAAGCGTATAAGAAAAGCAGCAAATTTCTTGGAAGTCTTTAGAACCTAAAAGGAATACTTTCACTTTGAATGCAATTCAAACAAAGCAAAATATTGAGTCAACTAAATGCACAATTAAATATTGCTTAAATTCAAAAACTAAAAAAAAAAAAAAAAAAACCTTAAGCAACTTTTTCCTTTCTGTTCTATCCTGGACACATAGAGCTTTCTAAACAAACACAACTATTAAGAGATGTGCTCATAGCATGATCTGTACCTACAGTTTAAATCTTCAGGCATTCATGAAAAATGAAGAGCTCCTTCTGTTTCATTCCAGAAGCTACAGTCTTAAGGAAAGAACTACTCCACTAGGTTCCTGCAGGAAAATTCAGCATAAAGCATTCTTTGCTGTCTTGACAAAGATAAAATGAAGTCTCATTTGATGCTTTTAAATAATAATTTTAAAATATTTCAGGAAGATGCTTTTCATTCTTTCAGGCTACATCTTTGACTGGTTCTCCCTGTATTTTTCCCCCAGCTTGAGCTGCAGAGTTCAGTAGCTGTGGGTCGCCAGAATCCTACTCTCCTTTGCCACTGGTACTAAATTCAAACACCACGGAACACTGAAGGATGAAGAAAGCATTCAGGACGAAATGTGAACTGGGAAAAAGACTTTGTTTCTGCCAGCTACCTACAGCTCACACACACATAACTGTGAATAAAATGATACATCAGCAGGTCTTTTATTCAAGGCATCCTTCACTTCTAAACTCACTTTCCACAATTAGACCACAGAAGAGTAGGCAATCTGAGCAAGATTACCAGTGGATAAGTTTAAAACAGATACAGAGATAGACGGAAGGAAGAATAAAATGCCTGCCTACTTCATCCTTCAGAAACCACTTCCACTGAAAGCTGGTGTGGCACTCTCACCGGTGACGCCAGCTCTGTGCACGCATTGCCTGTGACTCACAGCTGTGAGTCACTCACCAAACTCTAATGGGATTTCAACAGGACCAATAGGAAAATAAGCTCACATCTGTTTCACAGTACATATATGTTTAGAGGTTCCAGCCTGGCAAACGATACCCGTTTAGCCATATTATAAAACTACTTCATAATGTGGAACAGCTTTCAGTCTCTTTCAGAAAAGATTAAATTATACCACAGGAGCACGCACTGCAGCCTGGGACTGAGCTCCGCACAGCGCCGCAGAGCCGCTGACCCAGGACAAAAGCAAGGATCACCTGTAAGTCTTCCTCCTCAAACAAGTCTGGTCTCTATCTTACACTGGCAAGGACCCAGCAGCATCACACATCACTCAAGGACAGCTACAGGGAATTCAAATTGAGTAGGAATGAAATTAAATATAAAAAGTATTATACTTTAATCAGAAAGAAAAGTTGTATCGAACCAAATCCAAAGTAGCTGGTAAGCAACAAATGGAGCATACCCATCAGAGAATCAAGCCTTTCTTCTGTTGCCTGCGGGAAGTGTTGAAGCATGCAATTTCTTGAAGCACAGCATGCACTGAGAGTGCTGTCCTACAGCCTCACCTCCACTGCAAAGGCCTACCTCATTTTCCACCAAACACCCCCAAACGACACCGATGTCATGCTCCACTAGTAACCCCTTGACAAACTGGGAAAACTCCAGCATCCCATCACATATAACACCTGTGGCTACAGTTTGCTCAGAGGATCATCTGCATGCGCCTACATTCCTGAAAATCCCAGAATACCACTGAAATGACACAGTAACAGCCACCATGTGTGTCATTAAGTTCAAGCCTTCTAACTGGGATCAGGACCTTCACTACGCAAGGACCGAAAGGGACTGACCCAAGGATTTAAAGAATTTAGAACTGAATCATAGAACAAATGAAAATAAAAGACTTGGATACAAAGTGAGAAGTAAGATGAAAATAAGGCTAAGATTATATAGAATAGCTAATCACAATCAACTGCATGTTTTAGCTTCCACAAGGAGCATGAATAAATAAATACCATTAGCAGTCCCTGGTCTGCTGCTAAACCAAGCCATCATTAGCAGGCTGATTGCTGCCAGGCACTAAAACAGGAGTCAGTCTTAAGGATGTCTTCAAGGAGGGGAGATGATGTCAGGTAGGCAACTGTGCATAAAGGACACTGCCACAGGCTGTGAAGGAAACCAGACAGCTAAACACAGCCACAGCAAAAAGAAGAGAAGGAGGAAAGACAATGGGCTCTGAAGGTGGGAAACAGAAGCTTGAATTTGATATGGTAAAAAACAGAGTAACTAGAAGATTCAGAGAGAGACTGTGACATGATCAGATTGACAGGCAAGGATGAGCAGTTTTGCACACACAGAGCAAAGTGGGGGTGACAGGGGTGGTAAGAGACCAGAGAGAAAAAGGTTTCTGTGATTAATATGGAAAGGGAGGAAGAAAACAGCTACAGTTTTAAAAATGCAGGAAGATTTTCAGAGTAAAGCTTGCAGCTGAAAGAAAGGCAATTTCAGGGAGGACTGGTTTCCTAATTATGTTCTCCAGTGAGAAACACTGGGCATTTAAAAAAAGTTCCTGTGTCAAGATCTCACCACCTTAAAAAGCCCTTAAAAAAAAAAAAAAGCAAAACTTCTAATATAAAATTGGTAGTAGGCAGCTTAAGAGATCTTATATGAGAATTAGCCACCCGGAGGGCATTTTATTGGGGGTACTTTCTTTGTTGAAAACATTGAACACCTCAATCAACAAACTTGCTTATGAAGAACTACTTTAGAAAGTTATACCTAAGAAGATGTGGTGGGTAACAAATTGCCTCCTGGAGATTTATTTATTCAAGCCTGTGATCTTTCAGCTACATTAAATGCCTCCTTATTTTAAAGTGATGGAATGTGAATAAGAGCCAGAAACAGCAGATGAACATTGGTTTCTCTTCTGTAGTACAAACTTGCCAAGAAAACAGCTCCATCAGAACCCAATCCACTACATGTATAGAAATCATAAGAACAGTAATGCCGAAGTTTGCAAGAACAGGCAGGTGCCATGGACACCAGAGAAAGACATAAAGGGGAAAATTACATGGAATAATCTCTAAAGAGATATTATTACAAGAGAGACTCCAGTGACGTCTGACTGTTTCTGATTGCCTCTTCTGTTTTGATAGCACCTTTACTGCTTCTGCATTTTACAACTATTTACTGTACTATTTACTGTCTGCTGTGAGTGCAGCAGAACCCTGAGTTTTAGACTTAGTGATTTAAAACAGATCATAGGCCGTTATCAAAGGCTGTAAAATTCCTGTGGGGAAAAAAACGAAATGACAAAAAACTGTTTAAACTGGTGCTGAGCAGCTGTCTGAGGCATCCTATAACAACGTCCACTGCACTGAGGTTACTCAAATGCAAATCTTGGCTACCAACTTTATAACTAGTCAATCTGTTAACTGGGTGCAACTGTTCTCAGAAACGTCACCCCTCCCTCACCTTCTCCCAAGGAAGCAAGGCCAACAAAACACCCACAAAGACAAAAGAAATCCAAGGGAGGGTGACCGATGTGAGTTTTCATCTTTTTATTTCTCAGAAGCACTGCAGTTGATGCATATGATGAAGTGAGGCAAACTTGCTGTTAACAGCTCAGTGAGTTTAAGTGTCTTGTCCAGGCGCGTGTCTGGGACTGCTTGGCAGCATCTCTTCTTTGTTTTTAAAACCCTCTTTTTCTTCTTTCTGAAACTCATCTCCAAATGTCATGCCCACAATCATCTACGTATCCAACCATGACCATGGATCTTCTGCTCTGAGTGGCTGTTCAGCCTTCTTTAACGCTGCTGATGGGATGGCATTTAAACAAAACACTAAAAAAAATATCAGTGCACATGAGCAGAGAGAGAGTCCAACGATAAAGCAACCAATTCACCCGTGTAACTCCAGACCTGAGCCTGTTAATGCATTCTGCTTACTTTTCTCAAGAGGGAAAGCAAATAAAAGATACTGGCCAGTAACCAACCAACAACAATTCTAGTCTCATCAGGCAAGCTTTTTTTTTTTTTTTTTTTTTTTAAATT
>WBMW01005590.1:399595-475914 GCA_013396635.1 Penelope pileata
TAAAATTATCACTGTTCTCAAGTGGCTATACACAATTACATTCACAGGAAAACAAAGTCTATAATCTTTTTTACAAGGAAGAAAATGAAGAACTCAACAAGAAATTAGCAGCCTCAGACCAGAGAGCTGAAACAGGAGGGCTCGCACAGTCCAGAACTTATGCCATTAAGAAGTGCCCCTCTGCTTTAAAATATAAACATACGAGCATCTAGAAGCATTTGACTGAACTGTCAATCCCACTGCAGGTGCCAGCAGCAATCACTTGTTTCTGCAGCATATTACCCTAAACAAGAGCTTGTGGGTTCTCATGACAATACAGGTCATTAGGAAAAGACTGAACCTGACAGTAAATCCTCTAAAGCAGCACAGTGTCAGACTGCTAACATTTAACCTTGAGTTGCCTAACTGCATCAGCAGCCCCAAAAGTACACTGTGGTGCATAGCCTTCCATGAGTAGGACTTTGAGTAGATGAATTAATGTAGAGTGCATTAGATCTCTGCTTTCCTTGAGTAAAAGCACAATTTGCACAACTACTCCCAAAGACAGGAAACCAAAAGCCATTTGTGGGGAACTAGCAGCAATGACATCTGAAGAGATAAGCCTCTTGCTGTTGGAGGAATTCTTGGCAAAGCAAGGACATGAATTGGTTAACCTGAGCAACCCAGGGTATGAGCCTCTCCCTTAGGCCACTCCTTGTAAACACCCAAAAGAAGCAGCATATCTGGATTCCGGATATGCTTCAAGTGGGCAGCAACCAATTACATCTGTCTGCGTGATGAGGACTCTGAATCCAATCAGAACAAGGAGAAGACGTGCGCTCAGGACTGTATAGCCAATGCATGCTGCCCACGTGTTTTGTTGTATGTCTAAAGCCAATGTGTGCTATCCACATGTTTCTGTTGTATGTCTATGTATGCTGTACACAATCTGATTAAAGTGAGTACATCCATACTCACATTGAGATCGTGTCGTGACTCAGGGACCCACTTCCACTCCAACATCTTGCTACACAGCGAACTCATTACATAAATACTTTAATTCTTGGCTCACCTCTAACCACAGCAAACTACAGCCCGGCAAGTATTTGTGATCAAATAGATGCGCACCTGATCCAAAGCTGGGAGATGCTACCCACAAGCCAGCAGTTTCAAAGGGGAAAGACTTTGGGCTTCAAGTTTTGACAAACAAGTCGGAACCATTTCTCTGCTCCTATCTCTTGTGCATCCAAGAGTGAGTGTTTTCCACATCAAGTTCTTGTAAGGGCTCTTCTGCTTTTGGTTTATACACGCCGGTTGTTTCACTTCTAATTTTGAATTTAATATAATTTCCCCGTATTCTACAGGAGCATGAAATACAAATACTATCAATACTTTGCCTGTCTTTCACATCATTAGACATACTGGCTACCAGAAGTAAATGAAACCTTAAGAGATATCTCAGCCACAAAACTCATTCTCTCTCCTACTAGCACCTTTATAAGTTTTTAGTAATCTACATAACTTCTTTTCAGCCCCTACATAGGAGCGCTATTGGTGCTGGACACCAGGGCCTGCTTTGAAAGTAGCTCTTCAGAAGGACTGGAGGAGACAGAGCTCACAGGTGCTTCAACACCGACGTGACAGAGCCATCCTCGTTCACAGGAATAAAAAAGTGTGGCAGATGTAAGGAAGCAATTGCAAAAATCATCCATTTGTTATAGGCCAAATGGATCGACTGACATTCCCTATTTGACAAAGCTCTTCTCACTGATACAAAAAGCCATGGAAGCTAGCTTCTGCCCCCTTCCCCATGCAACTCAGAACAGGGAAAGAGGATTTTAAACATTCTCCAAACCATTATTCTCAATCACATTTCAGCTTCACTCATGTCTACTGAAAACTTTTGTTGTTCTTCCATGTCTTCCTTTCTCCAAAGCCCCTGAGAACATAACATTAAGTATAATAAAATATCCATACCTATTACACTAAACCAAAAAACTTTTTTGTCTGCAATTTGGATTTTGATGAACTGGGGCCTTCCAGGACCTTCACTTTGATGCTTTCAGAAACATCAAAAGATCAGGCTTGTTATCAGCATCATTAGTGCGGCCCAAAGATGTTTAATACTCCAGCACACGGAAAATACAGCACAGAATGCCCCAATGGACTTTGCCTTGTTTTTATTCCTTTTTTGTTTTTGAATGCTTTGCATTTCTTACTCCAGACTTATTGTCTCTCTCCCAGCCTGCTCCACACTCTCATAGAGACCCCAGGAAAGCGTTCCAGTGCTGACCTATTCCCCCTTCCCAAAGGGAATTTAATAAACTCTGCTTTCCTCTACAATGAGGAAACATAGAGCAGTGCCCCTGCAAGTGTTTACTGCCATTCACAGAAACATCACACACTTCTTGGGTCATCTTGCTGAAATGAGCCAGAAGTTTGGGCTCTGGTTTGTTTGAAGTCTGTCATTTTTCAATAAAGGTATACACAAGAAATACTTGAAAGGAATATGAGGGGAAAAAGGTAGAATTTGGAATCCTCCAGAGGAAGCAGCAGTGAACCTGTGGAGTTTTGCCTTTTAATTTGGGAAAATCTGCCTCCAAGCCTCGTTCTAATTTAGATAAAACAGACAGTTAATCCAAGAACAGAATACACAGGTGTTTCTTTGATATGAAAAGCACCATCCATAGATTAAGCCCTCAGCTGTACAAATCAGACACATACAAAGGCCACTGCTGTTGTCACAAAACCTAGGGAGCAATCACGACAAATGCATGCAACCCTTTCCATATATACCCAAGAGGTGGCACAGGTATTTCATGGTTTATATACAACACAATGGAGTTCCTGCACGTATACTTCCCTAAAAAAATCCATAGGACTAAACCGGCTTAGTGCATAAAAATCCTGCAGCTAGGCTCTTCTCCCAGTCACCCTTGGGCTTCCCCACAGCCCGCACAGCTGTCATGCCAGAGACCAAAAAGTGTTTCCTAAGCTCTGCCTCCTGTTGGGCTCTTTCAGGTCCCATACTTTGCCTGGTTTAAACACAGCAGTAATGGCAACCTAACAGCTTTCTTTACCAAAATAGGCGCCTTTTGCTTAGCAGGCAGTTCCTTTATGCACAAAAGCATGGGGACAGGCCCACTGATATCGACTAAGCAGCGTGCACTTTAATTTAAAACATTGACATCACACTGAGCTTGTACTGTGATGATCATCCTCCTTATCAGCTATAAGAATCAAGCAATATTCTTTGGGGACTGGTCAAGCAAAGAGATTTATTTCAAACTATCAGGCTTCTTTTATTACAAGCAACATCATTATAGAAATATCACTGCATGAAAGGATCTACCAGTGACAAAAGCGATACAGGCTGACTCCGCTCTGCTGTCCTTGATTCAGCAGTTTCATGTAATCATCTGAAAGAACTAACGCCTTTTGTACTCCTCTGCCATGAACAATGCAGTTCATCTGATTCTCCTCCATAAAGCTATCAAGATCTATTTAGTTATAAGATGCACAATATTTGTATAAGGTTGTAACTGCTTAAAGGAGAAAACAGAGTTGGTCACCACATATCAAGACAGACTTAAGAGAAGCGCAGAAAAGCAAGGACGATGAAGAAACAGATTCAAGCTCTAATTTACGGCATTTTGTGGGCTGCAATCTCTCACTGCTCTGTATGGAACTTGTGGTGCTACATTTACATAAACTAATGAAAGCATGACAGTAACACCAGCGCCCCAGCCACGTGCTTGTTACTCTATGAACCACAGTAGATACGTTAAGGTTGACATGGGCATGCACAGTGAGAAAAGCAGAAATCCTGAAATATTTGGCACAACTAAATGCTTTTTCCCACCTCATCTTTTGTAGTAGAAACCTTGGATTCAAATTTCCCAAGAAAACAGCTCAAATGCTTCTGGAAGGTGTGTAGAGTATATTTAAGAGAATATACACACCCTTCCCAGAGAAGCATCATAGCTTCGATATGAGCACTCACCACTGCTGCAGAGCTGAAAGGCACAGACTGGACCATCAGGGAGCACTTTGCAGGTCCAGGAAGCAGCAAACACCCGACAAAAACTTGCACAGTAGTTGCCTGCAGGACGACACACTTGATCTTGCAAAGACCTACAGTAAATATTTCTCGCTTGAAATTATCCCTCAGACAACAAAATTCAACCACAATGCTTTAAGAAGTTCAAAAGGAAAGGTGGATAGGACAGAATTTTTATTAAGTGACTGGGAGAAAATTATTACTGCAGAATTCATCTGCCACACACTTTTAATAACACAGTGGCCATGATTGGTAGCTTCCAGAAGTGTTGTATTATTACAGGTGTAGCTCTCTGATATTAATAGACAACTTTATAAAGTGCCTGCACTCTGCTCTTTGAGGACTGTGTTCTTCCTATCATTTGATACACTCAGTTTAATAGCACATTTTCCAGAAGTGCTGAACAACTGGGAGGCTGCCACTCCGCACACCCCATGCAGATAATTTTGGCTGACAGAGCGAGCAGCAGCACTGCGCTGCTGCTCAAGAGGACGGGCCAAATCCAGAGCTTTTTTAGGCTGATGTACACGGTCTGCTGATCTCTGCGAAGTCATGTCTCTGCATCCTGGAACCTGGGACAGACTTTGGGTACACAGCAGCATCCAAAGCAATGCTGCAAGACACGTACCCAACTCAATGCCAAACAATGTCAGGAAAGGCTGTGTGGTTGGCTAAGGTGTTTGTAACAGTGGTTAAGAACAAAGATATCTGAGCTACAGCAAAATATCTCATAACCCTCAGGTTCCACACAAACACAGCAGTGTGACCTGCTGGCAATAGGCACAGGTCACTAGACTCGAGATCAAAGCTTTATCTGTGCTTGAGGTAACAGCCTGCTGTATCGCACTTCCCCTCCATAATTCAGTTCCCTTGTTTGCAGAATGCAATTAACAGTATTTGCTTTCCATATTAAATGCTTTGAGAGCTACCTTTTACAGCTGCTACATAAAAGCATTACTACTAAAGTCGTTGTTCTGAGTATATTTTGGAGCTCTGTGTGTGAAGTGCCAAAGCACATTTCTAATGTCAGTGGGAAATCAGAAGACCCCTTGTCTCACTGGAACAGCTTTAATGAGCTACTGGAAGTAGTTCAGTACATGTTCCTGCTGCCACAGTACTACATAACTTCTCCATACATCAAACAGTCTTGGAATATTTACCTTCTTTTCTCTGAACCCTCTTGGCTGCAAAGGATACAAAGGCTATTCGTATGACGGGCAGTGTGCCAGCATGAAAATCTGGGCAGCCTAACAACTTCCTGCAAGACGTGTGAAGATAAGGTGGCATACAGTCAATGGGAGGCAAATTAAATCCCCCAAACTCAGTCCTTCTGTGAACTGAAAATTAAAGAATCATGGTTTTGTTGTGGAACCACTTTCCAGATCAAAGATTTCATAGGGACAGAGGGCACAGGCTCCTACCTCATTCTCAGTTACTGGTTGTCATAGCTTGATGAAAAGATTAAGCAGTAAGAATAGCCAAGGGCTGTTACTGTGTTATTCTGAAATCCTCTTGTTTGGATTATGCTCAAGTAGTTATTTAAAACTGCAATAACTAGTGAGGCCTGGTACAAAAAGAGAATACTTCAGTGACAGCGTCACATTTCCAACAGAGAAAAATACTCTCTCTTGTTTCTGTGCCCTACAATGCTCTGACACTGCAGGAAACTGAACAACAGATGGTGTAACTATTAGGAAAAAATCACGTTCGGGGCAAAGTATGCACTACCAGAATCTGAAATTTCTCAGTTCATTCTACAAAATCCCAGATTAAAACAATCAAAGAGACTTTCTCACATGTTACCACAAGGAAGGAACAAAGTTTCTACCTGCAAGAGAATGCCCTGCAGTGTTTTCACCTGACCACTTACTTTGCTGGCCATGCTTTCAGACATTTCTAGTTCTCTGTTCCTGATGTCTCAGTCTCTTTTTATACATCTCCTCCACCTAAACGGACAGGTGGATGAACACACCCTCAAGCAGAACAAAATGCTGGTTGCTGTGTCAACAACTAACCAGGAAGAAGAAGCAGGTACTGAAGGAGAGAGGGGAGGCAGCAGACTTCATTAGCGACTTCCTCCTCTGAACACGTCCTCAGTAGAACTGTTTACTTGTACGACACGGAAATGAAACAAGGAGCCTTTCATTAGCATTCAGAGCCATCTGAAATCCGAAGATGTCGTTGCAAAGCCTGTCAGTACTAACCATCTGCATCTGCACTAGGAACAAAACACACAGACATGAGAGAGAGAAACACAAATGGGATTCTTTCTGCCAGAGCCTGCAGAGGGAAGGAAAGGGAGGCAGGGGCATGTCTCCCCTGTGAGATGCTTGCAAAGACTGATTCAAAGGCAGTGTGCCTGCAGATTCCCTCCCCCAAAACAAACCTCGGGGGGATTCTTGAATCGAAACAAAATCCATCCTTCCAAGCTGTTCAAACAGTACTAGCACAGAAAATGGTGCTAAAATAAATACGCAAATGAAATAGAAATTACCTTGAGGCAAGTTAACTGAAAAATACAGGCAAGAGCTAAGAAGTAGAGGTAAACCCACCAACTTCAGTGAAATTGCAGAAGCTTAGACTAGCTGTGACACAGGCATGTTTCAGGTAGCAAGGGAAAACAAAACCACAGAAGTGAATTTTTTGGATAGTACCTTCTTCCCCCAAATTCCCTCTAGTCCAGTCACTCCTACCCTCCACGATTTAACCTCTCAGCTCTTCCATTTGTAATCTGAAGAAGGCAATATTTTAACAGAACTCTTCAAAATCTGCAGATAGAAATGCAAATACAGATATAAATTATTATTATTATTATCATTGCTCTTACTGAGGATACTGTAAGCTCCCCTACACATTCACAAGTAAAATTGATCTTGTTTCTGACTCCAGTTAGGACTTCATGCTTGGGAGTTTATCTCCAGCTATTTTTGCACAAAATGGGATGCAACACAATCCTTGCAAACTAAGGAGATCCACAATTATATTACAATTTCTTGGAATGAAAAAGAGATATTTAACTAATCATATTCTTAACTAATCAAATAGCAACTGCTATTTGAAAATATGACAAAGTTCGCTAGAAGCTACAGACTTGAGTCACCCATACAATCCTGTTACCATGTGATAGCGCAACACACAAAATCAGTGGATTCACACAGGCATTAACAGGATTAACATACTGGTTTATCAGCCACTACACACGCAATTCCCATACAACAAAGAGTTCCCACCGCTGGGATGAAGCATGGCAATTATTTCACAGTGCATGGCAATACTACATGGCCATTTGAGACCTGGGATCAAAGGCTACTGCATGCAGGAAATTCTGAGAGGAGGACTCTGGCCAGGAAGAACAGATTCCTTTCAGACACTGAAGTTACTAACTCACCAGCAGTTATGCTACCTTTTGATGCCTGCAAACAGACAGAACCTCAGCTCAACTTGTCATTTAAAGTGCACTGGCTCCTGGATCAGACTGTCACACTGCATCCATGTAAAAAGCACTGCCTTCTGATTCAGAGACCCTACCGCCAACAGCAGAACTTTCTCTTATGACAGGCTAAGCAACAAGACCTCAACCAACCCTGTTCAATATACAAAATTTAAAATTTGAGGCTACCTGTTGTCTTAAAAAGACCACAAAAACATACTCTAAACATTGAAGTGCAACCAGAATCCAAAGTCATCCTGACACAGATCTCATTCAAGGATCATTGACATCGCAGTCAGAGCTTCTATATTGTTCAAAAGGATTTTGGTTAAGCTCCGTGCAAACAAAGCATGGCTGACAATGTGAGCAAGATCCCATTTTCCATATACACAATCAGCACTACCACAAGCCTGCTAGATGCGCAGGATTGTCAGCTTGATTCCACCTCCCCTCTCTCCTAAACGTAGACTTCTCCAACCTCTCTGGGTCAGACAGACCTCTTCCACTCATGTTCTTGCACCCTGCAGCTCACTCCTTAACCCTCAAGGAGAGGCATTCCCCTTCTTCATGAGCTCAGGTCCCTGCCACTATCAGCATCAGGTTTGCTCACAGAAACACTTCCTGCCTGCCCTCTCACATGCAGCTCTTTAGAGGGGCATGGATGGTGTTAGGGAAGTGGGTTAAGAAAGTAATGTTAAGAGAATGATGTTATTACTCTAGGCTCCCTCACATTTAATATCCAAGTATTGGAAAGAAATGCATGACTGCTTCCCAGGGGTTCATTCCTAACCTCACCCATGCAAGCAAGATGCTGGCACCAATGAGGTTTTTAACAGTTTAAATCACTCCTTTTGGAGCAAAATGAAGTATAGTATTTACTGAGCTATAGTGACCTCCACCTATTGATCCAGTAACCAGAACAAATCTCAAAATAAAAGGACCCAGAGATCACTCATTCAGCTTTGTATGCACTAGAACAAATGGTTTCCTGAGCTGGCAAGTTAAGGTACAAAACAGTTAGTTTTGACATAGAAAAAAAGGTAGAATTGAAAACTCCTAGATCTTCAGGTGGTATAGAAAATACCAAGATCAAGATGACACATCGTCCCAGGGCTGTGGCAGTAAACTAAGTACCAGTATAGGCAGATTTCAGTAGCTTGTTCTTCATGTTCAGCAACATTAGGTTCCTAGCATTCCTAGCATGCAATTGAAATTAAGCATTAAGAGCAGAGAGTTGGTGAAGATGTAGATAAGTATCACTATAGTGTGTGAAGTCCACAGAGAATATCGAAGATTTGCCATCAGAAAATGACAAGTTGGTGAACACAGGCCACCACTTCAGTTTGCAAAGTCCATAAAGGTAGGTTGACCAGCGGCATCATTAAAGATCAGTGTTGTATTCCTCATTTCAGGCAAGAGCTTAGTGTTTAGTTATGCCTAGTTTTGAATCTAGAGGGTACGGTTTGAGATATAGAATATGTATGTAATACCATTAACAAGCAGCCCTGGAGCAAAATGATAAGTGGTATTATTAGAATATGTTATTCTTAATTTTCAGCAACCATGAGCCTCTACTTTAGGGAAAAGGTTAGAGAAATGCAAATTAAAAGCAGCATTTCAGAGAGTCAAAAATGCCGAGCCAGAGATGTTGCTTCCTATTCTGCGATTAGCAAAAGTAAACGGAGAGAACACTAACAGTAGATTTTAACATTTGATTTCTAACCCAGAGGCAGCACTGAGTACCCCTGTACAAGCACAGGTCTAGGTTTGAATTTGGGACAACCAGGAACGAAAAAGCTTGGCTCACATCTCACTTAAGCAAGTTTTGCCTAACAAGCCAAGGGAAAATACCGGTAATTTGAAAATCTTATTCTAAATTTAGGGGAAGCACTAATGGTCCATTGTTCAAAGCTGCACACACACTCCTATCTTACACTTAACATTGGAACAACAGTAAGGTGTGAATGCATTGTTAGTAATTTTCTGATAGCAACAACTACTTACACCATACTAAATCTCAGGGTTTCACTAGCACTTTGGAAAGTAAGAAGTACAAAGATTAAGTTCTTCTTTCCCTTTGTACAATACAACACAGTAAGTAGAGAGCAGACACAAGCAGATTTTAACAAGAAATTTGGGTCAGCTGCAGCAATTTGAATTTATATTCTGAACTAAAGTTACAATTAAGGCTTAGAATTGGATGCTGCAGAGTGTGAAGTATCAGTAAATTTTCTCAGGTTCTCAGAAGATGAGGACAGGTGTCAGAAGATTTTACACCTGACCATTCATTTTGGATAATCAAGCTGTTGTCTAGCTTACACTCACACCTGCTATCAAGGTTCAGTATGGCAGGGTAAAAAAAACTGGAATAACTGTTTCATTTTGAAAGGTACAAAGATGTGATTTATGCATCATACTTTTAATATTGCAGGACTGGTTGGTACATAGTTTATACTGACAGCTAAAGATAGGAACAGGTTACGATAGCAGTATGCAAAGGTCCAGAAATTTCCCTGAGACCTGCAGAGGTAAATTGAGAGAAAGTATTAATACATTTAAGTATTTATTATTCTTAATTTGGAAGCAGCTGGGGAAGCAAGTTTTGGTTTTATTGACTTAAATTTAAGGACAGGACTACAAGCAACATCAAGAGGGGACAGTGGGATTTTTAGATTTGGTGGATTAATTTCACAAGATTATAAGAGAGGGTTTTATTGTATAATTTGTTATAGTAAGCTTAGGACTCCTGTAAATTCATTTGCACATTATGATCCTAGTTTTTAGGTATCAAAATATTTTTTCTATACATTCAAGATGAGGGTTTGAAACAGGTAGCACAGCAGTGGTGGTCAGTGTCTAAACTGTATATTTTGCAAACAGGAAAAAAATTCACTTGTATCAGTGAATTTTCAAAAGGAACTCATTTTGAGGATACAGTAAGAACGCTGTACTCTACAAAATCAAGTCAACATTGACGTGCTAGATAGTTAAAATTGCTACAGGTCCTCTCTCAGCATGTCTGAAATCAAGTAAAAGCTATTAATTCACATATAATTGAATTTGTTTCTGTGTTTTCAAGCCTCTGGATCTTTGAGCTTTATTTTGTCCCTTACAGGAAGTTATTTTCAAATATTTCATTTTTATCATAACATTGTGCAGAACAATCATGTTTTTTTTCTCCTCAAGAGATGTGTGGAATGACAAAGGTCACCTTCTGAGTGTAACGAAGTTAGAGGTGATGAACAGGAGTGAGATGGGGATGCTAGAAAGGAAAGAAATGAAGTAAAGATTATGTTACTATAACCACTTCTGCAGGTGTCCAGACATAATGCACTTCTGTAGGTTTGTGCAGGCTTTTAAGCTATTTTGACCAGCTTTGGACCTGAACAGCTAGCTGGGGAGATGACAGCATAACAATTCCTTAAAACACCAAACTGCTTATAAGCATTTTGTGAAAGAAAATTCTGAATAAAAAAAAAATTTGATCTCTGTGCAATTTATAAGAGACAGAAAATGAATGAGAAATGCTCTGTGAGTGAATGAGGTCATACACTCTGAAACACCAATTAAAGTCTTCAAAAGCTAAAACAATAGTGTTCTGGTATCTGCTAATCCTTCTATTGAAGAGGAAGAAGGCTGAGGGGGTAAGATCGTTTAAATTATTAATATGACCCCATGCTAGTCTGCTTCATTGGAACAATAAGATGAATTATAGCGAGGGCAATGTTATTTTAAATTACTCCCAGCAAGGTGTGGAGCACTTACTCATTTCCATGAGCTGATGTTTACATGTGTTCATGCACTCTTCTCACACTCCTCATATATATATGTATTGATTAATTCAAAGACATTTCACGTGTCTAGAAGAAAAAAGTTAATTACTCAAAGAGCAGATTCACGCAAGAAAAATAATCTCACTGCAGCTCATAATCCCTCCAGGCAATGCCCTGTATGACAGGAGACAATGAACTGCTATGAAGAATGGCTTAGTGAATGAGACATGGGGTTAGGATTCAGGACACCTGGGTTCAAGTCCTCTTCAGTTAATGATTTTCTCTGTGACTTTGAACAAGTTGCTTAATTGATTACATCTTTTAGTTTCTTCTTTGTGTAATGAAGATAATAGCTTTCCATCTCACAGGGTGGTGAGTAAAATCTAATGATTCGATGATTCCAAAGCAATAAGACTATTAATTATTGTAAATTTTGTTCTGGAAGAGCATTTCCAAGACTACTTGACTGAAATACTGCCCGGGATATGTTTTGACTGTCACAACTTCTACCAACGTGTTCTGGATTCCTCACTGTTTCTTGTTCTGTGAACAACTCTCTAAATTAGAGAAAAAGTCTTTTTGGAAGGATAAGAGGCAAGCTGAATTTCTTCAGATTTGTACTGACCCACGCAAAAGGAGGACCAAGTCCAAATCTATTACTATCTTGAAATACTTTGAAAGGTCACATATATACCTCAAAAGTATCAAACATGAAAAAACAGCAGCCACTGCTACCTGTGATACACCATGTCAGACTACAAACTGAAATTGAGTGTATTTCCTCCTCCAGTTGCTATTTAAGCTATAGTATGTTCTGAGCAATGGAAATAAAATATATTAAGTACAGACTGGGATCTATATTCCTCTTGCACTTTTGTCACCAGGTTCCCAGATGGCTTGAGGGACACCACCAACTCTTCACATCTACACTCTGCCCAGATTGTCTCCTGCTTTCGCCACCCAAAAAGTATGAAAATATTTCAAGTACTTTGTCTTGCAGACAGGAATGCACAACTATTTGAACCCCACAATAGCCCCTGACATCCAACATTTTCCACATCATACAAGCTGACTAACCTTGAAGAGATTTCCCCTTTCGCTTGGTTTCACTTGAGCTGACTCCACTCTCACAGAAATAAGCTTTGCTGGCCCCACTTCTTCAAAAAACAGTAAACAGTTGCAGTAAAAGTTGTATAATGCAGTGGAAGAGAAAAAAACTGATAAAACAGTATCTAAGTGCGATGTATATATATATATTCCCTTAGAACTACACACACCCAAAATAACAATTTCCAGAAGTAGTAACATTTCAACCAAGCACTCTATAACAAAAGCAAAAGATAGCATTCATACACCACTGCTTGGGTAGGGCAACATCACATACTCACAGCCTTCATTGCGTCTTAGACACATGCAGATAGGCAGTGCCATTGATTGGCCCCCACAGTCTTTCCTGGAAACATCCACAGTCTCCCAAGATGGAGAAGGTCCAGAA
Organism: Penelope pileata; assembly: GCA_013396635.1. Classification (NCBI taxonomy): domain Eukaryota; kingdom Metazoa; phylum Chordata; class Aves; order Galliformes; family Cracidae; genus Penelope; species Penelope pileata. Next base: position 412,333 of record WBMW01005590.1, read on the forward strand.
AGAAACACTGCTGCTAGGCCTGTTGCTCAGCATATTTTAATGCATTTTCTTCTGCTTCCTCAGCACATCATGTAAATGTCATGCATTACATACTGCTAGCACGTAATGCAAAGCCCAAACCCATCAATACACAGTCTGCAACTACATGCTTAACAACAGCAAAAAGACAGCTAAACCATTGGTTTTGCAAATAAAGAAGCGAAATTGCTTTGGACAGATTCTTTGCAATCCCAGGCAAAGTATTACAGGTCTTAACAATAAACAAACTCGGATTTCACAAAAGCTTTGACTCACAACGCCAAGGACAACAATCCCCCACCCAGACAATGCTCCTCCAAGGAGTAGTGGATCTCTGAGAGAGATGCACTCCTTTCCATGGCTGGCCCATCTTGGGTCCACCCCTTCCAGTCACATGGAGAGCACAGGTGCAAACAATTTACTTGTGCTCCCCAGGCCAGCCACAGCCCTTCACCATGTGCTCAATCAACAGTTCAAGCCATGACCTAACACTTCCCCTACAACCACCCTGCACAGCTACTCTGCCCATCTCTCTTTCAAATAAGCACATTTGTGTGCATGTATATAATATGTAAAAAATTTATTTTACAGCTTTTGTCAGTGCAGCATTCCAGTGCCCCAAGCACTTTCCTTATGACAGCTTTTATGTTTTTAATCTCTTTTGGTGGTGTAGAACGGGTGTTCATATCTGCTTCACATTCTGTACACAAAACAATGTACCCACCATTCCTCAACCAAACTAATGGAGACCAAAAATTTTCAACTTTGTTTGTTTCCATCTGTTCTTCTCTGTTCTATCATCACTGCATTCTTCTTTCACCCCAGCCTAAAAGAAAACTCTAAAGTGGTGGCATTAGTTACAAAAAACATGATTACTTATTGCTTTCCAAGTCTGAATACCAAAAATAGCAATATGTCCAAGTATTTGCTTTACCTTTTCATATTTAAAAGACATGTTTTTGAAATTCTTTCCCTCCATCATTATTTGTGCCTTTACAAACCGCAAACATCTGTCAACACAGAAGTATGAGGTTTCAGACTGTTGTTTCACAGACTGAAAGGCACCTCTCAAAGCACCACAGACCATTCTCAGCCCTGACAACAGGGGCCTGTGATTCAACACGTTCACAACTGCCTCAATTCTAAGAATAAAAGATGAAAAGGAAAATCCGCCCTGAACTATAGTGTCACAGAAGTATCAAACGGTTTGTTTTCTTTCCATTTATTCCCCAAAACATACAAACACTCCAAATTGCTTCTGAACTAAATGCAACTCCTGTGCCCGTGGGGACAGCAGGGGATAGGGCTGCCCACCACGCAGCTCCGGAGCCAGCCACAGACGACTGCAGCAGCGTGGCTCTGCTCGCTGCGACTGGCTGCGCTGCATCGCAAGGCCAGTTCCTGCCTGAGGAGCCCAGACATGCACGTGAGCAAGCACAGGTCTCTCACAGCACTGATGGAAGGCCGCAGGAGCCGTGCTTCTTTGGTCTGCCATGAAACAGGGCTGCAGCCTCCAGCCCCACAGCTGCAGAATAATTCTGCTTGTCGACTCCTTAAGCACTACCCATGGGATACTGACAGAAGGAAAAAAAAACAGACTATATGCAGAGGATCTATCTTGAATTTTTTTTTTTTTAAACCCATTTTACCCTACTCTCTCAAAGCATACTCCCTCTTAAGAAGGCTACAGTCTGCAGCCAAATCCTCCCCAGGCCGTGACGCAGCAGGCTGCCCCAGGCTAAGCGCAGTACAGATCCAGACAGCATATCAGCAGGGGATCTTCAATCCCAGGCTTGCGTAGGGTAGAGGCATTTTGTACAACAGAAACCACTGCTTAGCTTACAGTCCTGTATTTTGTTGAAAATATGCAGCTGGAGTCCTGACCAGAACTTTGTATTACTCTGCAGTTTTCTTAAGCACCATTGCCCAGTAGTAGAGGGGGAAATGAAAGCCATCTTTGAAGTCTCTCCTGCTGCTTATCCTGGATCATCTTCTCTCCTAAACACGTGGGTAGAGCTAACGGGATGTCATCATCACTGTTCTATGAGACTTGGTAAAATGCTTTCTGGCATGGATCCACTTCCACTTGAGAAACATCACAAAAATGCTCTGCGGAGTTGTACCAAGGTACACCAAAGTCTTCCATGCACCTGTGGGTGTGTATTTCTTTCACTACAACAAGATTTATGGTAAAATAACAAAAAGCAGTCTGTCCTCACAACCAAGATAGATTTTTGAGAAGATTCCTGCTTCTTTTTCTCCTCAAAAATCCATCATACATTTAGTCCTCTTCCCATCTCCCTAGCAACAACTTTTTAAAGTAGATGCCCTCAAGCAAATAAACTTAGTTTCTTAGTTGCAATTTTGACTTGCGTAAAAAGCCATAAAAGATCTGGACTGGCTCCTGAACTGAAGATTTCTGGTTCGAAAGAAAAGCTTGCTCCTGCATACTAGATTTCCTGCTTGGGAGATACAGAAGCCTAGAAAGCCCTGATGGGGCACATGTAAATACCGCATTTCAGCGCATACCTGGATCTCTCCCCAGCAGGCAGGATGCAGCAGGAACACGTGCAGGAAAGACCTCTTATTCCCAGCTACTGGAGGGATGACAGGGAACCTACAGACGGACCACGCACCTGCACGCTGTTCATCAGCTACGCAAAATACAGATCAATGAAGCGCAACATGGTTCCAGCAGCAAAAGAGAACTTCCACTTATTTTAAATCATCTCACGCAAAGTTACTCAGCAGAACCATCTTTCCCATCCTGCATTAATTACTGCTTTCACACAAAACACCTTGTCTCTTTTGGGCAACAACTTTTTTAAGCAGCCAACAGCTGCATTAAACTCACCAGTTCAAGAAAGAGCATTTTACCAAACGAGCCATGAAATGCATTTCAGTTTCCTGCCACCAGTATGTCAGAAACTCTGTGTCACCTTTAATAAACTTCTCCAAATGAGCATGCTGATAACTAATCAACATGACATTTCTAACAGTGAGAAGGCAGAAAACCAGAAACAATTATATTAAGAAATTATGGGGGAAGGGGAAAAGCAGTCTGGAAATATCTTGCTTCAAGTAATATCTTGTTACATTAGGATCTCACACTCTCAGGCAAAAAGACTTTCAGGTCTACAAGCAGCCATGTGCCAGGTTTTCTATCCCACTTTTAATGAGACCATTGCAATACAGGACTGAAAAGTGAACTGAGTGGTGTGTCACCACCTGAGTTCTCAAAAGGTACCAAAGCTGGAGGATTTTCCTTTTCTGCAACCCAACCAGTCTCAGATGTAGAGAGAGAAAAAGAATGTGGCAGGTTCCCAAAGTGATTTTCCAAAAAACAAATCAAACAAACAAAAAAAACCGTGGAAGTGCAGGGATTTCTTTTACTGAAGTAACACCCAGATCAGTCTTATAATTAGTGTGGTGGGTCCAGAAAATGTAGCGCAAAGAACTGGAAATGATAAAGGTACTTGAAGATACTTTCACCACATTCACATCCAACAGATTTGTTTTTTATATTAAAAAGCATCCATTTATACTGAAAGCAATGGTAACAGAAAGAATCTACACATTCATGGAACTGGAAAACTCCATGTTGAGCTTTCATCTTTTTAGCCTCAGATACTCTGTTCCTTCATATTCTTTTACACCAAAAAAATAGAAAAAACAGGTCTAATAAGAGAAAATTAGACAACCATGCCACAGAGCATAAGAGAAAATATCAAAGGTAAAACAAAACAAAAACAACTTCTTCCCCCCAAAATATGAAGTCTCCTCTTTTTTGAAAGAAATTGATCTAAACCAAAGTGGGTATATTCAGCTCGTTCATTTTTTTTCCATTGTCACGTCCTATTTTTCAATCAGCTCTAATCCTTGGCTGGAGACTTGAATGGAACTATGTCAATTTATATGAGATGAGGATTTGGCGCATCATATTAAGTATTTCCTAGTGTGATCATCTCTCTAACTAATTAAAATATCTCAAGCAAATAGCGTCAGACTCTTTATTTCAGTTTCTCGACTGATCCCAGCACAGTCGAAAGGGCTCAAATTTTCCACAAACAAATAAATTGGAACATTTATTTGTACACTGAGACTTCTAGTCCCATATCCATGGTGGTGAGATACTTTTGTATGCTAGATATACTCCCTTGAAATACAGTGAGAAACATTGATTTGCAATTCATAACTTTGTCTACTTTTATAAAGTCATGTAAGGATACACTCAAGCAGCCCCCTTCTGCTTGTCCAACACATCGCACATCACAGAAACCGGATGTGTAGACTCAATCTGCACAATATAACCAATTATGACACTTTCCTCCATAGGATCCATTCTTACCTCCCTGATACTTCAAATTGACCTCTGTCATGGGAAGTGAATGATAATAAGACAAGAGGTGACGTGGCTGGTAACTCGATGACTCCCAACCAGCTGCAGCGTGGAGCGTAGGAGTTAAAGTGATCAGAGTAGAATTTCGCTAGAAAAAGGGCAGGAGGAAGGCAAAAACATATTTTCTATTTTTACTCTATTTTTGTTTGCTTTGACTCAGTCATGGGTTTTATCACAGCACATAGAAAGCTGCAAGTAAAAAAAAAGATCTATGTTTGATTTAGGGTCACCACTTAACCACTGGCTATACTCATCCATCCTTGCTTAGAACAGAAATTTTGTCTCTTTGTCAGCACATCGAACAAATTACTAAGGGAAAATCCATTATTTTATTTCACTCTTATTATGCAAAATAGATTCTGGTAAATCTTTTTCTCGATGAAAGAAAAGAGATCTCACTTTGGGTCTGGAAAAGAAGGTTTAGGATGATTTAAAAATCAGTAGATCATCATTTTGGATTTCATCCTAAGAAAGAGAAACAACAGAATTGTGAAGTTTTTTTAGGATCTTTGCTGAATATTGTATTTTCAGTTAGATCTATCTTCATTGCTGGCACCTAATATTGTTCTTTCTTACCCCTCAGAAATGTAGGCTACAACAAAACAACTGTGTAAAAATAAGCACCCCAAATCCAGGAAACAGTAACAAGGAGAGAAAAGGGTGCAAACCAGCAACCACTGTCATCCATCCCTGGCCTGCAGCAATGAAATCTCCGTCCTCTGCTTGAAAAAATGATTTTGAATATTCATCTTCAAGGGAGGAAAGCAAGACTGATAAAAGACACTGCTTGGTCTGCTCCAGGACACTCAGTCCAAACTGTTTCTACAGACAGACACACTTGGTTCCAGCTCCTATTCAGGGATGCATGATGACTTACATAAACCCCTAAAAGTCTACATAGTATACTGAAGAGTGATTGTTTACCATACTACTGCTATAGGAATAGCCAGATTGGTGGGTTTTTAAATCTATAAAAGTTTATTTTTACATGCATTTGTGATTGAGCTCATTTATATACAGAAATAAATGCTCAGAGCACATAAGACAATGAGTTAGAGGCCCTTTGAAAACCTGGCCAGGGCATAAAATTATCTCTCTCAAACATAAACTACGTGATGCTGTTCAGCCACTCACCAGGGAAGCCAGTGTACACAGAGAGCTAACCCCATGGTAGAACAGCAGCACTGGATTTGCCTTCATGCAGTCCACACAACTTCAGCAGTTTCATATCTTCTGACTGTATACAAGGCTGCCAGAACTTTCACAGACGCTTACAAACAAGCCAGTGAAAAGAACAGGCACATCAGAAGACAGCTGGCATCACTGCATTTTATTCTATAGTGAAGAGCAATTAAGGTGCAAGGGAAAGAGGGATATGAAGAAAAAGGAATCGTGAATCACAACTGGAAGGCAGAGAAAGAGCTGTATTTCAGAGAGAAATGTTAGTATTCAATGTGCAGCATCAGAAAAGCACTGCATTTTGTGGTAAAAAAACAGAAAAGCTTGATTCATTGGCTTGTTCCCATCTTTGTCACCAATATACTTATTTCCAGTTTTGATCTCATTACCCTGTTCTAGCAGCAAGAGTCAAAGGTTGGGTTCCACTCTTCACTGCATAGCCACCTACTAATAGATGTAAGGTTTGAATTTCAGAAGTGCTGAGCACTGTGACTCCAAGTTCAGGCAACAGGTATTCAAAAAATCTCTTGGGGAGAAGAAAAAACACAGCAAAAAAAGAAATCAGGTCTCTAGTGCTTACCTAACCTCTCTGGGATGTTGTGAGGATTAATTAACTAATGCCCATAAAACATTTAGAGATTCTCAGAAAAAAAAAAAAAAGTCACTGTAGACATCAGAACAATAACACAAATCAAACATCACATAATCACCAAATGTGTTCTGGGGAAAATACCAGGCTTGCAAATTACAAAGAAACAGTATGCTGCCTAAGAGAAAAGAGGTAAAGTAGATAAAATGCTACAGAATTTATTTCAGCAATGGGATGAGCGAAAAGCTCAGCTGTAAAGCTGAAGAGCTCAAAAGAAGACTTAGCTTGTTTAAAACACGTACAACATTCTTCCCAGAAGTCAAAGTTCAGTGAAAATTAGAGGAATAAGACTTGTGCAGGAGCCAGACCTTATTTCCCATGACAGCACAGCAGCAGGACAAAAGCAGGAGCAAACGAAAGGACGGCAGCACCAGCTGCCCACCATTCCCACCCCTTCCCCACACACACGTAGATTGCCATCTTTCACCCGATTAATCCTCTCCCAGGACAGATTAACGCTTATCTGCTCAATATCCATCTGCTTTGTGATTTCTGTAGATTGTAACCAATCCCAAGGCCTTATCAGTGCCTCTCCCCCACAGGCAGATGGGAAAAGATGGAAATCATCGTGTTCTATTAGCGATGGCAGTGACAACAGGCTGACGCAGCTGCCTCTCTCCCTTGTTTTCTCATTCAGGCTCCACAGCACAAAGATGTGAGTATGGCAACACAGGCAGAGCCACCTTCTCCCTCTGCTTGCTTTCTATCTGAATTAATGAATTTAGAGAGGACAGCAAGAGCCAAACACTCCTTCTGAGATTTCACACAGGAGTGCTGCTGTCTCCGCCCAAGCAAAAAAGATCAGAATGGATTACAGAGACAGGAAGCAGAAAGGAAAGCCTCTAACTATTTAGATTTAGGCATTTCAGACATCTGTGGATGTGCAGTATAGAAACCAGTAAACAGCAGCATTACAGCATGATGCTGCCCAGTGACCTATGAGAAGCAACACAGGCCCATCCTCTGGACTCCCTACCAGCAGGTCTCTTTCTCCAGCTCTTCTGGGCTGCATACGTCCTTTAATTCAAAACAATTACAAAGTGGAAAAATAATATATTAAGCCATGCAGCTTATTTGCAAAGCCAACATGTCTTCAGGTATACACCTAAACGGAGCTATGGCCTTTACGTTCCCACAAATGAAAGGAATTGATTTCTGCCTTTCCAAGTTCCTTGCCCTTTTGTGTTCAGTCTCAAGGAAGAGTACTGTAATGATTTTACTTGCAGAAATGGAACAGGGGAAGTGAAGGGGCATAAACATTTCAAAAACAGAATCCTATTAAGAATCACACTTCTGTTTAAAAATCTTAGAGGGTCCTGTTGCTTTCCCTGATTGTATGAATTCTTCATGTGTTACTCTTTATGCTGGGGAGTCAATCCAAAGTACCTTCAACTAGACCTCCATTAAAATGGAGACAAGATAAACCTCACTGTAGGGTAAATAATATGATTTAGGTATCCAAACAAAATTACACAACCTGATCAGATTTAGAATACCAAGCACTTGCATCAAATTGCTCATGGTCCAGAGATAAAACAATGATTTTTAACGTGCAAGTGAATGTATACTAAATATACTAAATACAAGTAAGTAAATGTATACTAAATATTGTTTGGCTGCCCACTGGCAACTACTTAACAGAAATATCTATAATCCCAGTGCATAGACGTGGCAATATTTAAAACCTACATGAATATATTCTCAGTCAATGAACACAGTCATTGAATCCAGTAGGATGTGTAAGCCTCAAGTCATACCTGGCACCTCTTCTTGGAAACAGGACAAGTTTCCTAATTCAAAAAAGTAATTGAATAAACTACTACAGCAACAGAACATATCTTTGCATGGGGTTTATATAAATCATTCCCAGCGCACTTTTCAAAAGATCAATATTAAAATTGTTTTTTTCTATCATTGAAATATAGCATCTTCCTTAGTGAAATGTGTTAGCTATTTACTAAAATAGAGCAGCACTACGAAACTGCTTAAGACAGAGTGAGAGGCATGGTATTTAAGCAGATAGGCAGAAGAAATTAAAGGTTTAAAAAACTAAGTTCCCAACCTGAAATTCTTGTCAGAAAATGGCATTATTAAATAACTATAGACTCTTTACTAACTCCAGGTACACAAAAACTCAGTGATAAATGTGCTATTTGAAACAAAAATCAAAAGGAAAAGAACACAGCAGACACTGTACATAAAGCAGACATGAACTGCCTAAACAAGCAAAACAGAACATGAGAATATACTACATGGTTTCTAAAAATGTCTTCTGAATACATGTATAAAGCTCTTTTCCCAAAAGGTCACCCACATTCTGCACCCAAACAGCAAGGCCCACAAAATACTGGAAACACTGTGTTTTTAATAATGTAGAAGGTCACCGTACTGCAGGTCAACAATCCATTAACTCTCCTGTGACAGTCTATTGTTCCAGTTCCTTAGGAGCTGAGGTAGTGGGTGGCTGATACACGTAACAGAGTACGATATTGATCTGCTAGTACTGTTCTAATAAATATGGACTCTTCCTTGCCATTGCTAGGGTAATAGAGTGCCCCATAATCTGCAGTATACTTATCCTCATAATAAACATGAAGTATTATGGTATTATTTACTTTTTTTTCCCCTGCAGATGAGGAATGAGGTAATTAGGCAGCTGTATCTGTTTTTCATAGAAGAGATGCTTAAACATATGTATGGATCTTGGATTTTGTGAATAAGAGAAGAGAAATAAATCACAAAATGGACCTACTGACGAGCAGGGTGTCCCACACCCCGTCCACTGGTGTGGCTCTCACCTGCTTTTTAACCATCCAGCAAAGCCTGAGAATGAAACACCTATGTTAGCTCCTTCCAGTGATTCTCCACAATTGTAGATCCAAGGAGCAAATGGAGCAATTGATAAGGAAAGGAAAAGCAAGCCTGGAGACCTCTCTTCACACAGGGCCCAGGACTGAAATCCTGTATTGTGGGCAATCTTTTTCACAAACAATATCCATAAAAGGAAGGAATTCTATGAAATCTGGTCCCAGGGTGGGTTTGCATTGCATGACATGGTGGACAACAGGAGTAAGAGGGAGGTATAAATTATTCACCAAGGAAGAGAACCAAGTTAGACATCGTCTATGTACCTAGGAAGAACTTAGCCTTAATGGTCATTCTGTGAGGTAATTTCGATGCCCTGTGTGAATAAAGAATATGTGAATGGGTCTTGTCTTGATTTAGAAAAGCACTTTGGTACGCTCACTTTGCGAGTGCTGACCAACTTCTCTTCTGAGATAAAAAGGTGCAGCTCCTTAAAACGCCAGCCCAGAAAATAAAGTACAGCTCTAATGGGAGCTAGGAGAACACACATTCCTGCCTAGCATCTCCCCTCCACAGGAGAGAGGGAAAAGAGTCTCACAGCAGGGCACTGCTGCTCTCAGAAGCACAGGTATGCATTATGAATGACTGATTTAAGGACTCTCAGTAGAAGACATCCCCTACAACACTATTGCCGGGTAACTCTCCTCACTATCTATTAACATTCCCACTGTTTCCCGCTTCAAAGCTTTTAAAAACACCATAAATAATGAGTAAATAAGTATATATTAAAAGACTATTTTTTTTAATCAAAGCCTGGAAAAAAAAAACAACTTGGATTTGATAGAACACAGAAGGAATTAAATTTGAACTCTTGACAAGTATTTTTAATCGTTAAAAAGAAGAGAAGGTTGAAAGAAGAAAGTCATCTACAGGTCAGTTATCTACAAGTCAGTTTTCTAGACTGTAATGTTTGGTTCTATCCCACACATTCTATTGCTTTAAGGAAAACTTCCCACCTTCTCCTTAATCTAAAAACCTCTAAATTCTGATTGTAGCTTTTGCAATGCTCATTTCAGGCATGTGCAGGTTACTATTTGCTTAATAGTTACCTTGTAAATAAATCTGAAAGTTTTCTGCTACCCGATAGTCAAGCTTTAGTTATGGACAGTCCCAGCTTTGTATGGGCAAAGTGGAATGCCTTTAATGCCATCTGCCCAGGTTATTCATTTTTCATTTAGTTTGAAGTTTTCTTGAACATGGTTGACGGATTATTTTTTTTTACCCTACTTTACTGGAAATCGTTCTACACTTCTGTCAGTGTCGCTAATTAAGAGCTGAGTTATGTGAGCTAATTCAGTTCCTTTATAACATTACCTTGCCTTCTTGTTTGCTTCATGTTGAGGAACCTATCGGCTACAGGTTCAGATGCTCCAGTCTGGTATAAGAAGGTGGACAGTGTTTTGGGTTATGCTGTACCTAGAAAATAATCCTGTGGCAAAGGTTATTTCACACTTTCAGTGAGCTCTTTCAATCTGTTTCTCACACTGTGTGTTCTTGCCCCGTTACTTGGGGACACTCAGGCAATGTTCATGCAGCACAACACTGCTGACACAAGCTCTTGATTACAACTTCTACCACCTGCACAATCCATCTGCAATGAGAACTTCAAAGTCTATTAACACAGTGGTTAGTGCTGTACGGAAGCACTGGCTCCAGTCACGATCACAGCTGCCTTCTGCAGGAGTATCTTTCCATCTTTTCCCCCTCTAGCTCTATCTCAGTCTCTCAGGAATGATCTATTTCTTCTTCAACGATACCTTTTTCAAGCCATGAAATAACTACTGTTGCACAAGCACCTGACAATAGCTAATCCATGCCTTCTTGTCAAGCCTCTGCCTTCTTTGTATCTTTTGTCTCTCTTCCTCAGTCTTCCTTTCTTCCATACCATTTTGTATAGCACAGTGTGCCAGTTAACACACTCTAGATTCCTTCCCTTTCTCCGCACTCCAATTAGCATCTCAAAACGTAACTAACCTAGCAAAGACTTCTAACTTCAGCAACAGCACAACACTGAGATTGTTTTATGTAAGTCCACTGCTCCAACTTGTATCTTTTGCCTGTCACCTCCTTCCAGCCTTTGTTCCTCCCATCCAGCCTACCATCTCTTTATGCAGCTAGTAACGCTACGCAAAAGCAACAGCACTACTCTTTGTTCTCATTTTCAATTCATCAATGTGAGAGATGCACAGTCTGCTGCACTGCATGACTTGTCAGGCCCTCCTGGTCACAAGCGCGTCTTGATTGCTGACGCTACAAACTGGGCACCTGTCAGATTTCTACAGCCATCAGATGAATATTTTCTTTTGTTCTTCAAAAAACAAACAAGACTTTTCAGATGACAAGCTTTATACTGTATTCTAAGTCAAGGTATTTTAGGTCTTTTCCTGTACTAGATATTATACTGAGCATTACTTGGTGGCTTTGTCTACTGGGATCCCTACTCTTGCTAATTTCCCACTGTTGTTTTGGCATAGAAATCGAGCTATAGGCATTGGTCCATATTTCCTGCTCTCTCTGAGAATGGTTTGTGCTTTTCCATCTGCTCGCCTGACTGGATGGGTGTCTAGGAATAATAATGATTCTGACGACTTTGTCCACATCCGACATATTTTAAGGTCTCATTGAGGAGAAATGATGCCATTTTGTGCTATTTGTTTCACAAGGAGCTTCGTCAAGGATAGGATCAAAAATGGCAAGGCAGCATCTGGCTAGTCTCTTCAGGAGTTTGGCTGTACTGTTTCCTCCCTCCTCTCAGAAAGTGCTGAATATAAGATTTTTACTTCCACAGGGGCAAACTGATAATCCCCTGGTGGGCGATGCCATCTGTCTGCTCAGGAACACATCCTTACATCAGAGATACGCAGAATGGCACGATACACTGAGTTCTGGGCTCCACAGAGCGCTTGCTGCTGGGTATCCACCCCATGTGGAGTGATCATGCTTACAATCACTGCTTTATCTTCTGGTAGTAAAACAATTCAAAGGATTTGAGTCTGTTCCTACTCACTGAAGTCAACAGGGTGTTTGAGAACTGCATCAGCTGAGGTATGGGCTAGATAACTCCTGAACAGATGAAGAATTGAGCCTAAAACCGCAAGTCCTTGAGGGGTTCTCTTGGGTAACCGCCATTCTAATACAGTTGAAGGAATGAGGGGGTGCAGCGTGGAAGAGAAGACCAGAAAAAAGGCGAGGGCAAAGGAGGAAAAGGTTAGTATTCCGCAGAAGCAACTACTAAAGTGTACTTTCTCCATGGACATTCTCAAGTCTATGTTTAATCGATATTCTTACATACCTCCAGCCAGAGAACTTACTATGTTACTCCATTATGACTCCCAGTTTACAGCATTACAGTATATGGAGAGATGAAACAGGTAGGATTCTACGCTAATGGGATAAGTCATCCCTGCACTCCTACCTTTCCTTCTGTTTGCACTTGACATTATAGTCAGTTTTATAAATCATATAAATACATACAAAAATATAAAAGTATATTCAATATATGTTGCAAATAAAAACCAACATTGCTTTCCTTTTGCAGTCAGGAAACAATGTGCCACCCTTAGGATATTTGGATCAACTTTAGGAGAGAAATCAACTTTCCTCTGCCATGGAGCACCAAGTTACAGCTCATCTATGAGAAAGAGTAATCAAAAAAGAAATTTAACCAGAAATATTTACAAGGGTCTAACCACTAGAGCTTTCAAAGTACAAACTGCAGGTAAGTTTGGACCAAGCCAAGACTTCTTATATAGCAGGCAGAGGACCTGTTTAATAGCGGGCATCCTTGACAGAACCAGATGAGAGTCAAATCTTCACAGGAGTCTCTTGAGCAGTGCCCCAGTGAGACAAGTGGCTGGCTGCTCAAGTCACTGGAGCTGTCAGCCAGCATCCAAGCAGCCGTGTCAGCTAACTCAAGCCCAGGAGCACAGCCTACTGTGGACCACAACTGCTCCCACCACCCCTCTGATCACTGTGCTTTGCAGTAAGACACTGTATCAGAGGCAGCAGGCCTTGCTAAGCTTCCATGTTCATGGACAACAGGAGAGGGAACGCAGGCAGACTGTAATGGCTGCAGCCAGTCGCCTTTCCAACCTCTTCACTGTGAGTAGGAAGTCCATGTCAAGGCTTTTTGGTTTTAATGCTCCCTGATGACATTAAACGGGAACAAAGGAACAAAGTAGCAACAGACTAACTTTTCCCATTGCTAATTCAAGGCAGAGAGAACTCAAGGCAGTAGCTTGTCCAGCTTGTTTCTGCATTTCTTGTGTTCCTATTTGCTCTTTATTCTAATGCTTTAAAAGCAATTACTGACAGGCACTTACAACTGGATGACTACAACGGATGTGCCTATAAAAAAAGTGTTGGGGAATTGCCTGAATGACCTTGATATCTACCAGTCATTGAGTCCTCTCTTATTCAGACTCACACCCATGGTCATGGTCTCACTGAAAAAGTCCCAACGCTACAGCATGATGTATTTGACAGAAAATCACTTTTCTCCAAAACTAGTAGGTTCACAGTCTAATGGTTAGCACGCATGTGTTTAGGCTCGGAAATGTAAGAAAGTGCATGTTTTTTCCTTTTACCTTCCAAATTCCCAGAGGATTGAGACTTGTCTCCTCAGTGCTGCAGTAGGAGAAGAACATGGCTTCCATCAAATCAGCAGATGGAGTCTGACAGGACTACCAGGTCAGGAAAAGGGACCAGTCTTTGCCTCTTTTGTCTGTTAGAAGTGGCAACGAAACTCACACACCATATATTCTCAACCATTTTTCTTCCCATAGAGCTTGTTGAGAGAGGTTTCAGTATTGGGACAAATTTTGGTGCTGCTGTAACTTCAACTTGCAGACATTTTAGTGGAAAAATTACGGTGTTGCCACAAAAAAAAAAAAAGAATGTAGTCTTAGCAGTTTCAAGTTATATTTATGATACTGAAAAATAGTATAGAGATAAAATCATATTATCAACTAGTAGCAATTACTCCCATTTTTTCTTATTTAAATGTCCAGAGCAGACATCAGCTGTTATTTGTATAGCAATAAGGTGGCAGTCCAAAGTCACTCCTCTCTTGCCCTTCTTTCCCCTGAAATTATTGCATTTAACGCAGATATATTAATAGTGCTGGTAATTATACAGCTCTAAATACATATGCAGCTGTAGATCCGATTTTGCAAGGTGCTTTTTACTATGAAACCTCTCCTAAACCCACAGGAGTTGCAAGCAAGAGGAGTTCTGCACCTTGCAGAAGTGAAGCCTGAAAAAGCATAAGTTTGGGTTGTTGGGTTTTTTTTGTTTGTTTTTTTTTTTTAATAAAGAGCTCTAGAAAGATGCTGTTTGTTTTTCCATCTTTTGGACAAATACTGTTGAGAATGCTTCAACATTTATATATTTTTAAATAACAGGAATTTACTATATTTACTTTTCCTTGGAAGGACTGTTTTCTGGTTACACAATGCAGGGGAGAAAGGCTAGTGGAGTAGAGAGAAGAAAGACGCAGTAACTTCTCACATGGCTAAGGTCATGGCAACCTTGACTGCTATTTTAAGGAAAGAAATGGCACCCTATCTTCTAGAGCCTTACATGTATCACAAGGGTCTACTTGCAGTTAACTCTGTGAAAAACCTTATGCTGCCAGACACTAGTCACTCCAGCGCAGTGCTCATGCGACACAGGGTTTTCACGAGAGAGGGAAACAGGGTGAAGGAGCTGTGGCACGAGGAATAAGCATCCACATTATCTTCCACAAAAATTAACTTCACTGATATTAGCTCCAGCTTTGAGCCTGGAAAGCCCTAGCCCCTGCTGCTATGATCTGTGCTGGTCGTCTGCCTGTATGAAAATGAATGCAGGGCATGATGCTGCAGACCCACAGGAAGCTAAGTGCTACTGTGTAATATTGCTTTGCAATGCACATGTCCTGCTTAAAGCCGACTCTGCTCCCTGCACCTTGAGCATCAGAAGGGATTTAATTTCCCTGCAAGGGCCCATGAGAAATGAACAATACAATGTGCACAGTGGGCATAATCCTTGACTCTTGTTGACGCCACGCAGAAATCCATTCTGTCTTCTTCTAATCCTTGCACACAGCCGAAGCTTGCATGATGAAGCTGAAGGGACAGGAGCTATTTATAGCCTTTAATTTCATCCTGCATCAGTGGATTTTCAGGCAAAGGAAACGGAGCTTTTAGCTTGTTTCCCTTTTTAACCTGTTCAGTGCTCACAGCTTGAAGAAGTCAAAATAGGTTTATTTCAGAGTCATTTGGTGGTTTAGGAAAATAAATATATAGAAAAAGACTGAAAATGCTACCAGTACAAACGCAGTTTACTCACAGGACAGAAGCAATGCAGAGCTCCCCGCTGCTGCCCCTACAGTTGTGCAGATGTACTGTAATGAGGGAACATGCAAAGCACCAGAGATCATCATGATTCTGACCACTACACAGGCAGGCTGCCAAGAGAAGGGCATAGCGACCCCCCTCTCCCCTCAGTCCTCATTTTCTGCTTTCTGTTTTGGACCTCGCAACTGTGAAGTCAATGTTTCTCCCCTGTTCCACTGGCACATTTTTCATGTGGTTGCACAATCATAGCAGATGAATTTCATGCAGGTACACAGAGAGCTGCCTGGATGAGATAACAGACCTCCAGAGAGAGCAGAGCCTCTTTAAGCCCCCTAATCCCCCCCACACACAGCACTGGCCTCTTGTGCACAGACCTGAGCGAACAACTCAGAGAATTTAAGACATTACACAAAGTTCATGCTTCTTGTTTGCATACTGTAATTTTTACAAGCTTATTGCCTATTCACTGGTATATGTCATTAGTTTTGTTTTCTGTGATTTGACATTCCAAATCTAAGATATGATCCATTTTTTCTTAGGCATGACTGCACCAGACAAGGAATCCTCTCTTTTTCACAGAATCACAGAATTGCAGGGGTTGGAAGGGACCTNGGGAGCCCAGAACTGGATACAGTACTCCAGCTGAGGCCTGACCAGGGCAGAGTAGAGGGGGAGGATCACCTCCCTCGACCTGCTGGCAATGCTCTTTTTAATGCACCCCAGGATCCCATTGGCCTTCTTGGCCACCAGGGCACACCGCTCGCTCACAGCCAACTACCAGGACCCCCAGGTCCCTCTCTATAGAGCTCCTCTCCAGCATGTCATCCCCCAGCCTGTACTGGTGCATGCGGTTATTTTTCCTCACTTTTTTTTTTTTTTTTTGCAAACATTTCCACTAAAAGCTGTTGCTCAACATGAATTTGTCTCGTCTTTGCTGATGAGCATCCAACAACATAGTGGCCTGGTATGTGTGTGTAAAGCACGTGCAGAAAGAATATAAAAAGAGAACAAGTTCTAATAAATATTAATGGAAAATATCAATAATTTGAAACTAGTCAGTGCGAATCTAAAAGAAACACCAGGACAAAGATTTTAAAAGAGGAAATATATAATAAAATCACATTGTTACACTAACCAGCATGTTGTTGATAAGCCAGTACTTCTGTAAGTATTGCATCTATCACAATGGTCACACTACACAGCCATATCTAGCTGGCTACTTCCACGCCACTGACCTGGAAAAAAAAAGGTAGCACAGGGGTGCCTAAAAACTACATGAGCTCAAGAAGCAGGCTGTAACAGGTCTGAAAAAATCCCAGGCTGGAAATCCCAAACTAGTAGTGTGCCAGTGCATGAAAAGTCATGAAGAGAAACCAAATCACAAGGCAAACCCAGGTAGGACAGATCCTTTCCCTTCTTCTCACTTAGTATTTCCCTTCCCTTCTATTTTCTCTTAATTTCTGAAGAGTCTCAGTGGGAGAACATACTTAAAAACTCAACTTACTAAGCCAAATTATTGAGGGTATAAACCAATGCAGTTCCACTGAAGTCTCTGGCAATTTTATCAGTCAGGTACGTTACTCTTTTTTTTTTTTTTTTTTTCTCCTCTCTCCCTTAAGTTTTGAATCAAATTCCTTCCATCAGGGATCACAAATGCACACCTATCCAAATGTTAATATTCACACTGAGTAAGGTTCTTAAATCAGTTTACAGAAATTAAGCACCCTACGGCCATTGCCCTTCATTGAGAATTGGTATGTTGCTCCCTCAGGAGCTTAAAAAATCCCAAAGGTAGTCAAATGCTTCTTTCAACTACACTGGTAAAGAAGCAGAGTTATTCAGAAGGGCTCTGCAGGTATGTCACAGATGCAGTAAGTTTAAATTTAATTTCCGGAGAGTGACATGTACAATATACCTTTCCTGACCTGCAACATTTGAGGAAGTATTGATCAGATTAAACTACTGGACTGGAAATAAGAAAGGATTTTGAAGGGAGATACATTCATACATGCATACATAAATATATAACACTATTAAAAAAAATCTTTACTGTCACAATACTACTATACTGCATAAACAGATAGCATTTTCCCCAGCAAACAATATTCTATGCTTAATGTAGCTGTTTTGATGTCTAGTTAATTTGAAACATACAGTTTATATAAAGAAAGCTTGCAGATTGTTCCTCTGTCCTACTTAAATGCGGACTGCATGCAAGTGGTTCATCCATATTCCTCAGCCCACGAAGAGAGTTTGTTCGCACACAGAATAAACAAAGCAAGGACCTCCTTGAAACCATGGAAGAGAACATACAGAAGAAACAACCCTGAAGGGATGAACCTGCTTGAGGAGGGGAGGTAGAACAGACACATGTACAGATTCCATTATCTGATTTATTTGCAAAAATAAAAGCCAATTTTATACCAGCTTCTTCTCTAAGTTTGTTATCAAATCTCTTGTGAAAGAGTCAACAAAATTTAGATGGAGACTTGTGCTTTAATAAGTTTTCTCACTCCTCATCTACCTGCCTTTAAACCTGCCTTTTCTCTCCTGCCAGTTCTCCCTAAGAGGTCACAATCATCTAGCTGTGACATCTGTGTCAGCCCCAGTGGGGAATGGTCAGCAATACCATTAATACAAGATTATGGTCAGCATGTTGCCATGTGTGCCAAAACATGCACAAAGACATGGGGAAAAATTTTGAGCTGCATGTAAGTGCTTGCTTCTACTCAAGCTCCCCAGTGGAATGACAGACCCCACAGAGCCACGGAAAGGCTCTGCAGAAAGACAGTGCTTATTACCCACAGGATGAGTGGGTAATCCCCACTGATGAGCCATCCCACCGGGACCAGTTCCAAACAGGCAGCTGAAATCCTGGATGGCTTCTTCATCCAATATCTTTTCAGAAGTAATCTTGGGAAGCTGGGCCGGCTGTCCTTGTTCCATGGCCTCCCAAGGGCCTGTTCCAAGTCTCTGCCTGGCCTCTCCTCATCAGTATCCTTATTTTCTTACCCAATATCTGCCTATCTGAACACAGCTGGATTACAAAATCACTCCTTCCTTAAGGGACTATGCCCATTGCTTTAGTGACACGTTTAAAATAAGACATCAAGAGGAAGCACAACAGTTTCCACACAGAGGACAAGATGTGCTGAGTTCAGTATAAAAAACCAAACAAGCTAGTCTGGCAAACCTAGCCTGAAGACTTTTGATAAAAACAGGGTAAACTTCAGCAACATCCAGAGTTTCTTCATCACACGAATGCTAACTGAAACCCTTCCAAATGCCCTGTTCCTATGAAGAACACAGCACCTGTATGTGACAAAGAAGCTACTTGAATTCAAATCTCCCTGCAACACAAAACATATGAACCTGACAAATCTTCTTGCACTGTATGTATGATTGACAAACAAAAAATGCATTCCAGGTTTAGAAGTATGTTATGCATTAGGAACTAAAAAGCACTTTCAGAAATAATCCACTGTTCAAACTTGAACAGATCCAGTTACCGTCATCGCAATTCTCTCTCCACTTCCAACAGAAGTGCTTCTGAAGTACTTTTAAGCATGTATAAGGCATTACAAAAATCATCCCAGAATAGTCCTTCAAGGAATATTTTTCATATCAGGTATTCATTTATACAGTTGGTTATGAATGAGCAATGACTGTAGCACATAAGATGCATTTGGGAAACCACAGCCCAAATCTTCATTAAGTGGAGAAGCCTAAGTAGACAAAGTGAAGAGCAAATTCCTGCACACTCCACAGTTCAGAATGGTTTCATAATCTATGCTTCAAGAGCCTTTTGTCTGTTACTGTAAACCTTTCCAAAATAATGAATAATTAAAAGGAGCTAGATTACATGGTATATATCACACTTGTTACTAGAAAACAGGGGTTCACATCATGTGCCTATTTGATCACTCATAGCACTGCTGACCCCAGTCCTCTCCTGAGCATTATTCCTCTTTAACTTACTCTACAGCTTGGAGCCAAAAGGAGTAATGACACAGCTTAAAACAGAAGTTAACAGAAATGCCAGCCTGGATGCAGGAAGTAGCACTGCTGGTGTTCTGCAGCTAGGAACTGCAGTACCACTTTGTAACTGCACCTCCTCCAATAACTACACAGGGTCTGAAAAGGCTATTTCTCTTCCCAGCCCCCTCTACCCCCCAGCAGCACACTCTTTGGCACACCCCAAGCCCGAGAAAATTTAATCCTAAAGATAACACATCTCATCAGTTTGTGGAAGCGCGAGACTTGCAACCCTGCATGTGAACAATATTCACTGCAATTTCTTTTCTGAAGATACTCACAGAAGAGCTGCAAGTCCTCAGAATTATCAGAGAAGAGAGGAAGAAAAAAAGACTTTCGGTGGTAGGGCATATCTGAACTATATCTGCTATGGAGTAGTACGCATGCTATCCAGAGTAAAAAATTTAGCCTGAAATCATAGAATCCTTAGAGTTGGAAGGGACCTTTAAAGGTCATCTAGTCCAACTCCCCTGTAATGTGCAGGGACATCTACAGCTGGATCAGGTTGCTCAGAGCTTGGTTCAGCCTGACCTGGAATGTCTCCAGGGATGGGGCTTCCATCACCTCTCTGGGCAGCCTGTTCAAGTACTTCACCGCCCGTACTGTAAAAAACTTTTTCCTTAAATCTAACGTAAATGTCCTCTCTTTCAGTTTAAAGCCATTTCCCCTTGTCCTATCCCCACAGACCCTGCTAAAGAGTCTGTCCCCCTCTTTCTTATAGCTCAGTTAAATCCCAATTAGTTTGCATAATATTGAAGTACGATGCCGAAGAGAGAGGCATGTATGACAACAGTGCCTGAAAACTACTTACGGAAAACAGCATTTCCCTTCCCTGAAAAGTATTTTGCCTTGTTTCCAGTGCACACCAGCCTCTCCTTGAGGGCCACTTCCCCATTTTTCAGGCTATATAGCAAGAAAAGAAGAAAATACCGCAGACTGTGGAATTTCAACTATTTCCAGCATATACTCAATTGCACACACACAAAAAAACCCACATGTATCCTGCACATCTGCCACCACTTTGCAGGCAGAAGTAGAGGGGAAAAAAAAAAAAAAAAAAAGGATCTAAGACATGCAACAAGATTTCCAGCATATGAATAGCAATGATGTATTTGAAATACAGCACCACAGCTACAAGCAGCCCTACAGGGGTAGAAGCAGATGGCTTGATATTATTCTCCAGACCTTGGATTGCAAAGTGTTAATAGGGATGTAAATCACTGCTGTAAAATCCGAGATTGGAAGTGTAAACATGTATTTTTATTTCTCCATCAAAATGCTCATGATATATCTATATTGCTACACATTATTGTATAAATATGTTCCCTTCAAGGAGTTCATCTAATGTTGTGAAGCCAAGACTGGCTGGCCTCCAATAGTCCAGAGAAGTACCAATTGGTTGCAGTTATTCGTCAGACACATCAGCCACGCTGCAGAAGGATGAGACTGGAGCTGGACCCAAGTTTTCTAAGTGCTGAAGGGAGACCACCTCGGCTCTCAAACTATCATGGTCCTATGAGATACCCTTATGAAGTACAGTAAAGGAAACACTACTTTCTATCTCCACTTCTCAAAACAACATAACGTTTCTAACCTCTAAGAACTTCCCCCACTTATACAACAGTCCCAGTCATAACTAACTTGAGACTCCAGTCACTGCCAAACAGCACTTGCCAGCTTGTCTCTGCCTGCTCCAAAGACCACTGAAATCAGTAAACCAGTATCAGCTGACTCCAATGGCTGTGGATCAAGATTTGCAAATTCTGGAAAGGCCATACTCACACCCAGATCTACTATTTTATTTCAGTTTTATTCTAGACTAATTTGATCAACTGTGTCTGAGGGGCTTTAAATACTATTTGTGCTAATTAAAAAAAAAAAAAGAAAAAAACACAGGAAGTCAGCACTGAATAATTCTGATTATTATTCTGCTGATAATATTCCACAATTGAAAATTTGAAACTACAGAAAAAAAATTTGCCTAAGTAGGTTAGTTTAAAACAAAAACAAACCACCACCAAAATTCAGAGTTCCTGTAACTGTTGATCAAGATGACCCAAAGATATACTACCTTTCCTTTTCCTTCCCACTTCCTCACCAAGAGGTATGTCACCTTCATTTCCTTCTGTCTCCACAAGGTCAGGGAACTTTACACCCTTCTTCCCAGGAAGGCTCCCAAACATGCCTGTTCAGCACGCTTCCCCACGGAGACTATCGATCTCTGCAGTTGTACTGAAGTCAAAGAGCCAGCAGAAATCCCACTGCTGCAAGAGGATTCTATGCGCTGGTGGCAGCCCTCTAGGAAAGAGTTATTTGGACAAGCCTGCTCAGAGGACCATGGTTAGGAAAAATAATTGAAAGTATGATTATGAAAGGGGCTAAAAGAATCACTCTGTAGAAGACTATGGGGAAAGAGTAACACAAAACAAAATGCACACTGCTTTGGTGGTGACCAAATTCAAATGGAAGAGACTAATTACAGTTCAGTCAACATTCAAGTTGTCCAGGGGTTAGCCCAGCAAAGAATCAGAATATCTGTATTTCAAGCAGGGGCAATGCAGCAAGTTCTGAGTACGAGCCACTCAAAAAACATCTCTATGCCAAAGAGCACACAGCTAACGCTATAAAGGCCAAATGATAAGCTTCTAATGACTAACACTTAAATCTGTTTTTTAATCACTCCTTATTAGCAAATTGGTTTTCTAAAGTATAATAGCTAATCACCGTGACTTAAAATAGCAGCCTTGAATGAAAGATGTTTGAAGATACTCTTTATTATTAAATCTATAAATAGACTTAAAACTTTAGTCTAGTTTTTAATTCACACTGATACACCAAATTAGAAGATTAAAGTGTTCTTACAGGTAAAATGGTTTTCTTAACAACTAGGACAGACACTAAGATCTCCAGTCAGTACACAGCTGCTTCATTAGGACATTCAGCTTAGCTAGTAGGAACAACCGCAATTGTACTTGAGTCCTTGTATTTTTCAGAAAAAACAACTGAACAATTAATTTAGATTAAATGCATTTACACTGTTGCTTTATAAGTAAAGATGAAGAGAGCCCCACAGAAAAAGACGTAAGAATCAGCACCATTTAGAATCACCTGCACGACATTTCACTGAAATCAACGTAAGCATGAATATGGGAGAATTATTCAATGAATCAATAATGTATTGGCTGGATAAATCATCTCAAAACATTCCAGGTCAATGCAACAATACAGCACCTGATTTTCAGTTTACAGAATAAACAGAACAGGCAAAACTTAAGAGCTGAAGGTAAGGATAAGATTAGGTTAGGATTGAAAGGGAAATCTGGATTTTCTCATTGTCACAACAAAAAGACAGATCAACCTGATTTATTCCAAGTGTTCCCACATGGATGACATTGAGATAGTAAACAATAGCCAAGTGTATCATGTTGGACTTGGAATGGGACCTGCTCAATTGCATTAAAATTCTGATTTAGTACATTCAAAATTAGATTCACAATCCATACTAAATTGACTACAGAAATCCTGTCAAACTAAAAACTGAGGCTTTGACAGAGCTCAACTAATAAGAACACAAGAGCAGAAGTAATTCCGTGTCAGGCTACAAACAGTATTTTTCAGGAGCAGACCAGAATGAGAGCGCTGTACATGCGTGCTCGGTCGAGCAGATGGACAGACACAAATCTATCCTTGTGCACACAGTCACAGCTCTGTTCTCCCGAGAAAGCTAGACTCACTTATGTCGATTTGCTCTGCAGATCCTTTTAGAACCAGACCAACCTGTGCCAGTCCATACAACCCCAGTGAAACCCAGTGGGGGCAATGCCAGTTCAGAGCAGACAGAGCAGAGGGGAATCTGAATCTCATTGCACCTTTGGAGCCCGTTTGCCTGAAGGGTTTTACAGGGAAGGGAATTCCTTTTCTTTCAGCTTATTTAAATGCTCTGCAGTTACTATGGTTACTCTTAAGGCATTTGAAATCTGCCTGCATGATGCAATTGGTGAAATGACAAGGCACAAAAACTGATGTTCCTGGCTGTTCATCCAGGACAGAAAACCAAAGGGTTGTAAATAGCCAATGCTGAGGATCTCAGATTTAGCCCCCTAGCTCCATCTCAAACACTTGCAGTGCTATCAAATTAGCATTTCCACTGTAGCTCTCTTGGTGACGTGGGGCACAAGTGCTTTTGTTTCAACAAAGCACACTGTGTTGAATTCACTGTGCTGAGGCTTTAAGACAATAGAGAAATGTCATTCAAAGAGCAGGAAACAATGAGCTATTATCTATTTCATTTATCTAGCCTATCAGACAGAGAGTAAGAAAATCTTGTTTCTTTAACAAATTATGTCATAAACTGCAGAAGAGGCAGCACTCTCCCTTCTCACCCTGCCATGGCTGCAGTAGCTGACTGGGAAGAACAACATCCTCTGAATGTTTGTGCTTGTCCATTTTCTGAGTACTCCAGATCAAAATACCACAACCAGTGTTACAATAAAACTGATGTTAAACTGTAATAAGTTAATTAATAGAATACGGAAATACATAAATAATCACCCATCCCTCTCCAACACTGCTTTTTATTATACAAGCACCATGGTAGATATATTCAGCCCAATAAATCCTGTTACTTTAACAATTTAGAAAGTGTTGGAGTAACATTTTTTCCCCCACACACATTTTTATTTACTAACCTGCCTGGGGCTGACTACTCAGTAACTTACTATTTCTTCTTCATCCATAGCCTGGTGCCATCTGTGACAACAAAACAAGGAGAAGGGTGGAGGGAGAAGGAAACGTTTACTAAATAAAATCTAACTGAAGTATTCAGATAGATGTTTTCCATTATTAAAAGGAACTGTTACTTTTCCAAACTAGAAGCCTGCAATACTGATTTCAATAAACACAAACTGAATACAAAACAGACAGCCCTGTTTCTTTTATTCAGCCACTAAGAACTAGGTTCAGAATGCCCACATTCTGCCCTGTAGCAGAAGCTGTCAGGACAACAGGGAATTCTCCAGTGAGGCAGGAATTGCCATTTCAAGCCCTGGTCCAACAACACTGATGCCCCTGCCTGAGAGCTGGGCCATTGACTTCACAAGTTTAAGGATAGGAACTTTTATGTGTCAGCTCATCAGTTGTTATATCTCACAGAATAAATACCAGCAGAAGGTTTCTGGCAGCAAGGGACAGTAAACATCATGGTTAAAAGCTACTCACTTGGTCTTCTAGAGCTTCCAGATTTGGTATCATGTCTTAAAAGACACACCATGTGTTTGTGCTTGCAAACAGATCTGCAGTCAGTAAGATGCCCCCAAACACAAGACAAAATTTCAAAACCAAACCAAAGATTTTTTAGTGAAGTTTTCAAAGAGAGAAGCTTAAAGTTATATATAAATAAAAATTATGCCACCTCTGGGATTCAGAGGCAGTGCTCCTAATAACAGGTGATTCCTTTTGACTCATCATCTCCAGTACATGTTCTTAATTTACCAAACACCACTTCAATCTGATATTTTCAGCTTTAACAGCACTGCTTCTTGCTGTACCTACCTTATGACTCCCTCCAAAATTCCCTACTTATATCAGTGTTGTTTTAAAGCTTTGTATGTAGGAATTCTTTCTAGACCTTTGCGCTTGTAGGACATGGGGTACGTATTCCTTTTTTACAGCACTCACATCAACAGCGGTAGCAAAGCCAGAATCCACGGACAAAAGCCTTCTGTTCCACCATTCCCTACAGTACCAAGAAACATTTGTGCTGTTAGGTTTCATCAGATATCTACAGCTGCAATTAAGGAAAAAGTTAAACACACTTAAGCCAAGCCTTTGGACTGTAGATTTGGGACTGAATGGCATTCTGATCCAGTTGACGTTTCGCTGCTTTGTTCCTTAGACACATCTCCCATCCCTAATGGTCAACAAGGCCCCAAAGCCTTTGCATGCTTAACACAGGGATTTTCATCCCTGCGTATGCAGGTCATGTAAATGCAGGAAGGAGGGCTAAGTGGAGGGGCCCTGAACATTTTCTTCAAGCTTTTCCATAGCACATTGTATTGTTAAACAGCAGCAGGAATGCGAAAACCCTGGTTGTACAGCAGCTGTTCCTGTTTCAGCAGGCAGAAGATGGCTGGCGATGCTACAGAAAAAGCAGCAGGAATCTCTGCATGTCCAGTCTTACCTTGTATTAAAGGAGATGTGCAGGAACTCTCCCCATTTCCTGTGCCCTCCACGTTACTGCAATGTGAAGACTGCACTCAGCTCTTCACAGCCTAAGTGATTCTGTTTTGGAAGGCAGCTGACCAAATGGCAGTCCAGAAAGACAAAGAAACGTTGAGGGAAAACATCTCAGAATGAAACCTTGTTTCTAATAAAAAAATAAAAATGGTATATTGAACAACTGTTATGTCACTCTCCTGCACTAAGGGCCTCGCTGAGATTCTCTGTATTTGTATTTTCTCTGGCTTACAAGAATTGAAGTAATACTTTAGTGCAAAAATACGAATTATACTTCCCAAAAGACATGGCAAACTACCATCATAAACACAACTAGTATCTTTGATCACAGGAGTATTATCTACAGCGCAATCTGTCACACATTGTAGTCTATAAATCTTGCCCCATAGGCTCCTCAAAATTGTAATGTTAGAGCACCAGGGAAAACTAGGAGTAGATAAAAAAAAAATATCCCTTTAAAAATACACCCCAAGAGACAATTTCAGGAGCTATAAAGAGGCAAAATTAATAGTGAGTTGATTTAGGAGAGAGATTTCCACAGGATTACAGACAAAATATCTTTCCAAAACACTATTTGAAAATTCAAGAACTAAAGATGCTACTTTGATAACCCAGACCAGCAGAAACCCTGCTACACTTTAAATTCTGTGTTTCCTTTAGAACAATTTTGTAGCTAAGGCTCCAGAATATTGTGGAAAGGCCACTGCAGTCACTGGAGGAAAAAAAAAAAAAAAAAAAAACATACAAGGTGCTGGAAATTAAATGACTAATCAGCCATCAAGCAGAATGCTTCACAGAAGTTTGTACCAGTGAACCTGAATACTAATGCTGTTCGAGCTATGCATACCATTTCTTTATGTCTGTATGTCGTTCTTCACCTGTAAAAAGACTGGGTAGTCTATCATATCAGATATATTTCTGACAAAGCACGTAAGAAAACATTGCACACCAACAGCATTACCAGAACAGGAAAAGAAAATAACTTCATGTTCTGTTTGCTTTCTTTGCAGTTACTTTTAAAATTAAAGCATTATTTCTCCCCCCCAGTCCTAATACTTCCATCTCACATTTTATGAATCTCTCCTCCTACGCTGCTTATCTGCTTCTCAGATTCAATTTGTTTACTCAGGCAAAACTCATGTTGGCACAAACGGAAATTAAGCTCATGTAGCGACTACACGCTTAAACTCAAGATTAGCAAAATCACTTCACCGGTGTTACTGAAAATTAGAAGACTAAACTGTTGCAAATTCTCTCATTTCTATGGAGTTATGTCAGCAGGAAACAGTTCAGCATTATTGCCAACATGAGAGAACGAAGGACTCTGACCCTCTGAAAGGCAGGGCATTGGTACAGTAGGGAACTAGCAAACACACCCAATCAAGAAAAATTCAAGATTTTGACAAATCCATCTCTCAATCAAGTCAACATTCCCAGATATAATTATGCTATAAGTATTTGCTTGTATTTCAATATCTCAAAGAGTCTCTCACGGAGCTGGACCATAAGTGTAAAGACAGGTACTGAGCGTGCTTCCATGCTACAACTCATCTACTCTTACACGAGGTTAGAAACCTGATAGTATCTGAATTTGAAGCACTCTACTGCAGCCATTTTTGCAAGATATTGAAAAGCAAAGTTGTTTTATCCCTTTCTTAGAGGTTCTTTTATCCCTTTCTTACAAAGCTTAAAGTAAAACAACATCCTTCAGGACTAATGCATATAAAATAGCTATAGATTATAACAGACGTGTATTTGCATAACACATACAAGGCATACCCATCTTTAAGTATACGAGTTTGCTAGTATTCCACCAGAGGTACAGAAGAAATGGTATGCCCATGCACATAGCAAACCCTTGATGAAAATACAATAATTATGGATGAGAATTGGAGTATTACTTAACTTTTCTTCTGACCCAGAATAAAAGGGATCAATGTCTATGCCTTCACACATGCATGTACACACACATACACACAATTTTCCTTGCCTGTCAATAACAGAGAGAGATGTCTCAAGAAGGGCTCTTCAGTTCCCTGACAGTTTTGACAGCCACTGTCATTACAGCTTATCAAAAGGAGGACATCGTACGGTATCAGAATGTTAAAATCCTTTCCTCATTTCTGCCCTTTCCTTGACATTTCTTATCATTTGCTGCCAACACTCCTTTACATTGTAGGATCATAACACATCCCTTCCAAGTAAAGTTTGTGAAAAATTAAAAAGCTTGTTATCTTCTGTCATCTATTAATTTAGTGGAGCATGAGTTTTAAAAGAGTACTACGCCTTACCCAGACACGAAGCTGCAATAATGGGAGCTACAGAGAAACCATGAGCTAGGTTTATTTGTATTTACAGAAACTTGAAAAGTGCTAGCAAGTGAAGTAGTACTTTTCACAGCTTTTGATCAAGTTTTTCTGGTTTTGATCAGACTTCTGATCAGTCACTACCTTTTTCTGGCTGCTTGTAAATGAAGACCTAGAGAGGATCTGTATTTGAGGGCTCATGCATACCTTCGGAATAAACAAGCATCAATAAGCTAAAAAATATGCTTAATCTTAGGTCAGTTCCCATCTCCTTTTTCTTCACAGCAAAGCAGGCTACATGTGAGTTGGAAGGAAAAAAAATTGTCTGCATCACCCCACAGGCTACTCTGACAAGAAGTTTTACTTCATCTCCAGCTGTTAGACACCAGTTTTTTAGTCCAAGCAAGAACATGAAGAATTGTTGACTTCCTAAGAGACATGTATAAAAAAATAAAAAAAACAACAACATTAACATGCCCAAAATATAGACATCTGGGAAAAAAAAGCAGCTCTCACAGAGTTGGCAAGGAGTAGAAAGTGGGGAAAAAAAAAAAAACCCAAACCACAAAAACCCCCCAAAAAACTGAAGTTCAACTCACAGCTAAGTCAGAGACTTCGTCAGCAGCTCTGAGAAGTCATTGAATGCTTTTGCGATTAACATAAAAAGTGGTATTTTTATTTAATTTTTATTTTTTACAGTAACTGTTTGGAAAAGAAGTATTTCTGCATTTATGAGGTCTAGCAAAATAGCAGCTGAACCACAGTTCAAGCCCCTCACAGTGCTCCTGTAGCATTAAGTTCTGAGAACAATTCCTCACCATTGGAAGTCATCTAGGAAAGGAAGCTGTGGATATAAAATACATCCACAAGCATCCTTCTACAAAACTAGCTACAAACTGGCTGCCCTATCAGTAAGAAAGGGAGAGACTCAGATGTGCTGAATGATTCCCTGATACAATCCATCCCTGCAGCAAAGACAGGTAAATCTACAAGGCCGAGATCATGCACCTAGCGTAGTTCACTAGGTACTGTGAGAATGGCAGTTCAGAAAGTCCCTCAGGCCTGCAGTCTATCACACGATACACCAGCCATCGAGCGACAAGACAAAATCCAGTACGCTGTGCAAAAAGCTCATAATGTCCACCAGCCATCCAAAAACTATTGTTTCTTCTTGGTATATCATGGTGTAGAATATTACTGTGTGAGAAGACGTTAATTCCCCAAACACTGCAAAATCACGACAAAAGCAATACAAAGGGAATCTTAATGCTTTGATGCTGCATGAGCTCAGTTTCAACAAGAACTGCGTCTATGAAATGCCTTTGATGTCCACACAGACATTGCGCTGATGTCCACAGGGACTGCTCTATTCTAGCGATGCTACACAGCTGGTTGACAAAACAAGCAGGACCATAAGAAAAGGAAGTGATGAAGTCAGGCTTCCAATGGTTTTGTGTGCCAATTGGTGTCCCACAGAGAGCAAACTTGAACTTAAAATTTCCTTTACGTTACGACTCTGGCAACAGAGCTTTTTTGTTTTCTTTCCTCTGGTGCCCAATAAAGGCTATATTTGTGATGTTGTTTTAGCAGCAGAGCACTAAGAGCCTTCACAGTGGAACAGAGGGAATGTCGTTACCTTTCTTAGCAAATTTGGATTAAATCAGTGAACAGGTCCACAGCTGGAAGGGAAAAAAAGACGACAACCAAAGATGGTAAAATTGATGATGATCACAGAAGCCATGTTCCCTCACAAAGCTAGCTTTAAGATACCATGCAGAAAACTTGTAGCATTTTAGTCCCAGTAAACTTAACCCTTTTCCATAATGCCTCCAAGGTTCCCAAAGACAGTTCAGTGAACCAGAGACTTAAAGTGCAAGTAGAAAGCAGATAGCAGAGGGGAGAGATGATGGGAACGGAGACATAATTAGAGCTCTGTGCTACTTTCTGCTTCAGTATGTTAACCTGTTTCTCTCTGCTCTCCACTTCCCTTTAGTTACTAACCACAAAATAAGTCTTAATTGCTGTGTAACTAAAGCCATCTAGCTCACAGATCAAGAAGGCCAAGATGGTGTCTAGGGACTGCAGGCCCTTTGGTGACAGTTTAATTCTGGTCAGAGAAGTCAATAAATCATTCTCACAGAAGTTGTTACTGATCTTGAGCAAGTACAGGGAGATGTAATCTCTATTCACTAGGAAACAGAGATGGGATTTTTTTTAGGTTGGTTAATTGTGGGGCTTTGTTGTTGTTTTACTTGTGTTGAACTTTCAAACACAGAACAACAGAAGGCAAAATAAACAAATAGTGGAATGCCCAAACTGTGATGACCAAGGGGAGGAGAACATTATTTCTGTTACTTGACAAACATGGTACTGCCTGACTCGGAGAGCAGGGAGTAGAGCTGTGTTGACAGTATTTCAGGATACTGACCTGAAACCCAGGAAGGCAACATACAGACAGCATTCTTGCATCATCCTTGTGGGTTCTGTTTTTTCTTAACAATGAGTTTCCATTGGTCAAATTCATTTTTTCCTTCTTCAGATTTAGACGTTTGTGTACAGACTGAAGGTGTTTTTCAGAATTTAGCCGTGCTGCCATTATTTTAATGGACATATGCTAATTAATACTTGGCAAGCCATACTCTTGACAAATATAAATAAACATTGGTACATTACATAACTTTCATTCCCTGTCTGCAAGTCCTCTTTGAGGTGTTTGGTGAGAGTGGCTGTTGTACCTCCCAGCATGCTTTATGTCCAATACTTACACAGTGAATTAATATTAACTTGAGCACTTGTTTCATACACACATACTACACACCTGAAGTTAGTGGTCTTCAGAGAATAGGTGTAACAAGGAGTCACCAGACTGAAAACACCTTCCATGACAGCATTGTTTGACGAGCAACAGCTAGGAATTGCCTCCTACAAAAAGTTCTGCCACACACAATCTATCCGTATAACCAAGTTGCAGGCATTCAGATTTTTTCTTCATGGATAAAATACACTTTTTATGGAAAGGTTGGGTAGTACAAGCTTCCAATGCTAAACAAAGTATGCTCGAGATACTATCATAATACCATAAGAATAAGACTCCTTTGGAAATAGGAGTAAGTAGATAAACATTTAGTAACAGATGTTAACACAAATGTGACCTAATATTTCATATGTGTGCAGTACTTGTTTTAGACATTTGTCTCGAACCTTTCCTTTGACCAACATGAACTTTAGCACTGGCTTCACTAGAAACATGAATAAGTCCTTTATGAAGAAAGGCCTGATGCCACATTTGCCTAACACCAAAGGAAAAACTGAAATGAGGATAAAGGAACAACACACAGGAGCTGGCTGCAAAGGACAAATGTGGCATCTAACAGCAGTTATTGCTGTAATCCCACACTGTTTTACTTGAGAGAAAGATTACTTCTCCACTACACTTGGCATATCTAAAAAAATTACAATGGTGTATCCAAGTCACAGAAGAGGTAAAGAAAACAAACCTGACACATGCACGCTTTATTATCGCTTCACTTCATCATCGACTAGAACACAGGAAAATCAATAAGAACCCTATACGAACACATCCACCATAATAAAATATGTGGCTTACATAGATCAAATCCTAACAAGTGTGCTTGCACGCTCAGTGGAGAGAATCGCTTCATGAAATAATCTCAAGAGAGACCTAAAAAAGGTGTTCAAGAAGAAACAAAACTAACAATTCTCTAATATACCAGACTTGACAGGCCAACATTCTTAACCATTACTCTAAGGCTTAGTTAACATCACACAGTTTCTGAGCAATATGCATTTTTGCCTATGCTGGAATCAGTAAACTGAAGTGACCAGTGTCTATTTCTGTCCCTCATCCATCTGATTTCTTACAGGAACAACCAGTGTTAAGAAAAGGCTACCTGTTTGGGTCTCCATCACCTCCTCTGTATGGTGAGTACGCTGCATCCTGCTTCAAGAATTGTGCAGCTCCACCAAGTTGCAAAATTTGAACAAAACCTCAGCTTAGCTTTGAAGACCTGCTAGTCTCTAATCATTTCCATAAAACATGAAAATAAGTCAAGTTCTCTCACACAATTCAGTTTCAAAAATATATACGGAATAATACCTAAAGTTTGCCACAATGGTTTTCAGTTACCTTTTGACCCACTAACATTAATTTGCTCATTGCTCTGTACATTGTGAATTTCAATTTTCCTGATGAAGGATTTCTCTGTTACGTGAAGGTAGACTTTTGACAGTGTTTTTTGTGTTGAAATCTAGTGTCCTAGCTCATGATCTCTCTCAAGTCATTATCTATAACCCTCTCCAGATTGGGTCCCACAAACCTCCAGCCAGTAAGCCAAAATATTAAGAATGGCATCCATCTGAAAATCGCATTACCAAAGGAAAGTTACAAATCTGTTCCTGTAAAGAGTAAGGTTTTCAACCAGGAGGGAGTAGACAAAACATGACTTGTTTGCAACTCTAACATTTGTCTCATTGTCTTGTTTAGCTTACTTGTTTGTCTGTCTTTTCTGTCACTTTTTCTGCTTAGCCAACAACTTCACTGTCTTCAGTAGTGCATATCCTTTTCTAGACATCAGGCAGACTTCAAAAAAAAAGTCACCAGCAAAACTGAGACAGAAGACATTCCAACAAGAAAGAGATGAAGAAAAACAAAACCAGGAAAAGAACTGAGCATATTCTTGGTATTATGACTTATTTTCTTAAATACCTTCTATAAAACCAAAAAAAACTCTAGTAGTCAAAAAAAAAAAATGGTTCTACCACTAAACTGTTCTTTACTATCATGCTGTTTTCCTAATCAGTCAAAACACTAATTCAAAGTGAGAGTGCCCCTTAAATGTTCACCTATTCCAATTTCCTTGATCTTGGCTACTGCCTGTTACTCAGGCTGCTTTTACAACATCCTTTTATTGAGCTTTCTTTTCACTGCTGTCCCATAAGGCCAGAGACACTTCTCAAATCAATTCTCAGTGAACCTGAATCAATTTCTGAAGCCAACCATGTCAGGGGAGCAACATCTTTTTTGAGACCAGAGCTGGTCATACGTCTTTAATATATTGTATTAAATTTCTTCTGTAATTCTGTGTCAAGCTTTAAACCTGCTGCAGACAATAGCAGTAACGTATGCTTGTCAAAGCAGGGAGCAGGACATGAGCTCGCATTACAGGTATTACAGCAGCACACATCTGACACAACAGCCTGCTTCTATTGTGAAAACAACAATGGCTAGTCCCAATTTCTCGGCTAGATCCTGACATTTGGCATAACTCCTCACAAAGCACAATCCTATGGATTAGTTTTACATCACCAAAATAGGACCTGAGCCCTTAATAATGGTATTTCACGCTAAAGAACAAAATCAAGCGATTTCTTGGGTTCAGGGTAAGATTAAGTCAGTTTCTAAAGAAACAGCTACTGTAGCCAGTGAAATGAGCTTCTTACTCTCACCTAAAAAGGGGGGAATGACAATTTATTAACCAAAGATGTCTCAGGAAACTCAAAGTGTTGCATCTCTGTGAGAATCTCCTAGGATCTGTACTGGACATATTCATATCTTATTCAGGAACTCTGCCCCCAAAGCAGCAAGCTGGCAGAGACTCACAATTCTGGTCCCCCTCAGAGGGGCAGCAAACAATGACAATTTTGTTTCCTTTCTCAAAATACTAATTTCTGGTTCTTTGTGGACAGTCCTGAATGCATTATTAATCATTCTCTACTGTTCATCAACAGAAGTATAGTGAATATGGCAAAAAATACAACACTCAACAGATCAGAAAATGCACCATTTGCCTCCTTCCTAGAGCACTTAATTCTAAGACTCTTTATCATCACGAAAGTGTCATTCCTCCCTTCAGCTAAGAGGGAAGATACTCTGAACTTATAAACATAAACTTTGAATACATAGCAGCTTTGAAGCATCTCTCCACAGACTTAAGCCTCTTAATTGAGAGGTACTCAGCAATAATTTCACACGGACAAACCAGCAACTTTTTATAATATGACACATTATTTACAAAAGCTGAGGACTTGTAATCATAGAAAATGACTCCTAGTTTGTCATTTTGGATAAAATTCCTGAGTTCCTAAAATTTTGGATATGATTCCTGAGTTACATGCCTCAAAACAGTATTTAATCAAGAACACTTGGGAACAGAATGCAAGAAGACTTCGGGAAATTAGGAAGTGCAAGTTGTCACACTGACCTATTCCTAATATTTGAGGTTCGGTTTAGCGCAAGCACAGTACTTCTTCATTTTCAAGAGCTCCCAATTCTCTTTTCCCATTAACAAAGAAATGGGCCATTCCAAAATTAGAAGTTTTCTTTTAGCTTTCTGCTTCAGTGAATGTTTTTAATCATATACCTGTTTTTTTGTATAAGCACGTACATTTTGATATACAAGTATGTACATGTATTGTTAAGCTCTCAATCTATACAAAAGAAGGAAATAGGGAAAGGGGTACATTGATAAAGACTTCCTACTTTCTTTTTATGCCTTCCTAGCATCAGGCTTAAGTGCAATGGAAGCCAAGCTTCTAAAACAGTTGGCTAGGGTAAACATCATTGCAACATCTATACTTGCTAAAAAAGAGATGACCCAGAACTGCGACCAGAAAGGAGCCAGTTGAGCCACTCCTCAACTCAGAAAAGCTTTTGCCTACTGTAGGAGTTGCCAGTGACATCCCCAGTCACCTTTTGTGATGTTTTCCCCTCCTCTTGTAAAAGAAGCTTTTAATAGCATCTCAGTCCGACCAAACAATTCCAGCTTTGCAACAAGATCAAGAGGACACCTTCCCTGTTGTAGCTTGTTCAATAGCTCAGCTAGAGTCGTATCCTGGTGGTTTGTAATCCCATCACAGTACTGAAACAGAGAACCCAGAGACGTAGGCAAGTTTTGCAGACAGAAGTCTGGTGCTGTATGAAATGCATCTTAAAACAATTCTCTGAATCAGTTTTCAACTAATGTCTCATTTTAATGGTAAGGGAGAATATATTCATCTACCTCATACACTGGAAAGCATAAAAGCCTACATCTAGTCAAACCTAAGGGTGCATTCTTGCATCTACGCTACTGTGCACACTAATTACTACTTCCTAACCTTCACATTTCCATGAAGAGGTATCATTAAAACAGGCTCTTCTTACCACTTCAAAAACTTCTCAGTTTGCAAGCAGCCAGAGAGGATACATTTTTATAACTTCACTGTCCTGAGTTTTTGTAATAATGTTTATTTTGCTAATTTTTACACAAATTTAAGATTATTACCTCCTGCTAGGCACACTTCACTCTGCTCTGGGTAGATTAAGCCTCTTGAAGTAGGCTTATAGGCACAGGAGAGCCTGTGATCCCCTCCGTAGAGGAGAGCAGTTAGAATGGTTTGTCAGACACCTCCCTAACACCCTGAGTTTTCTTAAGCCACAGTGAGGAGGGAATAAATCACTGCTGTAAAAGGATACCTTCTGTCTTTTAAGAAGGCTTAGGCTGCCACCAGTCATTGGCTATAGCTGGTATCCTTCCCCTCGGTAGGCAAACTCCACACGTAAGCAGGGTGGGAAGGCATCTGCGGTGAAAGTGCAGAGACCTCAGTAATACTGGAGCGGAGAGAGCATAACAGTCAGTGCAGGAAGAGAAATTAACAGGATGCTTCTGGCCAGAAGTGACATAGGTTCACTGAAGAACAAAAGCACCTGTTTCTTCTTTTTCACTTACCAAGCAACTATTGAGCAAAGCAGGTGGTCACGTTAGCATCTCATTAGTTAGCAACATCAGTCTCTGAACAAATCTTATGACAAACTCACATTAACTTGAAAGATTTTATGTCCAGCAGTAATTTTAGCTCCCATGCCCCAGCCCCTCACTCCTATTTCTAAACACGCAAAGAAGTGACAATGTACAAAGAAGCATGTCCAGAAAATCCCACGACATGCTATTGGCTTGTCTTTGTAATGGTCTGTGTCACAATAACACAAGAGCTAAAGAAAAGTTACTTCAAGAAGGAGAGTCCTATACTTCTCACTGCAGGCACTAACTCCATTTCAT
Organism: Penelope pileata; assembly: GCA_013396635.1. Lineage (NCBI taxonomy): Eukaryota > Metazoa > Chordata > Aves > Galliformes > Cracidae > Penelope > Penelope pileata. Next base: position 448,413 of record WBMW01005590.1, read on the forward strand.
ATACACTAGCTGACTCAACTGAAAAACTCCTGATATGCTTCCAAATGGTGCCATGTGCATTTCCCTGAATGTCTCTTACTGTTTCAATACTCACCAATGCACTGGGGGGTTTTAACTCATACATTCACTCAAGCATTTCTGCAGGCACTAAGGTGTTCGACAGTGTCAACATATACAGTACTGCAGTTACATTAATCTAGAAAAACACAAGAGTCAAAGCTGGAAAATATTACAACATTCTCATTCTCAGAAAAAAACACAAGAGTTTCCAAAACATCTCCTAGAATGAAATTCTGTGGCTTTTATCCTTGCTCAACATTTGTTATGCTCAAAATCCTGAAGAATTCATGTTTAAACACCATACACCACACGGATCCCAGAACCAGATCAAGGAGCATAGGCAAAGGTACACACAATCTCCCACAATTAAAATAAGAACCACAGCACAGATAAATTTTTTTCCTAGTATGTAAAGTAAGTACAGAGGTGAAAATATGCAATCCCAATCAAGAGCTACTGTAGATCTATGGGATTATTTATGAATATTTAGATATCAAATATCATTCATAGCAACACAGATGTAAGAGAATTTCACTGAAGGTCAGTCTTGCAGTGCATTTCTTGTGGTCTTAGAAGTGCACAAATCCATTGAACTCCCATAATCAAAGAGGGCTGTGTAATTCAGGAATGACTTTGGGAAAAGTTGCATACAACAAAGTGTAGGAGGAACTGAAAATACACAGCACAACACCTAACCTTCATTTAAGTGCTTTATACCTACAGTTCCACAAATGTGCTTATGTGTTTCACAAAAAAGTTAGTTAATTCCCCTGTCTCCACGAGCTAATGTTCCAGGTTCGATACTTCTAATACATCTTAGAAATACTAAATTTGTAGGTCTTTCAAGAAGAAGCCTTAGAAAGGAAGGCTACAGAGCAGAACCGTGCTCTGTAGCAATGATTCAAAATATAATACCACTTTAATGCTTCTTGGCATAGCTGAAGGCACTTATATTCCAGTAAAAATAAGAACTAGTTAGACACTTCACTGAGGGTCTAAAAGCTCTTTAAAAATTTAATGCTGCATATGCAATAGTCATTTTGAATGTTACCCACAGCAGAAGCATTATTGTATATATGAAGCTGTACATGACAACTATTTAATAACATATGACATTATATGAATGTATATAATTTTTATTTAAAGATGGAATAAAAGAGTCCATTTTATAGAAATTCTGGTCAGAACTACAAAACCAAAACTAACAGTTTGAATCAAATTCCTCTGAAGAGTTTTCCCCACTGATACAAATAATTCATGGGGTTTTTGAGGTGAAACAATGCACCAGCAACTGTCAAATGGGAAATAATTTAGGAGAAAAGGAAGAGGGAAAAGCAGACATGTTATTGAGAGGAATTTGAAACTTGGATACTCAGCTAAGGGAGCAATTTATGTGACACACTGCTAAATCTGTGGGGGACAGCCAACCACAAACCAGACATAGGTCTCCAACCTCACTACTAGCAGTAGTAGTAATGTTATTTATTTATTCTTGTAGCTCCTACAGGTTAACTAAACAAGGGTTCTTACAGTGCCACAGAGCAAAGGTTGAACACACAGAGCAAGCACCACAAGGGACTGCTTGAGGAAGAGTCTGAGGAGCATGAATGCACGCATACGTATTCTCTTTGAATGTGACACCTGACCACAAAGCTAAGAGAAGGGAAGAGGAGCCTGGAAAGAGGATGGCACAATGCGAAGAGGGTGAAAGTGGACAGGAGCGAGGCAAAGCTGAGGAGAAATAGAGAGGAATTTGGAGCTCGAGTACAGAACAGCAAAAAACCTTAGGCAGAAGCACAAGCTGCTCTCTGCAGGGCCTCTAGCCTTTGCTCTGCTGCTTTTGCAGCTGTTATTTCCAGCTGCTGTGTCTCTGCGGTTGCTCCCTGAAGCTGTTTCCTGAGGCCACACAGTCAGGTTGTGAGAGGAGGAGGCACAACCACTGTCCTAGTGTTACCTGCATGGCTTGGTCCTCAGGCTGCAAGTCCCACACAGAGGGAAGAAGCTGACAGCGCAGTCCAGTTGAACATGTGTTTGACACAGCCAGAAGTCTTTCATCTGGTTCCAGGCACTCCAGTCCCAAAAGAGATATTGGCACAACTTGAATGTTATCAAAAACAGAAAATAGTGTCTGCTTGGAAGGACTGTTCTGTGGCTATTTAAACCCACCCCCACCTCCAANACTAGATATTCAGAGTTTGCCCAATAAAGAGAGAATACTATAAATGAAAAATAAAGGAAAAGCGTATGCACCAATAACAGAACAAATTATTCACTGCATGAAACACAAGTACGAATGACAGTGTAGAGAAAAAATTAACAACATGACAATACAGACAAGAACATCTAGGAAAGAAACAGCAGCTGTGTAACACTCTCCACAGTAAGAGAGCAAAGTTTCAATACTGAAAGTTCTTAAAATCAACTGTAGCAAGAAAAAAAGTTTAGATAATCAAAAATGTCTGAGTCTACAATACCAAAGAATCCTCCAATAACAACGTTACTTGGATGATATAAGTTAGCTTCCCTAATACCTATTTGCTGATTGCAATTTAGCTGAAATAAAAGCATTGCAGACTATACAAACGTATTGAACACTTATTTGCTAAGGCCTTAAGGTTAATCTCTCCTCCCTCTTACAAATAATGCTATCGAATAACAACCTCAGAAGTTCAGAATACCAACATACAGTAAACTAGAGAACTTAGAAATGAAAATATACTTACACTTCTTATTTCAAAATGTACCTCTAGAAGAGGAAAAACGGTACTTTTAACAGAAAAAGTTCCAAACTTTTCACGACTACATCATTCATCTCACCCAACTGCCACTGTCCCATCTGGAGCTGGCAGCTCTGCTCCACATCATTTTCAGCTCTCTTCAGCTCCTTCCTTGTGCTGCTCTCTCTCATCCTGCTGCTGCTTCTTTCCAAGCTCCTGATCTCTCTCTGCCTGGCCCTTCTCTAGGTTTGAGGTAACTCCACTCCAGTTTTACCCCCCTCTCCCAGTCACAGGGGAGCACAGGTGTAAGCAATTTGCCTGTGCTCCCAAGGCCAACCACAACCCTTCACCAGGTGCTCAATCACCAGTTCACGTCCTGACATAACAGTTCCCCTACAGTACCACTATGACTGTATTGCTTCAAAGTTCATGATGTTTCCTACATAACAAACATTCAAAGTTTGTAACATTCCCTTAATAGGGGCAGATTTACAGAAACAGTTCATAGCATATACCCTACAATTTACTTCAACATCATTGTATATTGTTTTTATAACAAAGCTTGATTAAGTGTGGATGATTAAAAAAAAAAAGAATTAAATCAAGCTCCACAGTATAAAGGGAAATGCTAGAGAAAATTGTTCCTAGCATAATGAGATCATCCCATTAATTCTCCACTGCCTGCAACTCACAAGTCATTTTCTTGCTTTATGGGATAGTGTCCTTCATTCATACCCGTACTCCATTATGCATTATAGATAATGTACATAGGAGACTAAATGGAAGAAATTGCAATAAGCATTTCATACATGATATATGATGTAAGGAAGAATCAGCATGGGTGAAGAAATCCATTTATCAGGCCTTCCACAGTATTCCAGCCATTTATATAAAAGTTTAAGCATTGTTATCTGGAGAATGAGGATAAAAAGGGGATTTTGGAGCAACAAGGTTAGTTTGCTTTAGTAAGCCTGTGTGATAAACCATTACTTACATTCCCCACACCCATGATTTTCAAAGATTTGCCTTCACCAAGACTCTGGGCTGTCTTCTGAGGTTGCACAGACCGTAAGAACAATGTGATTGATGCCATTACTATGGTAGAGGCACAGAGCAGGAACTGGGAATGGCAGTGTAGAATTTAACAGATACATTTACACGGTGGTAAAGACATTTTGTCATAACAAAATCCACAATCCTGTTTCTTAAGAGTTCTCTTTACTGTCAGACAAATACAAGCAGGAATCCAGGTTCTACCGGGTCATACATTAAGAAAGCCTTCTCCCTGGAATGCACATTTCTCAGCTTTTCTTATCATGGGAAAGGTTTGATCCAAATCAAAACATTTCGGACCTCCAGTCCCTTCACCAATTTTAATAAGAACTGGATCAGGTTTCTGGAATTTATACCAATTTCACAGCCTTAGCCTAACAGAAAAAGCCCTTAAATTTGAAGACTGAACCTGCATCTATGCTCCAGTTATTTCTTACTGGATATTTTCCTGGCAAATCAGTATTCTGGACCAAGCCTCTCTTCTATCATACACTCATTCTTTTCCACTATTATTCCCAAGTCTTCAGTCTGTGAATTACAGAGGTCTGCAGTCCTGAAACAACCTGTGGGCATTAAGATAATCCAAATTTGAAGGTGACAATCCTCAAGTTCCTACATGTTTTACTTAACCAGAGCAACTTCACCAGCAGACACCACAAGTCCCAGATATTCCTACTTTTCATTTTTTTTCCACTAATATTCTGTCCCACAAACTTTCAAAGAAATGGCAAAATGTGGTGGATTGCTTGGAAAATAAGCACGTTGTTGAATAGGGCTTCACAACTTAGAGAAAAGTGTTTCTTAAAACACTGACTGTCAGGATCTCTATTTTCAATCATCATTTAATGACCTTCACAGTCAGTCTGACACACATGCCAAACAATGTTGCCTTATTATGTCATCCACTGTCCAGCCCGACACACATGCCAAACAATGTTGCCTTATTATGTCATCCACTGTCCAGCCCACAACCATATCTTCTACATAGAACTTGTTCTTGCATTCATTGAGGAGTTCTGCTACTAACAGCACTAGTACACAAGCCTCTTGAGTCACTAGTAGCCATCCACGGTTCTTTTTATAAATATTGCCCGATACAGAAAACCATTGATGTCTGCAGTCTCCCTCTGTCCTTCTCCATACTCAGGTTTCCAACGGCAGTGCACTAACACAGGAGATCTCAATACTCCATAATAATAAAAGATATTTTCATTAATAGAACGCTCATCTGTTACTAGCTACCAAATCTCTCTAGCACCTTGACACTCTAAAATCTTGTGTTAAGTGAGGAATTTGAAGAGGACAACAAAAGTTTATAGCTCATATAGGAGGAAACAAACTCCAGAACAAATAGCTTCTTCACTTAAAACCAAAGAAGAAAAGCCATCCCACACTGGTTTCTTGATGGTCATTGTGGGCTCAGCTGATCACGACTGGTGTAGTGGCAGAGGACCCTCAGGGAGCTACAGTGAATTCACGTACATAATAACAAAGAACACTCAGAAACACAGAAACATCAGAAACTCCCCAAAAAAAGTATTCCAGCTCTAAATTGTATACACAACCAGATGCTCTGTTTCATAAAAATGAGTCTTTTAAAAACAAGTTACCTTAAAATTATATGCTTTATGATTCTGAGCATTCCCTACACTATATTCGCTTAGTCTCAGGGCCAGAAATCCCAAACAGAGGTGGCTAAGAGCCAGGAGGCAACTGATAAGACCTTTTCATTTTCTAACATGACTTCCCTTCTTAGGATGCCACACTCCTTGTGGTGGCAATGAACTAGTGAGCAGAAGTAGGTTAACTAAATCCCTAGAGATTATTTTACTTTCAATCTCATTTGGATTTCTTTATTTTTTTAATCTTAAATATTGCTGCAATTAGAATTACAGGCAATGGTAACAAAGACTTTCAAACACAGGCGCAAGCACTTTCCTTAACTAAAACATCCATCTCTGGAATTTAGGTTCCAATTTACCACACCGTGAAAAGATTCAATCTTCAAAAGCACCTACATTACATGCTTTGGTCATCCACACAGTGTCTCCTTTCAAAACTGGAGCCTTTCAGAAGACTCTTTAGCATGTTTTTTCAAATAGTTTTGTCACTGATCACAAAAGAGCAATCTCCAACACTTGTGCATGCTCCAAAGCTGTGCTGGATCTTTATTTTAAACAGTCAGTAAATTTGGAGATAATGGCCTGTAAATGTTAAGCCTAGAGGAAGGTCACAGTGTTGTATTATCCAGTCATCATCAACTTACTAACTGAAGACAGCTCTGCCTTTTTCCCCCAAGACAGTACAAAGCTACTTGTATTTCATCTCAGAGCAAGGTGGAAATAAGGAAAATCAGTTATCATGACCAGATGCCTTTCAGGTTTTCCTACCTAACTCTGCATCTCTGAACTAAGAAGCAACATGTTTTGACCTGCATGCTGAGTTGAAGGTGAAGCAACAGCTACAAGATGGAACAGACAAACTAATGGTAGAACCTAAAAGCCAAAATGCAACTCAGCTTGTGTCAGAAGAGCAATATAAATAGCCTTACATCTTCCTGTTACCATATAAAAGGCATCTTGATACACAAAAACATCACAGGCAAAAAGACAGAGATAGGGAGTGTCCCCTCCCACCACTGAAAATCACACCAACAGCGACTATTGTATTAATCATATTTTTTCTGCATCAGTTCAGAAGGAAGAAGGACTTCAGAAATAAAGAAACTGTTAAGTAGCTCTAGGGACATACAGATCTTTTCTCCCTGATTTAAGGATGACACATTTGGGGGCGTATTTGTTGTTCATCATCCTGACTCAAATGCAGAAAAAGTTTACTGAAATCAAGTCATTTGGAACAAGCCTGCGCAATTTGTGGCTCCTCAGACGGCACCCGTACAAGCACCCACAGTGTCCACTAGAAGTGCAGGAATAGACTGGAGGTTGCCTGCACACCCCCACAACCCTCCACTCCATCCCCTCTTTCCACTACAAGGAAAAGCCACTCGGAGCTTGGTACGTGCAGCCTCAAGTCCACAGGAGTATTCTAAAAGGTAAGGCATTAGCTAATAGCAAAGAGAAAAACAAACCTGATAAGGGATATAGAAAAATTACTACAAACAGACTGTTTCTGATGCTATGCCAGAGCTGTGAACAGGCCAACTTCTGTCACAACAAAGGGAAATCATGCCCTACAGATTAGCATCTCTCAGGAAACTGCTCCCTTGTCGAACAGCCTTCCTGCAGTGCCAGAACACAGCGCTAGCAAAAATGATCTTATTTTGGAAGAAAGATCACTCTTATCAAACATGGCCTCACAAGCTACCAAAAATAAAAGGCAGGAGCAAATCCAGGACCAAAATTTCTGCTTCCTCACCAGCTGACTCATAACCAATTGCTTACACCCTGCTGGCTGCATCAACTTCTCATCTTAAGTCTTACTCCACATTTGCCTTTTCTCAAATAATCTTTTCCTCCATTTTTACTTCTCTCTTAGACAAAGTGAAAAGCAAACCAAAACACCCTCTTCATGCCACATTAGTAATTCTAAAAAGTCTTGTTAAAACCTCTCCTTTGTTACTTTGTTAAAGAAACTGCTTACCAGGCCTTTCAAAGACTGAACACAAGGTGTTAAGCCATCTGTGAAAGGTGCGACGATTTCAGATGTATTCACTAGCACAGGACAAAAATAGGACAACGTTACACTGCCAATCACATATTCTGTGATTTGATATGAATACCTTTTTAATTTTCTCACTGCCAGACATGAAAGCCTAGATTAGACATACAAGGGCTGATCCAAAAGTAACGCCTCCCATTTTATTATGTTGGTCCACTAAGTCAGAGGCGGATGTTGGCGGGATGACAGTACCGTCCCCTTTTGTTGCTGTGTGACAGACGGCAGCAGAGGGGCAGTCTGACAAAATGGTGTCCGACATGGAAGTGCAGATGAAGCAAAGGCATCTCACTGAATACCTTCACGTGGAAAAAACCAGAAAAACACTGACATTCATCAACGCTTGCTGAATGTTGATGGAGACCTAACAGTGGATGGTGGGTGGTGTGTTTTAGCAGTGGCAACAGTGACATTAAAGACAAGCCATGTTCCAGATGGCCATGAAGACTTCTACGAGTGCAATATACAGGCTCTTGTCCACCTCTGGCCAAAGTACATAGCTAATGGTGCTATGTTGAAAAACAGCATTTCGTGGCTGAGAATTTTCCCAAATGATGTTATTGTGCTCTTTGTATCTGTTGTTGCTTCCATACAAATAAATCAGAGGCATTACTTATGGAGCGACCCACGTATTTTATTCAAGGTACCTCATCTTTCTTAAAAGAAGTAGTAAATAAGATAAGCACACTACTATTCCAACGTGGCTGAATTAAAAATGGAAATTTTCTGTGTTTATTGAGGAACAGGCAGTGGAAGCACAAAGAGAATCACTTCAGTACATTACTTAAATAAAAAACAGACAGCAAAAAATTTAGAACAATCCCCAAAAGCTGCAACAAAGCTGCAAAGCATGCCCTCTCACTCCATCCCCTGCTATCTAAACCCAAAACTGCTACAGCTCAAGGAAGGCTGGGAACTCCTTCCTACATAGTTCCTTACTATGTGATACTTTCTACAGCTCCCACATGAGCCACCAATCCACTTCAAAACCACGTTGTAGTAAGACCATCCTCTTGTCTTAGTATCATTTCCTGAATAATCACTAATTTGTAATTAGTGTTATTGTGTATTCCTGCAGTTTGCACAAACCTGCAGTCCGCTCGCAGGTCACGCCCTCTCTCCTGCTGATAGGGCTGCTATGTCCTTACTCCACATGCGAAAATACTCCCATCTGATATCCTAGCAAAACTGATTTTAAAGAAAAGCAGCATGCTACAACTGACCTGCTTGCTAGTAATGGTACAGCACTGTTCCTTCCTTAAGGAGAAAGTAAAAACATTCCAAATAAACAGATACATTACCGACTGCAGTTATGATGGTGGCATATACCACAGAGGGATAAATAATTTTTAGGAGGTTTAAAGTATCCCCAGAATTCCATACAGCAATAGTTATCTGAAATAATATAGTAGAAGATTATTCCTGCCTAAATACCATAAACGCTTTCCTGGTTCCTGCTATTCAGATCAACAGCTCAGGGGACACCTCTAAATAATGTTTTTTTAATGCTTCATTTGGTTCTGGAAATTAGGATTTAAAAAAAGGGATATTTTGAAATAGCAAAATAGAACTTCTGTGGGGATTCACAAACACTGTTTCAAAGATAGCTCTTATAGAACTCAATAGTTACTGAGGTACATCTCAAAAATACCACCAAATCTCATTATTGCCAGTAATTCATTTCTACTGGTAAGACATCAAAAAAAGCACCATGTCTACAGCATACATTACGGACTTCAAGGTCTCAGTGGCTGTTCAGTCATCTATAACTGCTATAAGCAAGCTTTTCTGAGAAGGGCACCTCTTGAATCCTCCCATCTTTAAAGCAAATCAGAGTTTTTCCTCCATCCTTCCTCCATTTTCTTTAAAAAGTTATTAATCTCCCCTGCAGTCTCCTAAAGATGACAGTGCAGAATATATTGTGCGTCCCAACTCTGCTCTCCAGGGAGCTGTTTTAGTAATAAAGATACGCTACAGAGAACGTCTGACTCCAGCAGATTTAGTCTTGATAGCAACGCTTGAATAGAGAAGAATATAAACTTGGACAAAATAGCAAAACAGCCAAATCCTTCAGAGCAGGACTTGGTCACAGAAAAGTTAGCTTTATTTGTGTGAAATGCAATTACCAGAAACTCGCATGAAACCAGTTGTACTAGACAAATGCATCAGATTTCAATTTAGTCACTGAAGTCTGCATGTGTGACTGACATAGAAATCTTACTTACCATACGAATGGGAAGACCACAGCCAGGGCTCCAATACTCACATTTTTCACTGAAGGAGATGCAGAGACCAGAAGAGCAGACTTAGGCAGCAGAGGCTGTATTCCCCTATCTGCTACAATTATTGTGTCATGTGGGTCAGATTAGGCTGTGCTTACATTCCCAAGTAAGTTGATGCAACAGGAACAGATCACTAGACTGAAGTTGTTACTGCGAAGTCCCTGAAATTTACATTCCGTACTGATTCAGGCATTTTTTTTCACTATAGATTAGCCAGTGCCTGGAAAAAAAAATATCCCCAACACATTAGTGGCTTGCTAGAATCAGCCATGGGTTCAGACCATCTAGGACCCCATCAACAGTTGCAAAGTGGTCTTAGTAGTACCTCCTTCATATCAAAATATTTTAAGATTCCTGGAGGAAAAGCAGTAGTCAGTAAGGTAGTCACACCTATATGGTTACGTTTAATATTATTGTAGCTTCTAATAACGATAAGCAATGAGTAGGATCAGATGTGAACATTTATAGTAAGATTTTTAAACATACACACCCTCAAGAAAAATCAGCATTTATGCACATATGTGCTTGGATCACATACATACAAGAATTACACCAAAAGGTCAATAGGCTTTTTACTCCAGAGAATACCTTTAGTACAGAAAAAAAGCGTTAGCAACCTGCGCACACACACAGACCCAAACAAATCACTCCCAAACAAAATTTCTATGCCAGGCAGAGCTTACGGTTCCAGAGCCTGATCTTATAATTGGGGCCTTCTTTAAACTAAAGACAGTGATGCACAATTTCACAGACCCGTCATGGAGAAATGGGAGAAATTTCACAGTTTTAGTCTGAAAATGAGAAGCAAAGGGAGAGAGGTTTGGTAGGTTATTTAATTTTTATAAAATTACTCGTACACATAGTGCTGATTTTTTTTTTTTTGCAGAAGTCTTAAGATGCAGCTGAAGGGAGAACAAAGTAAAATAACCTTGTGAATGTAGAAAGCACATACAACAAGATGACTTACTTGGAAACAAAACAATTGCCATACTAAGTTAGGCTAGTGGTCCAAGTCAGACAACAGCCAGTCTACCAACCAAACCGTTGAGCCAGAAACATGTATTCATTACATTCTTCTCCATCCCTCCTGTCTTTAGCTTTGTCCTGTCACCTGTTATTTCAACATCTGAACACATTCCATCTCTTCTGTGTATGTCAGCAATATAAATCTCTCGAAGAATTCAAGAATGCAACAGATAGACACTAAAAAGGTGTTTTCCACTAAAAAGGACAGGGAGCTCACTGATGCTGTGAACGTTTTGGTCACAGAAAAGCATTAGCTTTATCAAAGAAGAAAGGTTTTGCAACATTTCCTAAGAACAGCTATACTGGATTTGTACAATCTTCTCTGTGGATATGATCACAGCCACACATATACAACCAGAGCCTTATACACAGATATACAAATTTCATTTATATGTTATTCTAAGCTTTGTTAGCTACAATTTACCAGAGAACAGGAGCTACAGGCTGTTCTGTAAACCTTACTCTAGCAGAGTAACAAATCTCTCCTATTAATGATTGGGGCAGGGCAAAGAAGACCTCAGAAGTGATCCGTAACACTGATGGAACATGCCCATGTTGTCTGCACAATAAGGGAGACAACACTGCTTTGCATCAACAAGACCTTCAATACAAATACACCTTCCTCAAACACAGCATACATTCTAGAGACAGAAGGAAAAGGATCCTCTAACAAATGATGGAATTTCTTGGGCCAAAATCATGCCTTCATCTTGAAGACAGCCCCCTCATCTCCACAAAAAAAATGATCACAGAAGTGCACTGCTCTGCCTGATCACAATGCAAACTTGTGTTTCTGTGATCAGGAGCCTCCTTCTGCCATCCTGCTTTATGATGTCAGTATTCTGCGCCAAGGGAAGTGGCGCTGATTTAAAATCAACTCTTTTGATAACACTGTTTTCCTTTTAACCTTCTTGTTTTGCTTTTGAAGATGAACAATCCCAACTACTATAGGGAGTTCTGGGATTGAAATTGCTAAGAAATAGATTTCATTTGTTTCCTGTCCAAGTATATTTGTACACCAGGCCTTCTACAGCTGACTTGAAGCTGCAAAGATCTTTTTCCTTCATGCTCCTTCAAAGTTTGCTTGCTATATCCCTTATAACAGCTCAGCAGGAAGCCAGGCTCCTTGGAGCAGCTCTTGGAGACAACTGACAAACTTGAATGTCAGAACTCTGCATCAGTGGGAAATTACAACAGCAATATTCACATTTGAAAGATCTTCACGGAAAATTTCCTTTTCCCAATTATTGTAGGAAACCATGGGTTTTTATCATTTTTTCTTCTGTAGCCAGCCAAGAACAGAAACTGCAGCTACCAAGACCCCATGGATAAGCCAGAATCACTTTTAGAAACTCTCCCTATTTGTCTCCAAATATGAGCTACACCTATGTCTCCTTGGGAGCCTCCAGTAGATAACTACATGTCTTAACACAATAATATGTCACAGCCAAGAGCAACTACTGATCCTTCTTCAAAAGTCATAAATTGTATTTGGACACTTCCCATGCCACAACTCCCAGTCTCTAATTAGAATGAAGCTTGTGTATGGCATTTCTTCTTGCACTGCAGATAGTGGGCATTCCTAACTAATCACAGCATCTTTCTTAATTACCTCACTCTTCCTAGATCCAACATGATGCAATTAGATAAGCTAAGCACTTAGTACCTTGGAAAACTCAGACAATGTTTGCAGAGATGGGTCAGATGGTCTACTAGATCACATCAAGCAGCCATTGTCTACCTGCTTTTGAGTATAAAAAAAAGAGTTATGTGAGCAGCACAACTAAAGAAGCCTGCTTTCATGTAGATACACAATTAATGCCAAATTCTTTCATTTCTAAGAGGGGTAAGCTCACATCTGACTTCTCTGCAGTTGTGCCATGTGAAAACACTTCTCTCTTACAGATCCTCTGGTACCTAGGAAAGACTGAGCTTCCACCACAGTATTTCCCTCAAATGAAACACTAATCTGACTTACATCCTCTGTCCAAGAGGACATTTTCAACAACGAAATGTTGTTGTTGAACAACAAGAAATTCAATATTTGTGACTTTAATACCTCTCTGTCCTCTTCATGCAACTAGTCAACAAGCCCATAACTTTAAAAGGCACACAGAAAGCTGCATTTCTTAAACTGAATTACAGGACAGTATTTCAGAGATGTCACAGAAGCATAGCAAGTCCTGGATCCAGTGTTACAACTTCACTAACTGACAAACAGATTGTGAATGACAGGAACAACATGAGAGGAAGGGCAATTTTGAAATCGACAAAGATACTGGGAAAATGCAGCTGAAGTACTTCTTAATACTCGGGGAGCAACAGACGCTACCCACATCACTACAAGTTTTTGCGTACATACCACTATGAGACAACAAATAAATTCAAACATTCAAGTCTCATCCCATTGATCTCTTCTCTCATTTCTCCAGATATCAACAGACTGCAAAATGTATTATTATATCATTATTTATTTATTTAAAACTAGATCTCCATTCACTGACAGGAGCTGAAATAACACTCCTATCACTGTGCTCTGCAGCTCAAGAGCTGCCCTGGGAACTTCGGACAAAGTCAAAAATAACTGCCATAAAAATGAAGATGAATTGGAGAATTCTGCCCTCCATTTCTCTGACTGTCAGTAACCTTTCATCTTCAATAACAAGTGAGAGAACTGGACAAAGGAGCTAGGAGGGAGGGGGAAGAGAGAGGACAGAAGCTTTTCAGAGATGGAGAACTCTTCTGATGGGTCCAAAATTGAACAAAAACTGCCCTCTCTCTGCAGACAAAAGCAGCAGTGCAGTTTAAAGGTCCAATTTGCCACTCATCACCTCCACGACCAGCGCAAGGTGCAAAATAAGCACAAGAAAGGATTTATTACTTTCTTTCTCAGAATCAGTTTCCTCCATTCATTCCATTATTATTTGTGTTATATTATAAAAGCTTCAGTCAAAATCAAGTTATCCTTTCCTCTGGAAAGGAAGCTTCATTTGCATTCATTTTACAGAATGAGAGCTAAGATGAAAATGGTGCACGAATCCAAGAAAGCAGAGTTTGTAGAAGAGTGACTTGAATGTCAAACCCCTGAGAGAATCAAAATAACAGACATTTCCTACCTCATTTCATTGCAGTAAGTAGAAAATGTTTTGAAAGTGCAAGAAACATCAAATATATACATGTTAAATCCTAAGACATTCGTAGGTACCTTATGATGTGAGCTTACATTTGTCAATGTATTTCATGTTGGACTCAGCTGTGAGAATAGATTTGCATTAAGCAGAGGTCCCGTGCTTGTCTGCTGCAAATGGACATTTGGGGCTGTTTTTCTTCGTACAGTCCAATAACTTCACTGTCACAAGCAGTTAAGAGTTGGACTCGATGACCCGTGTGTATCCCTTCCAACTTGAGATATTTTGTTATTCCGCAACTTTTGTCTACACAAAGATGTCACCTGTGCACTGAAATGATTTCTTTGGTCAACTTAGACATGTCTCTCAAAAAAAAAAAAATCAAGATTTTTGTTTGTGTTGTTTTAGTTTGTTGGGTGGCTGTTAGGGGTATGAGGAGAACAATAAGGAGAACATGATTAACTCCAGACCCATTTAGAAAATGGGAATGTATGTCTTCTTCAATTATGTTTGAAAAGTAAGATTTCTTTCTATTCTTCCTCGATATTTTGATGCTTCTGCAAAGCGGAGAAACTGCACTGCAGACAGAACTATACTTTCCTTGAGCACGACGTTCAAGACGGCTTTAATTACTACTAAAGTTCAAATAATGATAGAGAGAAATAAGCACATTAGGAAAAGAAGAGCAACAAAATACCTCCATTTCCTACCACTTCCTGAACAGCCGTTAGAGATATCAATCCATGATACTGCACAAAGGACAACAGCTTTAAGCAATGTAACTGGTTTCTGTGCAGCAGTCTGAAGATGGCATTGGTTCTGTATGCACTTTTAGAACAAATACTCAAATTGTTCAGTTTGCCTTTCCTCTTTCCCTTCTCATATGGATATTCTTCACCAAATCTTTTTTGAAATATAAGGATCTGTAGTCACAAAAAAGAGATTGTTTCAGAAAACTTGTCAAGTAGGCTAAAAGTTTTGGTGAAACAAGATAGAGAAATCTTATAGGAAAACACGATTTTTATTCTAGGCTGCCTCATTAGAAGGCATACAACTCTTCAAAGAGACTAGAAAAACGACACAATGCACTTTCAATAACCTTTAGATCAAATCACAGAGTGGTTAAGGCAGGAGGAGACCTCTGAAGACCATCTGGCCCAACCCCACATCCATCCAAGAGTTTGTCCAAGTGACATCCAAATATCTCCAGGGAAGGAGATGTCTCAACCTTTCTGGGCAACCTGCTCCAGTGCTCCATCACCCTCAAAGTAGAGAAGTTTTCTGCACATAACGCTCCTAATTCCAACACCAATTTCTCTAAGTCTTTTCAGCAATTCAACCTCTCAGTTTCCCTGCCTGTGAAATATGAATAGTTATATGCACTGTATCACAGTGCTATTATGAAACTAAGACCATCATTTCTAAAGTGCTTTGAGATCCTTGAGTTAAAGATTCTATAGAAACATACCTAGTGTATTATTAATTGTAATTAACAAACTGACAATGCAATGAGAAGGTATTAGCACAAAGAGCAGGAAATCCTTACCTGAAATCATTAATAGTATAGAAATAAATGCTTGCGTTCATGTAAAATATGCTCGATCCACTGCTGATGCACTAAAATTTGAGACTGTAGTAGTAAAGTAAATACTCAGGTTATATTTAGAATATCAAACTTCTAATAACTTACCTTTTGCTCAGAAAAACCTTGCAATCATCTCAATGTCACTTTTTTATCAAAGTAAGCAACCCTAAGAACTGTTGTAAACCCCAGTTACAGTTGATGTTTCTAAACAGAATATTGATCATTGTTAAACAGGGTTATTGTCTTACTTCAGAAAGTGGACAGACCAAGAACGCAGTCATTAATGCTGAGAATTACTAATCCGATGCTGAAATAAAAAACATCCCCAATGCCATCAATAGCTGCCCATTTATTCGCAGATGAAAAATCTCAGATTATAACACCACGGGTATGGTGGCATTCAAGCATATTTGGCAGCAAATTCATAAACAAAGAGCAAAAGTACCAGACAAAATTCAAAGTATATTCTGGCATTTTTACGGTAAGTACTGGGCACCTCTGTTGCTCTCTTCTGGAGCATTTTTCAATCCTCACACAAGTAATCTAATATGGGTAAGGTACATGCGGACAACTTTCTCTTCTACATATGGAAAACTGAAGCTGAGATAGCAGATACAATTTTAAAGGCCCATTTAAAATAATAGGCCTTTATTAAATTCTAGGTGTAAATGCTCAGGAGAACCAAACTGAACTGTAACAAGATACAATATGAACTTGGGAACCTGAAGACTTTTTATA
Organism: Penelope pileata; assembly: GCA_013396635.1. Lineage (NCBI taxonomy): Eukaryota > Metazoa > Chordata > Aves > Galliformes > Cracidae > Penelope > Penelope pileata. The sequence continues at coordinate 464,677 of WBMW01005590.1, forward strand.
ACACCAAAGTAGCTTAGGAACAGAGAGAGGTATAGAATCTCAAATCTAACTTACTGGATCTTTATTCCAGTTGTTACCTTCCTTGCTTCCTTCACTTGGAGACTGAAGTCCCAATTAAACTTCAAATACTGGCACGATAAGCAGATAAAAACTAAGATGGTAAAATATAGCCTTCTATTAACATTCCTCCCTAGCACCTCAGACACCAGATCACAATGAAAATCAGCGAACATCAAACAAGTAATAGAACATCCAAACCTGAAGTGTTGGAATAGACAGGGTCCTGTTGCTCAAGAAAACAACAACAGGCACCAATAAATTCCAAAAGAACAGAAAAGGACCAAATAATCACACAACTTAAGTAGTTTTGGCTAACCTTTTCTGTCTTTAAACCATAAATCACTATTTTGCCTCCTCTCAAGTAAAAACTGTATGCAACTGTACTCAGGCTGGTCCCTGGTATCATGAGTAAATATGGTACTTCTCCGTAGTAACGGCATTTATTATATAGCTGCTGCTAAACTGCACATCTTACTTTTTACCTGCTATATAACTGCAGCCCACTGCATTATTTCAATTGGAAACAATACAGGAGTTTTCAACAGCCTTTCATATTTACAATAGAGAAATTTCTCTCAATGCAATTATAGGTGTTTTAAAAATAAAGCACATTAGGAACAACTTAACATTTTATTCTTTTCCTTCACCTGGAAAAAACTGTTAAGGTTGCGCACCAAAAAGCTGCATCTAATCAAGATGATCTTGCACCTAACTTTTTAATGAGTCTTTACAATGGGGTAGAAGGTTTGTAAAAAGACAGCTCGTAATTATCTGATCAGCAAGGCTGATGACAAAAAGTTACTAACTTCTCTGGTTCAGCCACTATAATCAAAATAAAGATTAAAAAGTTAATTTCTAATACATATACTGCAGTTATGTGTTGTACTACTACTAAACTGTGGAAGAGGCTTCTGCATAGCTAGAGAAGCAATGGTAATTAGCAGAATGCTTTTTTTGGTTCAATAATTAAAATAACAGTGCTCTAAAAGCTGGTGCCCCATATGGAACTGCAAAAGGTTTTCCAAGAAGTGAATAGAAAACTGGCATACAACACTCAGCATCTTTCCAAAAGAGTTTAAATGTTTCTTTTGTGTTGTTTCAGTTTTTGTGTGTGTGCTCTTTTTTTTTTTTTTTTCTTTTTGTGGATAGGGGGTAAGGGGGTGTTGTTTTCTTATTGTTTTAAATTTTTTTGAAGATATTATGCATGCATGTGTATCCAAATTTTCTATTTCTAGCTGTACTTTATGTGTTACAAAGATCTCCAAAAGTATTTGCATTATTGTGACCAAAACCAGGCAGAATGCAATCTTTGCTAATCCACTCCTCCAGGCAATAGACTACATCTATAAATCAGCTCTCTGTCCCCGCTCCTCACAGATCAATGTCATAAGCAACTGTCTAGGGAGCAGCAGGGAAGCCAAGCTGGTGGCTATGTTCAAACACTCCAATAGGTTATTGAGCAGTGGTGTTAGGTGCTGCAGTCCAACAAATCTGTTATGCTTCTCCCTGTGTACACCAGTGTGTTTCAGAGCTTTTAATCACAAAAACAACAGTATGAGGCTGCTTTCTAAATAGTCCTTTCTAAAAGAAGGTAATAAAAGATCAGCAGGTCAGACAAGCGGAAGTTAAAAAGAAAATGAAAAAAATCAAAGAAAAAAAGTTACCAGCTTACGACGTACGGATGTGACAGAATATCAAACTTTTCTCAAATAAACACTCTTCATAGCCTCCTAGAATATTTTTTTCTAGATAGCTGAAAACTAGCCTGTATCATTCCTAGGATCACTGGCACTTTCCTAGTATATCAGTAAAACAATGAAAACTGCCTCTTCCCTTTTTCATGTAATACAAGTATCAACTGCTCTTAGTTACTCATTCACTCAATTCCCACAACAAGAGCAACCAGCAAAAAAAAATAAAATAAAATGGCAAAGAAAATGGGACAAATACTGCAACTTAGATTGCTGAGAGCAGCAAGGAAATATTTGATAGCCCTGATGTCAGTAACTGATAAAACTGTAATTCAGTTTCATTCATAAGAAATAATCCAGAGCCAAGTACAGTTAAGCGGGAAAATTTTTGCAGATTTCAGCTGGCTCCAGATCAGGCTCAGGGTGATGCAGATCAAGGATGCACTCCTTAATTATGGAACATGCTGAGCACCACCTGTAAATCACTGGCTAGACTGAACTGCCAGTAGCTGCAGTACAAGCAGCAGATACCATAACCCCATAAAGCCATCTCTTGTACATGAAGCTAATGAAAAATTCTAGCAGAATGAAGCTATGAATCAACTTTGACTCACAAAAGCGTAGCACGCACATCATCAAGGAAGAAACACTTGGCATCTCCTTTATTCCTTCTTCCTTCTTAACAACAAGTAAGCTAAGCTGAAGAAACAGTCAGTTGAACTTCAGAGCATTTCACTGTTTCAAGCACCTCTGCAGAAGTCTGGTGAACCTCACTGGCCTTGCAGCAGGCTTACACGTATGTGCTTGTCTTTCCTCTGGTTTGGCTCAGTCCAATGCACAGGCGGTGCTGCTTAATGCTCTGCGAGAGGCTTTCAGTTCTTACTTAACAAAGCTTTCCTCCCACATGTCATAAGTATTCAGGCTACAGTCTGTTTATCTAATATCTGCCTCTTTCCTTCTTCCCCTCCTCCTGCTTTCCACCCCCTCGTCCCCAGAAGAGAATAACCATAATGTGCCTATCGCTTGCAGAAACAGACAGCTCAGCTCCCCCTTGCCATCTGGTCATACTTCGGTCTCTCAGCTGTCGTCAGCATATGAATCCCGTTGTTTTGACTAGTGGGGTCCCAAGGAACAAGCAATGGTGCAGATTGTAAGGTGTCAGGGTGCCCTTTCTCTCTTCCTTAAACCAAAAAGTGACCCACATAATAAGCGAGTGAAAGAGTGTTTGTGAAATGCAATAGAAGGCAGACTCCTTCTGCCTTTGCTCATGTGATGGGAATTATGCCAGCCACACGAGGCTATTTGTTAACTCAGCAAATTAGAATATTTATATATTGACTAAAATTCAATACACGTTTTGCTGCCTTCATCATCTGCAAGTGACCATCCCTTTCTGCTTACTTCTCAATCTTTCACTTAAAAATCAGAGATCAAAATCAGGCTCCCACAAAAGGTAAAGGTGGGAATAAAATCCTTAATCCATAAGATTTTATCTTCTAGAGAAAGTGGAAGATAAAAGATACCTAAAAGTTTGCAAGTGACCGGTAAAAGTCAGAGAGTGTAAAAAAAGTGTGGCTACTTAGCTTATGAACTGATGAAATTTCCATGAAACCAAAATGATTAGCAGCATTTCTAGGGCTGAACAACATTAAACATTTATGATTTGTGTTGATGAAATAATTAAAACAGGAAAAAAATAAAAAGGTACAGAGAACCAAAGTCAGTTCATCATCCTGTATACGGGAAATATAGCGGAAGTAGAAAGCAGTTCTGAACCAGCCAGCAGCATTAAGAACAAGCTTGCACCAAGATCTCAGCAAAATGAGCAGCTTGTATCCATTCTGTCACCAAAATGGAGTCAGTGAAACTCCCAACAGGCATCTGAATCTTTCTATACCAATCCTGTGGTTGGTTCCTCTGAGGACTGCAAAAAAGGAAAAAACATAAAAACACAGAAGGAAACAACACAAAAAAAAAAAAAANGTGCTTTGATAACATTAGAGTTTGAGAAAGAGCTGTATTTTTTCATAACCAGTTCAGGACAACTCCATGAAAACCTCCTAAGATTCAAAATATGGTCAAAGCTCAACTTTCAACAAATAACATAATAAGGCTTGCATCTTGCACCTATACTGCAGTAGGTACCTGCCCACTTGAATACAACTGCAAAAACAGCAAGAGCGGCCCAGGCCTCAGCAGTGCTCAGGTGTCTTTTTGATTCAGATACTTAAGGTTCTGGGTGGGTTTATCCAGACCAGATCTGTGCCACAGGTTCAGTCTATAGATTGTTGACCTACTAAGAAAAGTTTAAGGATGCCTGTAGGTTGCAGGAACAGCTCCTAAGGCTTGGTTAATGTACTGTAGACTGCAGAACAAATACCAAAATCTCCAGGTGTGGATAGGCTACGAAGAGTACAGGTAGGCAGACAGCTTTAAAACGGTTCTTTCAGATTGCTGCAATACATTAGCAGGACAACAAATTTTTAATACCGCTGTCCACATGGTACCTGTTTTAAAACTCAGCTCAAACCACTGAACAACCATCAATCACCTCAAGTTAACATGAAAACTTGCTCAAGAACCATAAAGTATTCTCTTCTTCTTCACTAAGTGCAACAAACAACACAGAGTACAAAAACCGTAACCTCTTCTGAATTACTAATACCACCCAGGGCTGTCTGACAGCTGGTGTTGTTCAGAGCAGCCCAGAGCCTTGGCTGTTTCCTACCACAGATCACCCTGGCACTGAAAGAAGTCATGTCCTCAAGCACGCTACCCATGTTGGGGCAGTTCCACAGCCAAAGAGCATGCCCTACTCTGTACTCAGCAAGATCCACACCTACATTTATTTCCCCACTAAAAACACGTAAAATGTCCTTCCCTTGTGCAGCAGAATGACCTTTAATTCACATGAAGGATGTATGTATACTTCTGTCCTTTTATACACAACTTGTTATATCTCACTATAATATTGTTCAGTTTTCTCCATTTATTTTATTATTTTAATCTATGCTAGCTTATGATTAGCTGTAAATCCCTTAGGATTTTTTGATCTGAATTCAATAAACCACAACTCTGAGAGCAGCCCTCCGCCTGCTTACAGATAAACCAGTGTGTAACCCCACTTCTTATCTGCCCAGCACAGCAGCCTCTCCCAACCTCCCATTCAATCAGAAAATATATTTCTTATCAGTATGAAGCCAAGCCTCCGACAAGGCTTGTCCCCTTTCAAATGTCACCACCGTTGCAGTCACTTTTCCCTCTCCCTTCCCCCTTGCCTTGTCATTTACTAGGGAAATGTTCTCCGAGAACTACTGAAAACTGCCCAGTTCCAAAATTATATTTGAGTAGTATTTCCCCTGCTCTTAGTTGTTCCCTATTTTCTTGTCAGCACCAAATGACAACACACAACGAAGAACCCTCAGTCATTCTGGCTACTGGGCTAATTTGTGGGTGGGAATGGTAACACAGCACAGACAGCTCTCTTCACATAATCCACTCATACTAATGAAGATATTTAGGTTCACAACTCTTCATTAAGACATCCTTAAATAAGCAGCCAATTTGCCTCCCAGACTGCTTTGGTATAAACCAACATTTTACTGCAGGGGGTAGAAAACACATTTATTTCCAGTGGAACTCATAACATGAAAATTTAATATCGAAGCAACGCATGTGATTCTGAATGACTGGAAGCCTATTCTCAAAATACACCAAGGATCAGAATGTATAAAGCAAGCTACCTGTCAGTCAGAAAATAAGAACCAAGTGGGCTCATCCTACGTGGGAGAACATTGTGCATTTGGCAACGCACTGATGGAAACTTTGCTTCTCCAGCTGGCTGTGTGACACCTGGCTCAGATGAGGTAAGTGGGGAAAGCGGAGAGAATTCCAGTTCCCACAACTGCCTTTAACCATTCTAGATGACAACTCACTCTGTGCTTGTGAGTACTCAGAAGACAACTTCTAACTCAGAGGTAACTCACTGCAAGTGAACATAATCTGTATGTTAACATTATAGTCTTATAATACCTAAGTTCACTGCAACACAACTCTCACTTTTTTAAAACCTTTTCCCCCACCCCTTAGTTCCTACAGTAGTTACTCAAAAACGAGTGATGAGAATTCAGATGCTGCAATGATCAATATCTGCATAAGGGAAGATGGTTAGGGTTAGGCAGTTTGGGACAATCTTGAAAGATACTGTTGAAGAACAAGTTTTCCCAGAGCAATATTCTACATTTCAACCTGCAAGACAAAAGCCACAAAGCACACTTGACACCAAGTACTGTTCTGCGGAGAGGGCTTTTTTGAGGGTTTTGGGGGTTGTGTGTGTGTGCGTGAGTGTGCTTAAAAAACAAAGTAACAAGAAAGTAACAACAATAACAACAAGGATACTAACTCTACAGATACAGTTGTAAACTCTGTTGTCAGAAAATACAAAGATGTTAATGACAAACTTATCACCCCCACTGAAACGCAGGTCAACATGGAGCTCAGACGATCTCCAAAGCAGCATCTCTTCCACAGTTGTACTATTCGGATGCTGTTGCTTTAAAGCAAATTGCAGAGAGCAAGAGCTTTCCTGCTGCACAACTCAGATTCAGGTTTGATGAAAGCCTGATACAGCACAGCAACGAGCAGCTCTGAAGACCTTGAGGAGATCATCAGAAAGATGCCAGTATACCTTTAAGGACTATTTTGCAGAGTCATCCTGAACTAACAGCAATGTTACGCTCTCTTCTCCTTATAACTGGCTGATCACAACCAATTGCAAAGAAGGAAGACTATTTTATGACGCATCCATTTTGAATTTTTTTTAAGATGGCTTTTGATAACAAGCAAACTGAATCAACAAACCAAGTATTGTATCTTTTTCTTTTCATCCCCACTGATTTTCAACTATGCCATAGCTTAGACAAAATTCTGTATTATTTAGTCCAAATACCTGGATACATCATATTCTTTTTTTTTTTAAAACATATTTTGTAGCCTTTCACAAACTCAGAAGTTATTGAGATTTTCTTAAGGAAATCCAGAAGTCAAAGCTTGTGTCACTTTTGAAATGCAATTGATAGAATTAGGCTACACACAGTATTTATCTTAGCCAGTACGAGCTGTCTCTTTCAGTATCCGTCTACCTATACAGATATATAAACATACATGCTCCATGTATAGATAAATACTTCAAAGAGATGATAGGCTCTTAAGTGTCGGAAGACAACATTCAAAGCCCTTTCAAGTTTATAAGTATTTCAATACATTCAGCTTGGAAAATGCTGGACAGTTCCTTTGGTTTGCCAGAAGCAGATTTCCCACTCCCCACATGCATTTTTTTTTTCCTGCATAAAGTTACAGATGGGCACATTCCTCACAATCAAGAACATTACTGGAGAATTAGAAGTTGGAGGAAATGCAGTACAACCCATCACAGTGCTAACTATCCATAAATTGTACGTACAGAGTCATCCACCCCTACATTTAGGTCTGTTTTAAAAAACGTAAATGCAAACATCAGTATTAATGCTATGAATATATTCAACATGCAATGACAAACAGAAACAGAAGTCTGACTAAAGGATGCATCATCAGTGGAAAAAGGTGAAAAACTTTTGCATTCTGCTGAGCACTCAGAATAGCTGTTGTGGTTTAGGAAATTACTACTGAATAATGCCAGTAACACAAAAAGCATTGTTGTCAAAACAAAAACCAGCATTAACAAGTATAATGATATTACCTGTAGTCTGACAAAAACACAGGAAAGGATTTAGCACAAAAAATGAAATTTTCTTGCGCATTTTAGACCACTGGCAGCTCCTATTTCAAAATATGTGAAATAATCCAGTCAGTGACAAAAGTTGGTTTAAAATTGTCAGTTATTCATATTATGTAGAATAGGGCATCAATATGCAAGGATTTTTATATGTTTTCCAAGACTGAAAAATACATTTATTTTTAAATGACTCTTTTTGGCCTCTGGCAATGCTGAATATCCATGAAGTTTAATATTCAGAAAGCAGGTTTCTCTGTGTAGCAACTGCTCAGCTAGGATGAGGCTCCCTAGGAAGGCAGGTCCCAAGGTAATTATATAATACAAAAAAAGAGTAAGAATCATCATCAGATGTTTACCTCAGCTTAGTGAATTGATTCTAGATCTCTGCTGGTTGAAAAGTTGAGAAAATGAAGCATTCAAGAATGAGGTGAGAAATAAAGAAGCAATAATTTACATTATCAGCCCACATTAGAGATCATCCTTTACTGTGATAATTATGTATCTGCGTTACAACTTTCTATGACCCTTCTATACACTGCATAAAGTTGATAGGAATCTTATTACAATCACATTTCAGAGCTGTGTTCTAGCTACGCTAAAAACAGGTGTCCAACCACTCAGTCTCTGGTATTCCCTGAACGCTAAGCAACTCCTACCTCAGGAAAAGATATGTACATCCTGTAACGGGGAGAATCGACCCCAGGGCTGTGATACGCTTCAGCATTATCATTTCAGCATGGCTTGTGCCTATCTAGAGGCAAAAAAAATAAAAATCAGACAATGGCAAAAACATAGGGAAGCCTGTAACTACAGCTGGAAGCACAAGTTCTTGGCCTCACATTTTTTTTCCCACATATTGTTTTCTAAATAGCTTCTACTTCTGATCCACAACACACAAAGAAAAGCACAATCTCCCTCCTGGCTATCCAGGCTAGATGGGAGTATAGCTTGATTTTGGAAGTCTTAAAATGGTCTTCCTACTGCCATCATTTCAACTGAAGTCAAAAAGTCAACCTGTCTTCCACCAACCCCAAAACAGACAACCGTCAGGGCACATCTACTCTCTTAACTGTTGGCACAGCTTCCTGCCATGCTTCTAAGTCCATGCACTCACAGATAAGATCCACAAAGAGAGACTCATGCCATAAATTCTTTATCTGAGAGAATTTCTCATACCCAGAGTTAGAGCTTTAAATGGCAATCCCTAGCATTTTTATCTCTACTTCATACATTTCACTATTATAAAATATTAGTTACCATAGCCATTTCCTTCTTTAGATCATAACATGAAGCCACAGAGATGCACATAGCAGAACAATACATAAAAGCATGTGCTGTTACCAGTCAGATCAGCAGTTGGCTCAGATGAACACTGACTTCAGCTGAGCTACAAAAAATTTGCATCAGATATCTGGTTTATGACTTCCTCACTTGTTGGGTTACTATATGACTAAATCCTCACCCACTAACTTCAGTGAGAGTGGAAAAATATAGATGCAAAATAATTTCTCCACTCATGGCTAAGTAGAGAAAAGAGGAATTTAAAAACTTCCAGGCAATCACATTTCGTATCATCACAGAAAGGAAAAGTTATTCTTCAACTGACTGATCCAGCCAATATTTGCTACCACACACGGAGCTGGTATAGCCTGGCCCTGAAAAATAATACATCAGCATGGCAGCTACACAAGTGTCCGTCTTGAAGATCAGCTTCTCTGTTATGGCTTACCTCTACTTAGAGCAGAAAATAATGAATTACAAAGAAGCCAACCACAGCTCCCTTCCTGCAATTATCAGACTGTGATGATGTAGGCAAGAGCCAGAATAGGACTGTTCTCACATATGTTACTGAATCGCTGGGGGAACTTCTATTAGTGAACAACTGGCACAGCAAAGCTCTGCTTCAGCACAGCTCCACAGTGAAAAATTGGAAAATAACTATAATAGGGTACATTGCAACCTCATTACAAGTAAATGCATCATCAATGCATGCACCTTTAGATCTTTTTTTCCACCTTACACTCTCACAAATTTCTAGATTAAAAAATAGTGTTCTTGAACATTTGCACACACTCCAGATGTTGCTGTTCTCCACTGCTGAATCTAAATCATAATCCTCTGTTAGTGCAAATGAATATGACCTGTATTAGTAAGCCGGACGAGGAGGTGAATTGGGAAACCAAAACACAACTTTAACTGGAATCCATCAAGCACTGTAAGTAAAATTCATGTTAACTACAGGCAAGACAAACCTAGTTCAGCTAAGACAGCTTTACTTAAGTGATTTACTGAGTTCAGAAGCTTGCTTGCAAGGCTCCGAACTTCCTTCACAGTGGACTTCCTGCAGTTCTTTTTCCATATACTGCCCATGATGGAGTCAAGCATCCAGCACAGACTTAAGATTCTTCTAAGCAGCATACACAAACAACTATTTCCTTTCAGTAACAATTTCTCCTTTTTCTCTAGAAACATATATCCATTCTTATTTTCTTCCTAAACATGACAGAGGGATAAAGAAGCTTCAGGAGCCCCAGACACAGCACTTATTGGTTTTGTGCTGTTTCACCAGAATATTTAACTCACAGCGACATGCAGGATAGGCAAAGACCTTCTGATATGCAAGGTCATTCCTGAACCACAAATAATATTACCAAGAGCCTCAAAGTCCCTAAAATGTCATGTCAGAAGGCATCTGTCACTAGCTAATAGGAGCTACAGATTGTCATTTAAAGGTCCTATTTATGTCCTCTCCACTTGCAATTTTGCAAAGATGAAAAAATAAAGACTCATAAATAAATCAAAGCAATGTATAGTGTACCCAGGGCATGCAGCAGACAAACAGATTAAGCCATGTCTTCCACAGATCCCGAAGCCATCTCTTTCAGGGGGTGGGCAACAAAACATATGGGAAAGAAAGGAGGAGGTTACTCATTAAATAATTATGGTTTTTAGTCTAAATTGTTAAGAGAGTCATTGTATGTTTAGCAGATGCTGATGTGCAAAACGAAATCCACTAAGATACCAGTAGGTTCCTCTCTTCTTCTCCCTGCTCTACTTTGTAAGACGGATTTCCACAATGAGACAAGCATCCACTGAACAGCTGGGCACAGATTGCCGATTTTATAGCAATCAGTGATCACTGAACCCACCAAGTTCTTCTCCCAAACCGGAAGAAGTAAATAATAATAATAATAATAAGCTTGCAAGGAAGTAAAAAACTCTCCCATCTGCCCACATAATTTTACACCCCTCATACCACACTTGAGAAAATACTGAAACTAAATACAAAGTGAGAAGAACAACTAACTTCATAGCTTTATATTTTCCCTCTCATTTTGCAGATATGGAGGAGAGACCTTTTACTTGGTCTGTCAGTTTGTTGGTATTTTCAGCAAGCAACAAAGACAAATCAAGCATCAGCAAGTCCTGTTATATATGATGATAGGCAATACCTCAAAAAAAACCAACTCTAGCTTCTACAAAGCAGCAGGTCTACAACTCTTAAAACAGTTTGTGTAAGGAAAAATGTAATCTCTTTACCAGGGACAAAATGGAGGTGTCAAGAGACAGGACTCAAAATCAGAGATAACTAAAGAAATCAAACTTCTTCATCTTGAATCTAGCCTTTTGCTAAACTACCTACAAAATCCTGCTTCAAACAGCAAAGAAATTGATTTTACTTTGAAAAAAGCAAGGAGGTAGATGGGCAAAAAA